>SKCR01036786.1:0-111220 GCA_019454045.1 Zanthoxylum bungeanum
GCCCAGAGGAATAAAGCCATCTCTCAGCACAGTTCGGGAATACAACCCAGAGGAATAAAGCCCTATCTCAGCACAGTTCGGGAATACAACCTAGGAGAATAAAGCTCTCTCTCAACACAGTTCGGGAATACAGCCCAGGGGAATAAAGTCCTATCTTGACACGGTTCGGGAATACAGCCCAGAGGAATAAAGCCCTCTCTCAGCATAGTTCGGGAACAAAGCCTAGGGGAATAAAGCCTTATCTTGACACAATTTGGGAATAAAGCCCAGAAGAATAAAGCTCTCTCTCAGCACCGTTCGGGAACAAAGCCCATATTCAATACAGTTTTGGAACAAAGCCCAAAGGTCAAACTATCTCAGCACAACAGGCAAGTCGAGTGGCAGCTGGCGAGCCAGGTAAGTAAAAATGCATTGCACGTACTTTGATAGGATTGTCATTGTCACACACTGCACAAGTCCCATCAAAGTGGGGGCGACTGTAGGCTCTGTATTTTTTCATTTGAGTTCCTATGATGAGTCTGATTTGGAGACACTACCTTTTATGTCGATGAAGTCGGGGGAAACGGATGTCGGAAGGGAATCGATATTTTTGTTAGATTTTATTCGCTTGTTTAGCTTCGGGTTCGCTTGTTAGACCTCCGTTTTAAAACACACCTTTAGCCCAAACCCCATAAGACACACACCAAGCCCATCTCACCCAAGCCTAATCCAAAAGATAATTAAAACATTTAAAATACATGTCACAAATTAAATTAAATCCAATTAAACTAAATCAAATTAAAATCCAATTTAAATTAAAACAAATTAAATTAAATTAAATTAATTCCTAAATTAAATAAATTAAATTCCTAATCTAAAAAAATTACATACCAAATTAAATTAATCACCTACCAATTTAATATATCACTCACCTAAATTATAATATTCTTTCCCTTTTTAAAATTAATTAATCACCTCTCTATTTTGCATGATTTGTTTCTTTTGAAAACCCATACCAAACTCTAACACATGCACCACTATAAAAAAATAACACAAAGTGAAACCCTGGGAGGCTCTCATTCACGGAACTTCAATCAAAAAAACAAAAAAGAAAAGCAAAACCCTCTCCATCCTCTTCCTCTCCACGACTCAGTAGACATCACAAACAAAAAAAAAACTTAAGCAACCCTAGCCTGCTCACAAGCCACAGCTCATCCATCTCTCTCGGCGGCCACCCAAGATAACCTTTACTCACGCCACACAGCAGCCTTTCAACCCAGCCAACAAAGTGCTCCTTCACGTAAACCGTCATCACTCTGCTGCCTTCTCTCCCTCACAAAAACCAAACCTAAACAAACCCTCACGCCTCTCTCTCCCTCACAAACGAAAGAAATAAACCCTAGCTCATCACTCACGCAAACAACCAGTCAATTCACGTCACTAACCTGCTTCCCTTCACAAATTCACGCCATCAACCATTGTCTACAAACGCCAATAGCTACAAAGCCTCCCCACTCACGTTGCTAGCCCCTGATGCACCAAGAACCTTCAACGCCACCTGCCCTCTTTAACGCCACAGCCTTCAACTTCTCACACAAAACCTCAGCAACTGACGGCCACGTACACGCCTTAACCTTTCCTGGACACACACACTAGCAGCCCTTCAATACACACAGGCCACTCCACATTCTCTCTACACTAAACTGACACGCAGCAGCTGCCCACTTCAACAAAGCCACTCACTGGCCCTTGCCTTAACCAAGCCTTCAACTCACGCACTGCTCAGCCCCCTGTACCACACGCACACTCACTGCACCATAAACCATCTTCACGCCACTCACTGCCCATTGCCTTAACCAAGCCTTCAACTCACGCACTGCTCAGCCCCCTGCACCACATGCACACTGCCCACTAAACTGTCCAGTTTTCCGCATAATTAACCCCTAAAAATACCCCCCAAACAGCCCCAAAACTGCACTGAAAACTGTCCAGAAATTCCCCCAGAAATCATCAAAAAAAACCGCAACTCAAACCCCTCTAAACACGCCAAAACAGTCCCCTAAATTACCAAAAAACAATGACCAGAAAATACAACAAAAACAGCAGCGAAACGGAGTGAAAATAGCAGCCCAAATAGTGGAACAAAGAGGAAAAATGTTGGATTAGTGAACCAGAGAATTTGCTGAGCATTCTCCCTTCCGACGGCCGTGTAACGCGCTTTCGAGAGACGACAAAAAAGGTTAGACCTGAGGGCACCCTTTTTTCTTATTATCTTTCATTTCTTTTATTTATTTTAATACATTGTCGCATGAGAGTCGTTTGTTGAGGCATAATGTGAATTCCAGATAAACGGAATGCATGTTCTCTTTTGTGGTATATCGGATGGAAACCCGAACGTAAATTCCATAGCCGAATCCGAATGGACGGTAGTGCGGTTTGCACTCAGGATACAACGCCACGTACTATTTAAGAGACACACGTATTTCGTTTCATCCAACCATGTATTTGAGCATGATTAGGTTGCTAGTACGTTAATTATTTTTGTAAGCATGATTTAGTTGTTTATTTTTAAGCACGATTAGTTATTCGTTTTGCAATTGGAATTTGCATTAGATTTATGTTATTGTTTACTTTTCGCATTATATAATTGAAATATGTTCATGAGATTGCCGTGTGCTGTCGTGTGTTATGAGGACTTACTTTCCAAGCATGCAAACTTAGACATAGGATTTATCTTTATGAACATGAACTAGATATAGGTTGTTCTTGAGCATGTTGCGTTGATTCGATTAAGATATTGCACAAATCACATCATTACAAGTGGCATAAGTAAGGGACCATTCTGAACCCAATGGTTTGAGGTCTTCCCTTGCGAGGGGTGAGTGCGGCCTTAAATCTTTGTCCCAGTTCACACTGGGTGGCGACTCCATGTTATTTCTCCGGTTTAGTTCCCCCGCGGGCTATTCCGTACTCCCAACTAGGCCGCGAGCCTAGAACAGCGTCGTCAGTTTCTGTGTCCCACAACGAGGTACGCACATAATCGGATAGTCCGAAAATCGTATTTATTGCCAACATATCCAGGAACCTCTTGGGTCGCTTCCCAAAGATTCACCAATGACATTTGACTCGAATAGAATTAATTTGGGATTACTTATGAGAGAGAGAATTAATATGGGATTAATTACGGCAATAATTAATTTGGTATTAAATTCGTATATAAGAGAGAACGCGATTAATTTAGAATTAATCGATAAAATAAATTTAATAGTTAAATTGGATTTTTCTTTTTAATTTATTTATTTGGGGCTAAAATAATATATCAGATATATCAATTGAAATTGGATTTCAATACGAAATTAAAATTGGATTTTAATTCGGGCGAACAAATTAATTTGGAATTAATTCGTAAGCGACTATCCTAATAATTTTACGAGGTATAATTATTTAATTAAATTGGATTTAATTATGTTGCGACGATAAATTCATTTAATTCGGAATTAAACGAACCCGGGCCCAAGTCTAGTTATGTGTTGTGTAAGCCAACTTAAATTTGGAATTTAAAAGTGGTGGGACCCACTTGACTTACATCGATTGTCACAAATTGATGGAAGTGGTTGGCAATTTTAAATGAAGCATTTAACAACACAACTACCAACTTTTGTAACATAACACTATTCACTCATCTCTCTCATTCTCCCTCACTTGGCCGAATTCTCTTTTATTAGAAGGGAAAATTTTGCTTCAATTTTTCTTAAAAGCTAGCACTTGGAGAGTCAAACAAGGAAATTTTGATAGGGAAACTCACCCAAGTTAGAAACAACAAATCAAAGGCTTGAAGCTTCATCCAAACAAAGGAAAATTTTGAAATCTCTCAAAATCAATGTAAGTATTTCCGCAACTTACTTGATTAATTCACACTCAAATCATGCTTAGGATCTTGGAAGAATGTCTTAGAGACTAATAATGGTATCTAGAGACTTCTAAACTTGATTTTGAAATCTAGGGTTCATAACTTTAATTTGGGTATTTTTACTTGGAGCATGATAATTCTAAATTGAGTGTTTGGTTGATGTTAGATGATGATAACTTAGAGTTGTGCATTATTGGATTGTTAAAAATTGATTACATCAAATTTTCCCCAAAATCCTTAGCATGGCCGAATGTACCCTAGGATTATCTCATGGTGATTGTTTGAAATTAGACACTTGGATGTGTTAATGGCATGAAATTGAATGTTGATTGTTGATTTAATTTGATTGAAAATGTTGATTGTTGATTTAATTTGATTGAAATCAAATTGAATGTTAATTTCTTACTTATTGCCTTGAGATGCATGTTGTTGGAGATTTTATTTTGCTTCAATTTGTGTTGGACATGAATTGGATTATTAAGCATGATTAATTAATGTTTTGGAAATGTTAGATTAATTAATTAGTTGTGTTAATTACACTTTAATTGAATTAATATGATATTTGGAATATTTTATTAATGAAAATTAGTCCCTAAAATACTAATTGGGCTAATATGGTTATATTTGGACTAATGGGCTTGGTTGGGCCAAGTTTGGTTGTGGACAATTGGGTTGGATCCAATTGGGCCTAAACCATTTCCATAAATTCATAATATGACTTTTGGGCCTTTAATAATTTAATTGGGCCTAATGGGCCAAAATTAATTTTGGCATAGGGTGATTCCTAAATGGGCCAAGGCATTATGGGTTTAATCCATAATGGCCAAAAATTCATGCCTAAATAATTAATTAAAAGCCCATTGGACCTAATTGAATTGGCATTGGATGCGAAATGGGCCTTTGAGGCCATTTGGATTGAATTTGGAATCCAAGTCTATAAAGACATTAAAATAATAAGTGTAATTGTTTAATTTGGAATTAAAGTAGATTTTGTATTGAATACAATTTAAATTGGATTTAATATTGTAGTTCGATATAATTCAAGAATACTTACTTTGATTTACTTCCAAAATCAAATCATTGTATGAAAATTGGATGGTCATTAATTAAAGAATTAATTAATTGGATTAGATTGATTGACAACATGCTATGTGTGAATACTTGGAAGTATTTGTTGAATAATGTATATCGGATGGATATTAGATGGGTGGGGGCAATTTTGGAAATTGTTATAAATATGGTATTTATTTGAAATTGGACCTGCGCGTCCAGCCTATCACCTCTCATTCTCATTGTATTTCTCTTCTCACCAATTCCCCTTAATGTAAATGAGGTTTCTTATAGTGTTATGTAATTGGGTTTTAGAAGAATGTAAAGTGATAGCGGGAGAGAGGAATAGAGAGAGAGATTTGTTCTAGGAACAAATTGTATATATCCATCCGCATATCATTATTAAATTTATCGCGCCTTATTATACTTTTAGAATGCATGTTTAAGGGTGTATGATGAGACCTAATCAAAGATAATAAATTGGTTGCCAATTTATGAAAATGCCATCACATCAAATATTAAGCGTTTCCTTTCATTGAGTGGTTCTCTCTCAAGATCCAAGATTGGCTTTGATTTGTTGGCCAAAGTCAAGATCATTTTCTATCGCGGATGTGTTTGAACCATGAAGGCTTCGTTAACATCGCATGTCTTGGGCAGTTGTGACTTGTTGACCAAAGTCAAGGTCACTTCTGTACATCGACGTGGATTACGATGTTTTCCCACTGTCAATGGGTCGCGCTTAACTGGAATCATTAAGCTTGTTGAGCCAAAGCCAATGATTAGTTGATTCAGAGGAAACAGGTTGGGAAATATATTCGATATATGTTTCAGACTTGGATATCCACCTAATGGATCTAGGAATTGATGGGATCCAATTGATCTTAGAGATCTACCTAGTTAAATTTATACAGCTTGTTGGCCAAAGTCAAAGTTGTGTATTATTTAATGGGATCCTAGACCACTAGGAAACTAGGTTTCCCGAGTACTCAACGGAGGGTTAGAGGCTCTCCGAAAATTAGTGGGAGGCTAGTATTAAATTTGCAATTTCGTTTAATATTTGCTAATGCGCGCTCTATTTTATTTATCGTCATTATATATATTAGTTGGACTAATATTATTTTATTTTTTTCTTTGAACAGTTAGATTGTACTCCATACTACTCCATTTGTAGTTGGTTATATAGTTGGACTATAGTAACCATTGCATTTTGAGTGTACCCGAAATCGTTGATTGGATAGTTGGACTATAGCAATCAAGATGGCTAGAAAGATAAGCGTTAGGGACATAATCATTGCGAGAATGTCTTTAACGGCGCAAATTTTCCAGATTGGGAAATGAATATCAGGATAGTCCTGGGACCTGAGAAGTTACTCTAAGTAATAGAGAGACCTCTCGGTCAAATGCAAACATCGAGTATAACCTAATTAATCATATGTCTATGTTAACCAAGTTACCTGAATTTATTAAGTTCAAGTTCCAATTGTGGCTACCCCCATCCGACAGGTATATGTCTATCATAGAAGGAAATCTATTAAAGGTTGTCTATCCTTAAGGGAGATCATGGGCTATTGAATCTAAGGCTGAAACCTAAAATCCCTTTTCCAAGTTCATTTTAAGTTTACCACATCAATTTTATTGGTGATCAAACAACAAGAATCATTAAGCTTAAGATTCAATAAACAAACTATAGTATTACCCATAATATAAATAAATCAATTATTAAGCATGTTACTATCGCGCTTTATCACTTCCCTAGAATAAAAATAAAATGCTGAGGTTAGGGGATCCACTTTTAGAAATCTCACTTTATTACAATATATAAATTGTCAGTGTTACCCAATTAAGTTGAACCAGCCATAAAGGCGGTGTTATTATTTATCCATAAACCAGCCATATAGGCGGTAATCATCTGTCACCTAAAGACCAACCTTATAGGCGGTGTCACATTATGTTACATAAATAAAATCGGTCATTAAGGCGATGTCAACTTTAATCCATATTATTAAATTACAATTTCCATATTATAAATTAAGTGAGATTAATCTACCTTTACTATTTCTAATTTAGAAATCTCCATTATTATAATATATAAATTTGCATTATATTACCAACCGACCATATATACGGTATCCTGATTAAGTCAAGTTATCATTAATTCCAACCGACCATAAAGGCGGTATCCAATTTAGTCAGGTTAAAATCAATTTAATTAAGTCCAACCGATCATAAAGGCGGTATCCAATTAAGGCAGGTTTTAAGATCATTTATATATTATAATTAAGGGAGATTAATCTAAATTTTAATAATAAAAGCTTCACCCTTCCCCCAGTAGAAAATTAACTACTAAACATAAGAGAAATACAAATTAAATAAACTAATATTATTACTGAAAATAAAAGTGCATAATTAAAAGTGCAAAAATTAATAAATAAAAATAAAATCCTTAGATCCTTATTCAGAACCTTAGGAAAGTACTATTACTACTACTAAAAAAAAATACATAAATTAAATAACTAAAACTAAACAAATAAGATACAATCCTTAATCCCTTATTAGGAATTTCAGGAAGGTATGATTTTGCAAATGAATTCGGCCTTAATTTATAGGCAAAACATGGTGCCACGTGTCGCGATATGTAGATTCGACACGTGGCACGCGCTTTGCTGAGATGATTACACATGGCACACGGTTGTTGACAGAATGAATTATTAGCTCGGCGTCGTGATGCGTGAAATTATGCGTGTCACGACACTGACGTAAGCAATGTCGTGTAGTGTCGGCAGCATGTGATGATGACATGTGTCTGGTGCATGATAGCAAGATTGTTGTGATGTTGACACATGTCTGGCGCATGTTAGCAAGTGCATATGATAACAAATTTCTCTGATTTTGACATGTGTCTGGCGCACGTTAGCGGTCGCGATGCCTAAATGACGAATTTGCCCTTTTTGTTCATTTTCGCTGTTTTGGCCGTGATTTGATTCCAGTGAGTCCTGAAGCCCTATTTATCTACAAAATAAAACAAAACACATAAAAATATTCATAAAACCCAAGAAACTATATAAAATATTAGGTCAAATAGGCGAAAAATAGTGATATATTTTCCGCTAATGAATTGGACCAAATAAAGGCCAGGATAATCTCGAATCCACCAAACCAACTAAGGGTCGGGGGAGTCTTCTTTGTCGTCTGGACCTGATGAAGGTCCTGGTTTTGAACTTGACTCAACATGAGCCATTGGGGGACCAGATGAAGGCCATGACAATCTCCAGTCGACCAAACCAGCTAAGGGTCGGGGGAGTCTTCAGTGTCGTCTGGACCAGAAGAAGGTCCAGGTCTTGAACTTGACTCGACATGAGTGTTAGTGTCCTAGACATGCCACAGGATCTCTAAGCGTGATTATTGTGAGAATAAATCAAGAAGTTTGCGGAATAAACTTACATTAATCGGCTTTAATTTTCAAAACCTTTCATGGATATTGTAGCTTCCAAGCTCATAGGTGAGTATCCCTATCACCTTCATTTGACTCCCTTATGTGCTAGTAAGAACAAATTGAATAAATTTTATCTCCCAAGGAGAAACAAATTTTACCCTAGAGAGAGGAGTGAACGCCTAAATTAGTTTCACAACAGAGGCCATTCGGCCTAGGTGGATATTGGAGGCCATTCGGCCTTTTCTGTAAAGAAAACAAAAATGGCTAATCTAATCGGCCAATAGCCATTTTTATTGAAAAGTCAAAATGGCATTTTGTTACAGAGGCCATATGCGTTTTTTTCAATAGGAAGCAATTAAAGCTTTTGTTTCTTTTCAGCCTTATAAAGCAAGTGTCAGAGGCTATGTTGCTTTTACAATCGGGCAAGAGCAACAATTCACAAGGAGAGAAATAGATTAATTTTCAAAATTAAATGTGTTGAGTGTTTCACAAGATTCCACCAAAACCCATCACTCATATCTATCACCAAAGGTGACTAATGATGTAAGTGAAGTGGGCCCCACTTTAAATTCAAAATTCAAGTGGGCTTATTCAACACACTTCGGGCTCAGATTCATTTAATTTGATTAAACGAATTTTCCGTCGAGACATAATTAAATCCAATTTAATTAAATAATTATGCATCGCAAGATTATTATTAAAGTCGCTTACGAATTAATTCCAAATTAATTCGTTCGCTAGAATTAAAATGTAATTTAATTCCTTGTTGAAATCTGATTTCAATTAATATATCTAATATATTATTTTAACCCAATCAAATAAATCAAATAGAAAAATATAATTTAACTATTAAATTTATTTTACCGATTAATTCCAAATTAATCGCGTTCTCTACTCTCGACGAATTTAATCCCAGATAAATTCTCGACGCAATTAATCACAGATTAATTCTTTCTCTGATAATTAATCCCAGATTAACTCTTACCGTAATTAATCCCAAATTAATTTTCTCTCTTAATTAATCTCATATTAATATTATCTCTCTTAAATAATCTTTGGGATGCGACCCAAGAGATCCCTGGATATGTTGGCAGTAAATACGGTCATCAGACTATTCGAACACATGTGTACCCAGTACCACGTCTTTACCGATTTACAAAACATGGTTTGCTTCTAGCAAAGCACCGTGCATACCCAATTCTCTATAAATATTCTTTTACTGAATACAAGATCTTTGTCAGGCGTAGTATTCATAGTATTGCGTATTACAATCCAGTATCAGATGTCACATGCAAGGCCTACGACTAGAGTTGTGTCTGCCCCTTATGAAGCATATATCGGATCACAAGCAACTAGTCTCTTTATGATTGGAAAGTCATGACCTAGTCATACTTCCCCGATGGCTATAGCACTTAGAGTACTAGTTCTGTATCCCTACGTGATCATCATCTCCATATGACTGAAGTGATACTTCAATCTTGACATCACACCCAATACACTACGATTCTCAATATACCCAAAAGAGGCGTACACAGAACCTGTTAAAGTCCTGGATGACCAAAACCAAAGTATATTGATTGTCGCAAGTATTAGCGATGCAAGTCTCAGGTTAAGACCAAATACAACTACCCTGATTAGGATTCCCATAGACACATAGTCATACTACCAATGGGATTCTGAGGGGTCTATACAAAGCGAAGCTGTTTCCGTACCATCGGTAAACAGAACCTCCTATTACACTTGCATGAGTATCCAATACCCAAATATATGATAATTATGATGTTACGCTTCCATAACACGCACAACTGTAATACTAGCCTATTCCGCATTATCGATGTCCAGTCTCGATAATACTACGACTATGGATATTTAATGATTAAACCTTTGTAGATTAATACTGTCTTATATCTTATTAATCTGAAACTAATCATAAGGACTTTTATCATTTATCCAGGTAATCCAATTACAGATGATAAAAGAGCAATTTCCTTTGTCACATAGTTAATTTGTACAACAACACCATGTTCTGTACAAATAGCGATGCTATAGGTCATAATTGTCCAACAATCTCCCACTTGGCCTATAGCCAATCACTCAGGTGTTCTACACCTGACCTATGTACGGGTCGCTCAAACTTCTGCTGAGAAACAGCTTTCGTCAGCAGATTTGCAAGATTATCATCTGATGTGATTTATTCGATCATTACATCGCCACGATGTGTGATTGAACGAATCAGATGAATTAGTTGAAGTACATACTTGGATCATTGATGAGACCGTGATTCTTTAGCCTGTGCTGTAGCCCAACCCAGTTGCTAACAGAACTACTTCAAATCCGATTAGGATTATATAGATCCAAATGCTTATATTGCTGCCTCAGCTGCAGCAATGTTCCATTTTTTGTTATTTATTCGGCATCAGTATCTTGCTTGGAAGATTTCCAGCTCACTGTTCTGTTATTCAAACTATTTACGTACCCTTATTACGACTTACAAACGTTTTTATCGGTTTGGAAACTTACAGCGGTGAACCCAGTCACCTCAAGTTCTCATTTCCCAATATTTTCAGAAAGCATCCTTAGTTCATCTAAGATACTTCAGGATGTTCTAAACATCAATCCAGTGACCATCACCTGGACTGGCCTTATAGCGTCTACATATGTTCAAAGCATATGAGACATCATGTCACGTACATATCAAAATGTACGAGCTCTGGAGGGTTGTCAGGAGCTTTCTAGATCTATCCCAGTAGATCCTTATTCCTATAATAAAGTCTGCTTCTCCCAGGTATTCCATGGAGAATTTTTCATGAAAGCCAAGCTTTCACCGATTTTAGTATGAGAATGTTATTGCTAAGAAGCAATACATCATCAACTTGTAATACATTCATTGTCAGTGCGCTCCCACTAACCTTCTTATATACACAAGAATCATATTCGTTTTGAATTAAATCATATACCATTATGATTATATCAAAACGCTGGTTCCAAGAATGCAATGCTTGCTTCAATCCATAAATGGATTGATTTAACTTGCAAACCTTGTTTGCATGTCTTGGAACGACAAACCCGTCAGGATGTTGCATACAAACATCCTCCAAAAGGTTTCTGTTAAGGAAAGAAATTTTTGCATCCAGTTCTCATATTTCATAAATGAAATAAACAGTTATAGAAAGCATTATCCGAATGGATTTAATCATGGCATCAGGTGAAAAAGTTTAGACAATTATGACCCATAGCATCACTATTTGTAAAAGACATTGTGGTTTTTGTACAAATTAATTATGTAGCAATGGAAATTGCATTTTATCATTTTGTAATTTGATTACTTAAATATATAAATGATAAAAGTCCTTATGATTAGTTCCAGATTATAAGATATGAGACATTATCAATCCATAAAGGTTTAATCATTAAATATCCATAGTCGTAGTATTATCGAGACTGGACATCAATAATGCGGAATAGACTAGTATTGCACTTGTGCGTGTTATGGAAGTGTAACAATATAGTTCTCATATATTTAAGTATTGGATACTTATGCAAGTGTGATAGGAGGTTGTGTTTACCGATGGTACGGAAACAGCTTCGCTCTGGATAGACCCCGGGGAATCCCATTGGTAGTATGACTATGTGTCTATGGGAATCCGCATCAGGGTATGTGTATTTGGTCTTAACTTGAGACTTGCATCGCTAGTACTTGTGATAATCAATACGCTTTGGTTTTGGTCGTCCAGGACTTTAACAGGTTTTATGTACGCCTCTTCTGGGTTTATTGAGAATCGTAGTGTATTGGGTGTGATGTGAAGACGGAAGTATCACTTCAGTCATATAGAGATGATGATCACACAGGGATACATAACTGGTACTCTAAATGGTTGCAACCATCGGGATAATATGACATGGTCATGATTATCCGATTAAAGAGACTAGTTGCTTGTAATTCGATATATGCTTCGTACGGGGCAGACACTATTCCAGCCCCAGGCCTTGCATGTGACATCTGATACTGGATTGCAATACATAATATTAAGTATACTACGTCTGACAAAGATTATATATTCCATTAAGAATATTTCTGGAGAATTGGGTAGGCACGATGCTTTGCTAGAAGCCAACCATGTCTCGTAAATCGGTAAAAATGTAGTACGAGGTACGAACGTGTTCGGATAGTCCGATGACCATATTTACTGCCAACATATCTAGGGATCTCTTGGGTCGCTTCCCGAAGATTCACCGATGACGTATGATTCGAACATAATTAATCTGGGATTAATTACGGAGAGATTTTATCTAGGATAAAATACTATTTTAAGAGAGAGAGCGATTAATTTGGAATTAATCGATAAAATAATATATTTGATATATTAAACGAAATTATATTTCGACGCGGAATTAAAATTGGATTTTAATTCTGGCAAACGAATTAATTTAAAATTAATTCGCGAGCGACGTGAATAGTAATTTTTCTTGGCATAATTATTTAATTAAATTTGATTTAATTACGTCACAACGGATAATTCGTTAATTCAGAATTACCGAACCCGAGCCCGGGATGTGTTGCGGGCCCACTCGGATTTTGAATCAAGTGGGGCCCACATGTCACATCACTTGTCACTTTAATTACTTTTGGTGATGGGTTTTGGTGAAGGCATGATGATGACTTGTAAAACAAATTTGTGTGTAATGATTGGAAGACTTTTACCAAATGTTTGGTATATCTTTCATTTTGATTTTTTGAAATAAAAAAACACAATTCATTCACTCATTCACTCTCTCTCCCTCACGTTTTCATCAAGAAAATACAATCTCCCTCTTCTTTTTCTCTTAATTCCTGAGAGTTGCAAGGAGAAGATAGAAAATTTGTTACAAATTTTCTAAGTGCTAGCACACCAAAGGAATCATCCAAGGTGATAGGGAAACCATCCCAAAAGCTTGGAATCAACTCAAAATCTTAGAGCTTGGATCTCATCCCCAAAAGTGGAGCTTGGCCGAAAACATGGAGGAACAATTTTTTGTATTTGACGCATCCTAAATCCGCTCTTTGTAAGTATGATTCTGCCATACTTTACTTTTTTATTCACATTATTTCATTGCTTATATTGATCTTGGAATGTCTTAGAGACCAACAATGGTATCATGAGCCTTGATGAGCATGAAATATACTTAGGGTTTATATACTAAAATTTGGGTAAATTTGATTTGAGCATGATTTAACCAAATTGTTTGTTTGAGCATTCTTGTATATGTATAACTTGGAGTTATATGTGATCAATTTGAAGAAAATTGAATTGGATTAATTTTTCCCAAATTGCTTTGGCTTGGCCGAATATGTGATGTGCCCTAAGTCATGGTATTTTTTGTTCTTTTGATCATTGGATGAGTTTAAAGACTTGGGATAAATTGATTAATGATTTAATTGGATCAAAATCGAAATCGGTTTAAAGATCCCTCAAATGTCGTGACCTTGAGAAGCATGAAATGAGATGATTTTTTGTTTCAATAATGTTGGACATGTGTTGAACAAATTAAAGCATGATTAATTGATTAAATTGATATTTTGGAAATGTTAATTTAGATAATTATTTAAAGCAATACACTTTAATTAATTAAATTATGAAATTATGAATTTTAGAATTTGATTAATTAGGCTTAATTTAGAATTGGGCTTTAAATGTTGTATTTGGGCCTAATGGGCTTGGTTGGACGAAGTTGGTTTAGGTCAATTGGACTGGATCCAAATTGGGCCTAAATCATTCCATTAAATCCAAATAAAACAAATGAGCCTTTTATGTTTAATTGGGCCTAATGGGCCTAAATTGGTTTCTTGGCAAATATGGTGATTCCTTAATTGGGCTTTGGTATTTGGGTTTGACCCATATTGACTAAAGTCCATGCCTTAAGAAATTAATTGAAAGCCCATTGGACTTTAATTAAAACGACATTGGATGTTAATTGGGCTTTGAGACCCATTTAGATTAGATTTGGAATCTAAGTCTTAAAGGCGCATTTAAAAGTGTAGTTATTTAATTTGGAATTAAATATAGAATTAGTATTAAATATGAATTAAATTAGATTTAAATTGTAGTTCGATATAATTCAAGAATTCGTACTTTGAGTATTTATTCTTAAACGAGTTGGACTCGCACAAAATCAAATCGTTGTTTGAACATTGGATGATCACTTTATTCAAAGATTAATTAATTGGATTAGATTGATTGAATAACATTCTTTGTGTGAATACATGGATGTGTTGAATGAATAATGTATATCGGATGGATATTAGAAGGGAAAGGGCAATTTTGGAAATTGTTGTAAATTTAGAATTTATTAAATTGGACCTGCGTGTCCAGCCTTATCTCACTTGATTCTTTGTAATTCTCTTCTCACCTAATTCCCCTCAATGTTAATGAGGTTTCTTTAATTGTATTATGTAATTGGGTAGAAGTAAGAATAATGCTAGTCGGGGAGAGGAAATGGAGTGATTTTTTCTAGGAACAATATGTGAGATATTCATTCGTGTTTTGAGCAGCTAGACAAGTTCTAGGGTTTCTTCATTTCTTATATTTTAGGGCTTTTTGATTTGGAGGATGGATTTGGAGGCTAAATGCATGTGTGAAGTTAGATTGGATAATATTAGAGTAATATTAGTTAAATGTATTGGATTTGTTTTAGGCATTGGAAAATTTTCTAAAAATTATTTCGGAGTTGAAATATGCGAAAACGGTGAAAAATGACGTTACTGGGTAAGTTTCACGCTTACCAGGTGTCTGCTGACCAAACAGTGAATTGGTCACTGTTTGGGCAGCCCATGAACTGCCCAAGTACTATTGTGGCTGACCTAGGCAGCCCCCATGTGTATTGGTTGGTCGGTTCAAACAAAAACATATTTTAAGTAATTTTGCGGAAAAATGTTTTTCGTAAAAGTTTCGTAGTTTATCTAACTTATTTATGTCGTTATTTGATATCAAATAAATATGTTTAGGTGAAATATGAATGAATTATTCATATTGGATATTGAATAATTTATTTGGTAACTTTAAAAGTTTTAAAGTTACGATTTCGCCTGATCCGCGAGCTGCCGCTGCACCCGCTCTAAAACCCCAACAAAATGGTAAAATAGCAGGTCTGATTCTTCATCCATAACATTTTTCATGCTTGATATATAATATATAATCCAATTTGATATTTTCTCATGCATGTAATTTAGATGTTTCTTAATTTTTCGGTTCTACGCTAACGGAAAACATAACGGAGATTTAATGGTTAAGTTAAGTGATGTTCTCCCAGGTAGAATTGAACTATTGAGAAATTGATCTAAATTAAAATCTACATTTGATGTAGATCAGAACCCTCTTTGGAATGTCCCCGCTTAAATAAGGCATTAAAGTAATTAATATTAGGAATACTTGTTTCTTGGTCCGCCTTGTTAGTACGGATGCAAATAATTTTCTAATGTTGTAGTTGTATCGTGCCAAAGCTGTGCAATTATGGCTGATGGTATTTCATTTGCCATGCTAGAACTTATATGATAAGAGACAAATTTAAGTGAAAGTGGAAATCTTGAACGTGCCAAAGCTGTCAGTACTACATCGGTAGCTTGAGTTTGTCACTGATAAGTGAAGCCTTGATACGCCTCCTTGTGAACTTGCCAAAGCTGTCACAACGAGAAACAGTCAGGATCAAAATCAGGAGTCACTGTGAGTGTGATTGATAATGAGTTCTCTACCTGTGAATATAGGTAGGCGAGAATGTGTCAAAGCTGTGAGTCGAAATATATTCATTGGGTCCACTTCTCACTATGGAATTCAATTTAATTATTGGATTCTTATTTTCCATTGGGGATTACGGTATTATGTACAGTAGTGGGAGGCGTTGTTGGGTTAAAAATTCATAACCAACACAGTGTGTAATATTGTGAAAAATGCCTTTAATGTTTCCTTTATTCTATTGTGTATATAGAATTAAACTTCTAATCCACTGCATGCATATTTATCTATATATTTTTTGACTTCACTTATGGTTGTAGACTACTAGAATAGGTTCTAGATTAAGAATAGGCTTGGATATTGTTAGATTAGTCAAAACCATCAAGAATTATTGTTCCGATTTTCTTGAAAAATCAAGATGGTTAGTGACTTAGTTACTAAGTCACATTAGGTAATCTAAATAGATATCTGTTTTAGGATATAATTCGGTAGAGAGAATAGTTTCTTTTACAGTACGAATTGACGTGAATTAGTTCATGTCTCAAGATTCTTGACTGTCATTAAGAAAACCCCATTAGGTATTTATTTATCTGATAATGACGTTTCTTGGCTTTAGTTACCTTTAGAGGTAATGTGTGTGACATAATTTGTTAATCAATTATTTGTAATTGTTGTGAATAGTTGAAGGCAAATTATAAAGCTAAAGAAATGAGATGTGTATAGTTGTGTGTAGAGAATATTGATTTTCACAATACGACAACTATAGGTATTGGATACTAGATCTCTCGTCTAGTTATTTAAAATAATGTTTAATAATTATTTTGATATTTGATATCAGAACTTGCGACTATTAGATAGTTACTTGTTCTTTATAAATAGTTATTTCATATTTTAATATGACTAGTAGTGTCATTGATTAAGAGATAAATATTAAGAAAAATATTCGGTTAAGTATATAACTTAGAACAGTGCTTTATGAGATTTTATCACTTAAGCATTATATGCTTATTCTGTATGATAAAGAATGGTCTAATACGAGATCACACCACATATCCTTATCCATTTAATGAATATTATATTTGGGAATGTGATTAAATTTCATTTAACTAATGATCGTCATTGGACCACAGATTTATTAAACTAATACATTAGATGTATGTAGTTTAATGAATTATAAATTGCCTTGAGTATTTTTCTTTACTTCGTAATTTGGTTAATGAGTTGTCATGACTTAGTTACGTGTTTCTAAAAGAATATATATTGAACGTCTTGAATGGTTCAAGAACTTTCAATATGTTTCTGATGAAACGCGAATAGAATATTTTGAATGGTTCAAAGATATTCGATTTGAAATGTTGAAAACTACATCTTTAAAATTCATCATTAGTCTGTGAATTGTTCAAAGATGTTTGATATTATCAAACATATAAATTTATGGCAATTAGTTCTAAGGTTATTTAATAAATATGATTCTTACTCATTATGATTCTTCTACGATTCCATCGTGATGGAATTAGTCAGTGGGAGAAATCAAATCCTATACGATTTGATTCGTTTGATATTGAGTGTTACTGAATTAGTTTCAATACTCTTGGAGATATACTCCAGAAACACTAATTCATCCTTTTAATTAAGGTCCCATTTGTTTCTATAATTACGTATATGATATGTATAGGTAGAAAATTCGAATCTTGAAAAGTACTTGCTCCTCGGAGGTACAAGTAAAAGTTTATCATTTATTCTATTTAATAGAATATTATATTCTATTTGATAGAATATATTTTCTATGACCCCGAGTAATAAAATTATTTTATTACTCGGTGTGTAACATCAGATGTTAACGATTGTAGAAAAGACTTGACTTATTGAAGTTAAATATTAGAGTGATAAACTATAAATGAAACTACGTAATTAATAAGATGAAAAGACCCTTAGAAAGCTTCCATATAAGTCCAATAGGATGTTAGAATCATTTACAAAGTTTTTGATACTTAATGGTTCTGTTGTTTTCTTATCGAAGAAAATTATCCTATAACCTGTAGTGGGAGAGATATTTGATACTGATCTCGGAAGTTGACATTAAACCATATATCCAAGATTGTTCATAGCTTTCTATGATCAAGTTTTGAAGTTGATTAAGTTTTCGTTATGAATCATTCATAAAATGTTCAAATGGTTTCAAAAGGAAAAGCAAAGTGAGCTTATTAAAGGTTTGACATTAATAAACATTCAAACTACTAGTCTAAAAAATTAAGTATTTTTAATAACAATGTTAAAGAGAGGAAGATATCCTAGAGAGTAGGAGACAAACTACATAGGGAGTAGTAGTTTGTTAACTAAAAGTTAGTTTGAAATGATGCATGTGGAAACCATTTCATTGGCTATGTCCTTATGCTTGTAGAATATTATTCCAATATGAAATTACATGACTCAATATGAAATTACAGGACTCAAAGGCTCAAGATGACAACCCATTTAACAATTGTATTTTCCCCTATTTAACTCAAGCAAAATGTTCTGTGAATATTTTATTCCATTTCTCATTAAGTTCCAAATACAGGGGTCAGGTAGATTCCTGGGCCTTCATCTAGTCTAATTGAAATATAAAAGACTCCTATAGACCTTCTTCAGGTCTAATCGACTGGAGATTATCTTGGACCTTCATCTGATCCAGTCGACGAGAACACTTCCTACAGACCCTCGTCGGTTCAGGCTGAAGATCTGAACTTTTATCTGGTCTGGACGACATTAAAGACTCTCATAGACCCTTATCAAGTCTGGTTGACTGAGGATTATTCCAAATTTTTAAATGTTTCTGTCGAACATATGACCTTCGTCTGTTCCAAGCGACATCAGCGTCCTGGTACACTAACATGTTTTAGTCAAATCCAAGACGACATACTCATTGAATACTCTCCAAGCTAATGAATGCTTGACTTAGAGAGTATGGGATAAACTATACGGGCCAAATTTGGGCCAGAGACCCAAATGTCATTACATCCCAAGCCCAAGTATCAAACTTGCCAGCCCAATCCACGCGAATTATAGTAGCTAAAAAAAGGTTTGCACATGACTCATATATAGGGCCCATGAGCCCAAATACCCACAAGGATAAGAGACCCATACGACCCAGAAGGCCTCCAAGGAACCACAAACCATATTAGTCTTAATCATTTTCCAATAAGGGAACTAAGTTCTTGACCAATCCAAGTCTTATTGGGATTACATCTAATCCCAGGACATCCGGTGTTTCTAATTCAATCCCAACTCCACAACCCTTTCCTAAAAGGATTGGAATTCAACTATTCCAAGGAATCCTAAACCGACTAAGAGACTAATTCAAAACCTATAAAATGAGATAGGGTCTAAGGGATTGAGGCACTCAAGATCCAGTACTTAGAACTCAAATTCTGACTTAACAACTTGAGCTTTGCCGCTCGAACCCTCGAGTATTCGCTAAACACAAGCCAACCGCCCTCACAGTGATCGAACTATGAAGACCAAGGTAACTATTTGTTAGGGTTGGTGCTCGGAGTACCAATCCGGATCGTATTTATGTCCGACTCATGAATACGAACAATTCATTTTTCCATAATATTACTTATTTATGGTAGTACTTCTTGCTTTTATATACATAATTGATCTAATAACTATTATATTTAAACTAAATATGATTTAGTGATAAGTATATATTAGACAAAGACCCGAAAATATATTTTATAGTGCGCAGTTATAAAATAGTTTGTAATTGACATTTGGAAGTGTCACTACTGGAAGTATATTATCAAATAAAGTTCCTGGTCAAGATTTACTAACACGGGTTGGTCCGATGGTTTATCCCAATGAACCATAAGTCTTGGAAGACTTGTATGGACATGTAAGTATTTATTTGATAAACACTGAATGACTCACCGAAGATTTCCTAATATATTGTACACCAACTTCAATAGGAATCTTCTCGAGTCGAGTAGCATAGTGGTGTTAGTGTCCTAGACATGCCACGGGATCTCTAAGCGTGATTTGTGTGTGAATAATAATAAAAAATAAGTTGCGGAGGACTTACATTGATCGGTTGAGTTCAAAACTTTTCATCGATGTTGAAGCTTCCAAGCTCATGGTGAGTATCCCTATCACCTTCTTCTGACTCCCTTATGTGCTAGCAAGAACAAATGGAACAAATTTTATCTCCCAAGGAGAAACAAATTTTCTCGAGAGAGATAGGGAAATAATCAGCCATTGTCAGGCGTAGTATACGTAGTATTGTGTATTACGATCCAGTATCGGATGTCACATGTAAGGCCTGGGGCTGGAGTTGTGTTTGCCCCGTACGAAGCATATATAAGATCATAAGCAACTAGTCTCTTTATGATTGGAAAGTCATGACCTAGTCATACTTCCCCGATGGCTATAGCACGTAGAGTACCAGTTCTGTATCCCTGCGTGATCATCATCTCCATATGACTAAAATGATACGTCCATCTTGACATCACACCCAATACACTGCGATTCTCAGTATATCCGGACGACCAAAACCAAAGTATATTGATTGTCGCAAGTATTAGAGATGCAAGTCTCATGTTAAGACCAAATAAACCTACTCTGATTCGGATTCCCATAGAAACATAGTCATACTACCAATGGGATTCCGAGGGGTCTATCCAGAGCGAAGCTGTTTCCGTACCATCGGTAAACAGAACCTCCTATTACACTTGCATGAGTATCTAATAGCCAAATATATGAGAACTATGTCATTACGCTTCCATAACACGCACATGTGTAATACTAGCTTATTCCGTATTATCGATGTCCAGTATCGATAATACTACGACTAGAGATATTTAATGATTAAACCTTTGTGGATTAATATTTTCTCATATCTTATTAATCCGGAACTAATCATAAGGACTTTTATCATTTATATATCTGAGTAATCCAATTACAAATGATAAAAGAGCAATTTCCTTTTTCACATAGTTAATTTGTACAACAACACCATGTTCTGTACAAATAGTGATGCTATGGGTCATAATTATCCAACAATCTCCCACTTGGCCTATAGCCAATCACTCAAGTGTCCTACACCTGAACTATGTACGGGTCGCTCTTACTTCTGCTGAGAAACAGCTTTCGTCAGCGGATTTGCAAGATTATCATCTGATGCGATTTATTCGATCATCACATCCCCACGATGTATGATCTTATGAATCAGATGAAATAGTTGAAGTACATACTTGGATCATTGATGAGACCGCGATTCTTTAGTCTGTGTTGTAGCCTATCCCAGCTGCTAACAGAACTACTCCTAATCTGATTAAGATTATATAGATCCAAAATACTTCCTTTGCTGCCTCAGCTGCAGCAATGTTCCGCTTTTATTATTTATTCGGCAACAATATCTTGCTTGGAAGATTTCCAGCTCACTGTTCCATTGTTCAAACTATATACGTACCCATATTGCGACTTACAGTCATTTTTATCTGTTTGGAAACTTGCAGCGGTGAACCCAGTCACCTCAAGTTCTCATTTCCCATATTCTCATAAAGCATCCTTAGTTTATCCAAGATACTCAAGGATGTTCTTAACATCAATCCCGTGACCATCACCTGGACTGGCCTTATAGCGTCTATATATGCTCAAATAATATGAGACATCAGGTCACATACATATCAAAATGTACGAATACTGAGACAATGTCAGCAGCTTTCTAGATCTATCCCAATAGATCTTTATTCGTAGAATAAAGCCTGCTTGAACCAGGTATTCTATGTAGAATTTTTCATGAAAGCCAAGCTTTCACCGATTTTATTCTGGGAATGTTATTGCTAAGAAGCAATACATCATCAACTTATAGGACATTCATTGTCAGTGAGCTCCCACTAACCTTCTTATGTACACAAGAATCATCTTCATTTTGAATTAAATCATATACCATTATGATTACATCAAAACACTGGTTCCAAGAACGCAGTGCTTGCTTCAATCCATAAATGGATCGATTTAACTTACAAACCTTGTTTGCATGTTTTGGCCCGAAAAAACCGTCAGGATGTATATAAACATCCTCCAAAAGGTTTCCGTTAAGGAAAGCAGTTTTGGCGTCTAACTGTCATATTTCATAAATGAAATATGCAGTTATAGCAAGCATTATCCAAATGGATTTAATCATGGCAATAGGTGAAAAAGTTTCGTCGTAGTCGACACGATGTCTTTGACGATACCCTTTCTGTACAAGCCTAGCTATTTACATTTGTATGTTGTCATACATGTATGTCTTCCTTGAAGACTCATATAGTACCAATAGGCACAATGCCTTCTGGTACATCAACCAGTATCCAAACTTTGTTGATATACATGGAATCCATTTCGGACTTAATGGCACTTTGTCATAAAAGGAGTCGATACCTTGTATCATTTCCTCATACGTAGCCGGTTTGTCTTCCTCAATAAGATTGAGGTCTACATGAGGTGAGATCAGAAACAGATACCTCCCAGGTTATTTTCTGACTCTCTCCAACCTACGCGGTTCTTGTGTATTCGAAGATTGTGGTACAGTTTCATCCCTGATGAACTGTTAGTGTTCCGTAAAGGATTCGGTTCCTGGAACAGTATTAATTCGATTTTCATCGAGTTTTACTTTCCTCCAACTTACCACTACATATAGGAATTCCTCTTAAGAAAACCGCATGGAGAGCAACAATTACATTGTTCTCTTGTGAGTGTATAAGTACTATACTTTGTTTTCCTTAGGACAACCAATTACAAATAGACACTTATCCGATTTGGGTTCTAGTTTGGTATCATCCAAACGTATGCCCAGCATTCCCAAATCTTCAGGAATGAGAAACACGGTTTCTTTCCTGTTCATATCTAATATGAAGTATGTCTAATAGTTTTTATGGAACCTTATTCAAAATAATTACTGCACTGTTTAATGCGTATCCTCAGAAGGAAATTGGTAGCTCAGAGCGACTCATCTGTTTAAGTATTGTCCATCATGGTCTGACCGTAATGTTCTAATACTTTTACCGGTCTGTTTTCTTACTTCGTGTCGAAACTCTTTGAATTACTCAAAATTTCCTGACTTGTGCTTCGTAAGATACACATAACCGTAACGCGATGCCACATCCGTAAAGGTTACGAAGTATTCATATCCACCTCTAGCCTAGCTAGATATGGGCCCATTTACGTCACTATGAACGAGGGCTAACAGATCGGTGGCACTTGCATTTTTACCAAGTAAAAGGTGTTTTAGGCACTTTGCATAATTAAACAAGATTCGTAGACATCATTGGAATTAGAATCAAATCCGTCCTAGTATCCACTATTCGAAAGTGTGGATATACGACTCTTGTTAATGCATCACAGATGACAATGCCACAAATAAGTCTCATTTGATTTACTCAATTTGAGCTATTTGTTTGTCATGTTATATATTTGAGATTCATTTATATTCAAAATATAAATATTGTTATTCACATCTAATGTGTATATCTCAATATCATCTTTATAAACAAAACACATTGTGTTCTGGAATACAAAGGTATACCCGCAACGGGTTAAACTAGATATCGAGATAATATTTCTAGTCAAACTAGGTATATTATAACAGTCTCCTAGTTTAAGTACATGCCCAAATGGCAGTTCTAAAACTTAGGTTTCTACGGCCAAAACAGCGACTCTCTTCCTGTTTCCGACTTGTAGGTCGATCTCATTTGAAGCCAGTTTCCTGCTTATCAGCAGATCCCGCACATCATTACATATATTCATGTATCACATCTAGTATCAAAAATCCAATTTTAAAACTAGCAGTGAACATGTTTATAACAAGCATTCTTGAAGCTGGAACCTTGTCCCGCCTTCAATTCCTTCATGTCTACCTTGTCCATACGGCAGTCACACTTCTAGTGACCCTGTTTGCCACAGTTTAGGCAGACAACTTGGGATATGTCCTTTTAAGAAGCTCTGGCTGTGCATAACAGAATGAGCACTAAATTTATCATCACAATGAGACTTCATAAGTTCATGCTCTACTATTCGCTCAACTTCGGGCTCATGCTCGAGAGGTTCTACTCCCAATCTGAAAATTAAAGCCGTTAAAGACATTTTCCCCAGGATTATGTCCTTTGCCGCTAATCTTTCAGTCATCTTGATTGATATAGTCCAACTATCCAATCAACGATTTCAGGTACAATTAAATATAATGATTACTATAGTCTAGCTATATAATCAACTACAATTGATTGGTTATATTAAAATGTATTGATTAATATAATCCAATTATATAACCAACTACAAATTAAGTAGTTTGAATACAATCTAACTGTTAAGTTAAAACAACAATTGAATATTAGTCCAACTAATATATTTAATAATTAATGACGAAAAATGAAATGAGCGCGTATTGACAAGTATCTAAACGAAATTGCAAATTTAATACTTGCCTCCCACTATTTTTCGGCGAGCCTCTAACCCTCTGTGGAGTACTCGGGAAACCTAGTTTCCTAGTTGGCTAGGATCCCGTTAAAAGATACACAACCTTGACTTTGGCCAACAAGTTGTATAAAATTTAAGTAGGTAGATCTCTAAGATCAATTGGATCTCATCCAATTCCTAGATCCAGTAGGTGGACCTCCATGTCCGAAACATATATATAATATATATGCCAATATATCCAATATATTTTCCTAACCTTTTCCTCTGAATCAACTAAGCATTGGCTTTGGCATAACAAGCTTAATGATTCCAGTTAAGCGGGACCCATTGACTTTGGAAAGCTTCGTAATCGATGTCGATGGACAAGAAGTGATCTTGACTTTGGCCAACAAATCACAACTTGGACAAGACATACGATATGGAACAAAGCCTTCATGATTCAAACACATCCGCGATGGACAAAGGTCTTGACTTTGGCCAACAAACCATTGCCAATCTTGGATCTTGAGAATGAATCAATCAATGGAAGGAAAACGCTTAATATTTGTTGAGGGTTTTTCGCGTAAATTGGCAACCAATTTATTATCTTTGATTAGGTCTCATCATACATCCTTAAGCATGCATTCTAAGAGCATAATAAGGCACGATAAAATTAATAATGATATGCTGATGGATATATAATACAATTTGTTCCTAGAACAAATCTCTCATTTTCCTCTCTCCCGCTAGCACTATTGTTACTTCTACCCAATTACATAATACTTCTAAAGAAACCTCATTTACATTGAGGGAAATTGGTGAGAAGAGAAATACAATGAGAAAAAAGGTAATAGGCTGGACACGCAAGTCCAATTTAATAAATTCTAAATTCATTACAACAATTTCCAAAATTGCCCTCGCCCATCTAATATCCATCTGATATACATTATTCATACATACATCCAAGTATAAACACAAAGCATGTTATTCAATCAATCTAATCCAATTAATTAATCTTTAATTAATGACCATCCAATGTTCATACAACGATTTGATTTGCTCGAGTCAAACTCGTTTAAGAATAAATACTCAAAGTAAGTATTCTTGAATTATATCGAACTACAATTTTAAATCCAATTTAAATTGTATCCAATACTAATTCATATTTAATTCCAAATTAAATAATTACATTTATTTATGTGCCTTAAAGACTTGGATTCCAAATCCAATCTTAATGGGTCTCAAAGGCCCAATTAGTATCCAATACTATTTAATTAAAGTCCAATGGGCTTTTAATTAATTCTTTAGGCTTGGGCTTTCGGCCAAAATGGATCTAACCCATAATGCCTAGGCCCAATAGGAATCACCATATGCCATAGAATCAATTTTGGCCCATTAGGCCCAATTAAATTACAAAAGGCCCAATAGTTATATTTTGGACTTTATGGAAATGGTTTTAGGCCCAATTGGATCCAACCAATTATCCTAAACCAAACTTGGCCCAACCAATCTCATTAAGCCCAATTACAACAAATTAAATTAATTCATTATTCCAAATTACAAATTAATTGAATTCAAGTGTAATTAGTACAATTAATCAATTAATCTAATATTTCCAAAATATTAATTAATTCAATTAATCATACATAACATTTTAAATTTATGTCCAACACAAATTAAAGAAAAACCAATCTTCCAACATGCTTCATATCTCACGGCAATACATGAAATCAACATTCAATTTTGATTTCAATCTAATTAAATCAACAATTAACATTCAATTTCATGTGAATCAACATATCCAATAGTCTAATTCAAAAATTACCATGAGCAATTCCTAGGGTAATTTTCGGCCAAGCATGGATTTTGGGGATTTTTGATCTAATCAATTTATCACAAATCCAATGATATACAAATATAATTCAACATCATATAAACTCAACCAAATCATCAATTTAGGCAAAATCAAGCTTCAAGCCAAAATTCGAAATTAAAGTCCATAAACCTTAGAAATTAAATCAAGCTTAGATCTCGCTCTGATACCAATTGTTAGTGTCTTAGACATGCCACGGGATCTCTAAGCGTGATTCATGTGTGAATAATAATAAAAAATAAGTTGCGGAGGACTTACATTGATCGGTTGAGTTCAAAACTTTTTATGGATGTTGAAGCTTCCAAGCTCATTTGTGAGTATCCATATCACATTCTTTTGACTCCCTTATGTGCTAGTAAGAACAAATGAAACAAATTTTATCTCGCAAGGAGAAACAAATTTGCCCCAGAGAGATAGGGAAATAATCGGCCATTGGCCAGAGGAAGTGCCTCTCGGCCAAGTCTTCAAAAGACAAAAAGAAACAGAGGGCAAATTGCTTTTGATCTTTTCGGCCAAAAATTAGATCCAGAGAGCTATTTTGTTCTTTATCATTCGTCTAAATCTACTTTGTTGCAGAGAAGACAATGGCTAATATAAGTGCTTTTTATTTAATTGCCACACGCCAAAAGTGAAAAGCAAAGTCAGTAAGTAAAAAGCTTTTGATCATCCATATGTATATTAAAATAAAATGAAGTAAATGGCATATTTGCATTAAATGAAAAGCAAAAAGCAAAAAGCAAAAAGCAAATGTCAGAGGCAAATGGCCTCTCGCCCAAAAACATTTAATGGCCATTCGGCCAAAATGAATTTTAAGGCCATCGGCCAACGCCCAAGGAGAGAGATAAGAATTTCCAAAAAAATTAAATATATTGAGTGTTTCATGACATTTCATCAAAATTCATCACTTATATCTATCATTAAATTGACTAATGATGTAAGTGAAGTGGGCCCCACTTTAAATTCAAAATTCAAGTGGGCTTGCTCTACATATTTCGGGCTCAGATTCATTTAATCCGATTAAACGAATTTTCCGTCGCGACTTAATTAAATCCGATTTAATTAAATAATAATGACTAGCAAAATTATTACGAAAGTTGCTCGCGAATTAATTCCAAATTAATTCGTTCGCTAAAATTAAAATCCAATTTAATTTCCCGTTGAAATCCGATTTCAATTAATATATCTAATATATTATTTTAGCCCAATTAAATAAATTAAATAGTAAAATCTAATTTAACTATTAAATTTATTTTGCCGATTAATTCCAAATTAATCACGTTATCTCTCCTCGACAAATTTAATACCAGATAAATTCTTGACGCAATTAATCCCAGATTAATTCTTGCTCTGATAATTAATCCCAGATTAATTCTTACCGTAATTAATCCAAGATTAATTTCTCTCTTAATTAATCCCAGATTAATATTGTTCGAGTCAAACATCATCGGTGAATCTTTGGGATGCGACCCAAGAGATCCTTGGATATGTTGCCAGTAAATTCGGTCATCGGACTATCCGAACACGTGCGTACCTGGTACCACGTCTTTACCGATTTACAAGACATGGTTGGCTTCTAGCAAAGCACTGTGCCTACCCAATTCTCCAGAAATATTCTTCTACTGAATATATGATCTTTGTCAGGCGTAGTATACATAGTATTGTGTATTACGATCCAGTATCGGATGTCACATGCAAGGCCTGTGGCTGGAGTTGTGTCTACCCCGTACGAAGCATATATCGGATCACAAGCAACTAGTCTCTTTATGATCGGAAAGTCATGACCTAGTCATACTTCACCGATGGCTATAGCACTTGGAGTACCAGTTCTGTATCCATGCGTGATCATCATCTCCATATGACTGAAGTGATACTTCCATCTTGACATCACACCCAATACACTGCAATTCTCAGTATACCCAGAAGAGGCGTACACATAACCTATTAAAGCCCCTGACGACCAAATCCAAAGTATATTGATTGTCGCAAGTATTAGCGATGCAAGTCTCAGGTTAAGACCAAATACACCTACCATGATTCGGATTCTCATAGACTCATAGTCATACTACCAATGGGATTCCAAGGGGTCCATCCAAAGCGAAGCTGTTTCCGTACCATCGGTAAACATAACCTCCTATTACACTTGCATGAGTATCCAATACCCAAATATATGAGAACTATGCCGTTACGCTTCTATAACACGCACAAGTGTAATACTAGCCTATTCCGCATTATCGATGTCCAGTCTCGATAATACTACGACTAGGTATGTTTAATGATTAAACCTTAGTGGATTAATATTGTCTCATATCTTATTAATCCGGAACTAATCATAAGGACTTTTATCATTTATATATCCAAGTAATCCAATTACAAATGATAAACGAGCAATTTCATATGTCACATAGTTAATTTGTACAACAACACCATGTTCTGTATAAATAGTGATGTTATGAGTCATAATTATCCAACAAGTGGTCCTTCGACTTGAGATATTACTGTGGATATATGAGATATCAACCACACTTTGATGGTAGTCACGTCACCGATCTATTTAGATCAGACCTCTGCCTGTTCGTTGGGTGTGGACTGATGCTCATGATATCCTGTAAGTATCAGATAGAATCTGTTAGTCCTGTGTACATGGCATAGGTATCATGTACGTATTTGTGATCTAGTAAATCCATGGCCGTGGCATACTTCGGAAGCAAGTTCCGAGTGTTATTTAGAGATCGTAAATTTAAAAGTCGACTATATTATACCATATGGATTTGACATTCTTATCTATATCCCGGTATAATATTGATAGCATGTGACAGAGGGATTATACGTATGCAATGACCTCGACTTGTATAGTTTTACAAGATTATCCGTGGTCGTCATAATTAATGAGTGGGTGAATTATGGACACGAAATTGGATTCCATGACGGATAAACCTAAACTTATAGAATCTGACAATATGAAGTGTACTCGTTGAATAATTGGGCAGCGCGTTATGAATAATAAAGATTATTCATAATACTTTATCGGATTAAATGAGCTAATTTGAATCGTTTAAACGGTTAAATGAAAATACATGCATTAGGGGCATTTCAATCAATTAATAATTAATGTGTATATGTGTTTGATAGAAGATTTGATTTGATACATATTAATTATTTGCCATTAATATATGTATTTGTTATTTAATGTAAATAAAAATACACATATAATAATAATCGCATTAATTAATTATTTAGATGTTTAAATGCTAAATATCTAGACAATTAAATTGTTTCTATATTACATAATTGTTATGCAATATGTTTGGTTATTATTGGTTGTAAGTGGCGTGATTCTTTTAAGCTTAAAGTTTACAAATTAAATTTATTAACTAAAAGCTTATTATTATTATTTAATTAGATTAATTGACGAAATGACAAAATACCCTTCTCCCCCTAAAGTCGGTTATGTTTATTATTTAAAGTTAGAAAAAAATTTGTTTTCTCAATAAGAAAGCTCATGTGGCCGAACCTCTCAAGCATGAAAGCTGTTGGACAATTATGACCCATAACGTCACTATTTGTACAGATCATGGTGTTGTTGTACAAATTAACTATGTGACAAAGGAGATTGCTCTCTTATCATTTGTGATTAGATCACCTAGATATATAAATGATAGGAGGTCCTTATGATTTGTTCCTGGATTGAGAATGATATGAGACATTATCAGTCCATGAAGGATAAATCATTAAATATCCCTAGTCAGAGCATTGTCGAGATTGGACATCGATAAATGCGTAAAAGACTAGTATTACACTTGTGCGCGTTGTGAGTGCACAACAGCATAGTTCTCATATATTTGGGTATAGGATGCTCATGCAAGTGTAATAGGAGGTTGTGTTTTACCGATGGTACGGGAAACAGCTTCGCTCTGGATAGACCCCCTCGGAATTCCATTGGTAGTATGACTATGTGTCTATGGAAGTCTGAAATCAGGGTAGGTGTATTTGGTCTTAACTTGAGACTTGCACCGCTAATACTTGCGACAATCAATATACTTTGGTTGCGGTCGTCCAGGGCTTTAACAGGTTCTGTGTACGCCTATGCTGGGTATATTGAGAATCGTAGTGTGTTGGGTGTGATGTCAAGACGGAAGTGTCACTCCAGTCATATGGAGATGATGGTCACGTAGGATACGGTACTAGTTCTCTTAAGTACTGCAGTCATCGGGATAAAATGACAAGGTCATGTTTATCCGATTATAGAGACTAGTTACCAGACATCCGACATGTGTTTCGTACGGGGTAGACACAATTCCAGCCCCAGGCCTAGCACGTGATCATCCAATACTGGATCGACATACACAATACTACGTACACTACGCCTGATATAGATCCTTATTCCTGTAAGGATATTTCTGGAGAATTGGGTAGGCAAGGCGCTTTGCTAGAAGCCAACCTTGTCTTGTAAATCGTACAAACGTGGCACTTGGTACTTACATGTTCGGATAGTCCGACGATCGTATTTACTGCCAACATATCGGGGGATCTCATTGGTCACTTCCCAAAGATTCACCGATGACATATGACTCGCACTCTAAATTAATCTGGGATTAATTAGAAGAGAGAGAAAATTAATCTGGGATTAATTACGGAGATATTTTATCTGGGATAAAATATCAATAAAAGAGAGATAATGATTAATTTGGAATTAATCGATTAATTATTATATTTGATATATTAAATGAAATTGGATTTCGATGCGGAATTAAAATTAGATTTTAATTCGGGCGAACGAATTAATTTAGAATTAATTCGTTAGCGATGTGAATAGTGATTTCGCTAGGCGTAATCATTTAATTACGACGCAACGGAAAATTCATTAATTTGGAATTAGCGTACCCGAGCCCGGGATTATTTGCGAGCGCATTCGCATTTCGAATTCGAGTGAGGCACACAAGTCAAATCAAGCGTCAAATCACTTGTCACTTTGAGTGATGTGACTTGACAACTTGATTGATTGATGGGAAGTGATGTGTGTGGTTGGAGCATTAATGCTTGACTTTTTGAAAGCCAAATTCATTGTAAATGACTTTGAAATTTACATTTGTGTATAAGATACACAAATTTGGAACAACTCACACAACTCTCTCTTTCTCTCATCTCTCTCTCTCTCACCCATGGAGGGCTGTTTTCTTCTGGTTTTGCCGAGAAGATGGGAAGCAAAAGTGGTGATTTTTGTGGCAAAAATCACAAGAGCTAGCACTCTGAGAGACATGCGAAGGTGATAGGGAAGTCCACCCATGATCCGGGAATCGTTTGACGAAGCTTGGAGCTCACCCATGGCCGAATTTGGAAGACTGCAGTAAGCTCACTACCGTGAGCTGTTGGAGGCAGAAATTCAAGTTTTGTTCGTTGCCGCGTCGCTCAACCGATCGATGTGAGTATTCCGCAACTTCGTTGATTTGTATTCGCACTTGTTTCATGCTTGTTTAATGATCTTGGGACCTTAGCAAACACCAACAATGGTATCAGAGCAAGGTTAAACATGAAATTGTTTAGGGTTAAAATTTGGGTAAAAATGTGTTTGAGCATGATTTATGAAATTGGATGAATGAATATGTTTAAATGTGTTTTAATTGAGGATTGATTGGATCAATTTGTTGAAAAATTATTTGGAACAATTTTCCCCAATTATCTTAGCTTGGCCGAAAGTTAAGGAACCCTAATTGTCTTGGATTTTTGATTTTTTGATCATTGGATGTGTTGGAAATTATTTGGGGATATTGATTTAATGTTGGTTTGGATTTAATTGGATTGAATTCGAATTGGACAAAATAATCCATCCAATGCCGAGACTTTGAGCATGATTATTGGGTTTGATTTTTGATGAAATATGTTGGACATGTTTTGTTGTAATTGAGCATGATTAATTGTATAAATGAATGTTTTGGAAATATTGATTTGGGTAATTAATTGTGTAATACACTTTATGTAATTAAATTATGAAATTGGGTTTTTTGTGATTTAATTATGTTGGGCCTAATTTTGGAAATTGGCTTTTAAAGTTGTTATTGGGCTTATTGGGCTTGGTTGTACCAAGTTAAGTTTAGGCCAAATGGATTGGATCCAATTGGGCCCAAAACCGCTTCCATAAAGCCCAAATGCGACTAATGGACCTTTAAAGTTTAATTGGGCCTAAATTGATTTTTGGGCTTATGGGGTAATTCCCGGATTGGACTTTGGTTATTGGGTTTGACCCGAGTTGACCAAAAGTCATGCCTTAAGAAATTAATTAAAAGCCCATTGGACTTTAATTAAATTGACTTTGGACGTTAATCGGGCTTTGAGACCCGTAACGATTAAATTTGGAATTTAAGTCGTATAGTTTCGTTAATAAAGTGTAATATTTAATTTTGAATTAAATAGCGAATTAGTATTAAATACAAATTGAATTGGATTTAATTATGTAGTTTAATTTAATTCGAGAATTCGTACTTTGAGTACTTATTCGTAAAACGAGTTTGACTCAAGCAAAATCAAATCGTTGTTTGAACATTGGATGGTCACTAATTATCAGATTAATTAATTTTATTAGATTGATTGATAACATGCTTGTGTGAATACATGGTTGCGATGCATGAATAATGTATATCGTATGGATATTAGATTGGTAGGACAATTTTAGAAATTATTGTAATAAATTTGGAATTTATTAATTGGACCTGCGTGTCCAGTCGTATTACCTCCTTATTCTTTGTATTCTCTTCTCACCTATTCCCCTCAATGTAAATAAGGTTTCTTTAGAAGTGTAGTGTAACAGGTAGAAGTTATACTTGTGCTAGCGGAAGAGAGAAAGGGAGGGATTTGATCTAGGATCAATTGTGTAAAGTATCCATCCGCATATCATTATTATTTATTTATACGCGCTTTATTATGTGTTTAGAATGCATGTTTAAGGGTTTATGATGATGAGACCTTAACAAAGATAATAAATTGGTTGCCAATTTGCACGCGAAAAATCCTCACAAATATTAAGCGTTTTTCCTTCCATTGAGTGATTCTTACTCAAGATCCAAGACTGGCATTGGCTTGTTGGCCAAAGTCAAGGCCTTTTTTCGTCGAGGATGTGTTTGAATCACGAAGGCTTAGTTCCATATTGGTGTCTTGTCCAAGTTGTGGTTTGTTGGCCAAAGTCAAAACCACTTCTTGTCCATCGACATTGATTACGAAGCTTTCCATGGTCAATGGGTCGCGCTTAACTGGGATCACTAAGTTTGTTGTGCCAAAGCCAAGGCTTAGTTGATTCAGAGGAAAAAGGTTAGGAAATACATTGGATGTATTGGCATATATAAGATATATATTTCGGACTTGGATGTCCCCCTACTGGATCTAGGAATTGGATTGGATCCAATTGATCTTAGAGATCTACCTAGTTAATTATCATACAATTTGTTGGCCAAAGTCAAGATTATGTGATATTTAACGGGATCCTAGCCCACTAGGAAACACGGTTTCCCGAGTACTCGACAGAGGGTTAGAGGCTCGCCGAAAAATAGTGGGAGGCAATAATTGAATTTGCAATATTCATTTAATTACTTGTCATACGCGCTCAATCACAAATATCATTCGTCAAATAAATTAAATGTTAGTTGGACTAATATTTAAATTGTTGTTTTAATAAATAGTTGGACTATATTCAAATAATTCATTTATAGTTGGTTATATAATTGGATTATAGTAATGAATATATTTGATTTAATTAAAATTATAGTTGATTAAATAGTTAGACTATAATAATCATTATAATAAATAGTACCAAAATCATTGATTATATAGTTGGACTATTAGAATCAAGATAAAAATGAAAGATTGGCATTTAAAACATAATCCTAGGGAAAATGTATTTAAATGGTTTAATTTTTCAAATTGGGAATAAAGTTTCAGGATGGTCCTGGAAAATAATAAGTTACTTTATTTGATAAAATAACATATTAAGTCTAAAGCCCGAAGTTAAGCAAATAGTAGAGCATAATCTTTGGAAAATTTATGTGATGATAACTTAAGTGCTTAATCCATTTAGCTTGTCGCAGTAGACTCCTTAATTTCTTAATCAGAACTAAGGATTAGATCCTTAAAGTATGATAATGAAATTGAAGGATCTTCATAGATCTATTTTAGATCTTAGAAGTACTAAATTGCAATAAATAACTCTTGGAGAGTTAATGACTATTCTCAAGGAGATATAGTCAAAGTTTGCAATATGGCAAGTAGCGCAAGGCGCACCTTACTTCGATATTCTAGAAACCCGAGGCTTGGCCAAAGGCTTCTGGAGTATTGAAAAGGGCAAAGGCAAAATCATTATAATCTTCTGGGAAGATAAAGGACATATCCCAAAATGTCTGCCTAAATTGTGGCAAACGGGATCGCGGAAGCGTGACTGCCGTTTGGACAAAGCAGACATGAAGGAATTGAAGACGAGCAAGACTCCGACTTCAAATATGTTTGTCAACATTATGTTCACTACAGGTATTAAAATTGGATTTTAAATACTTAGTGTCGTACATAAATATATACATTGATGTTCAGAATCTGCTTTGAGCAGGATACTGACTTCAATTGAGATTAATCTGCGAATTGGAAACGGGACGAAAGTCGCTGTTTCAACCGTAGATACATAATTTAGGAACTACCTTCGGGTATGTAATTAAATTAGGAAACTGTTATAATGTAACTAGTTTGACTAGAAACATTATCTCTGTATCAGTGTTTAACCCGCTGCGGGTGAACCTTTATATTCTAGAACACTAAAGTGTTTTATTATATAAAGATGATATTGAGATAAGCACATTAGCTGTGAATAACAGAATTTATATTTTGAATATAAATAAATCTCAAATATATAAGATGACAAACAAATAGCTCAAACTGATTTGATCAGAAGAGACTAATTGTGGCATTGTTGTCTGGGACACAATCAAACAAGACTCGTATATCCACACTTTTGAAGAGTGGGTACTCGGACTGATTTGATTCTACTCAAATAAAGTCAACGAATCTAGTTTATTGGGCAAAGTGCCTATAACACTATTTACTTGGTAAAAATGTAAATGCCACTGATCTGTTAGCCCTAGTTCATAGTGAAGCAAATGGGCCCATGTATAGCTAGGCTAGAGGTGGATATGAATATTTTGTGACCTTACGGATGTGGCATCGCGTTGTGATTATGTGTTTCTTTTGAAACAGAAATCGGAAACTTTTAAGAGTTTCGACACGAAATAGACAAACAGATCGGCTAAAGTATTAAACTGTCACGGTAAGACCGTAATGGAAAATACTTAAGGAATAAGTTTCTAATATAATTGAAAGATTATAGTATTCTTTCAAATGAGGACTCCTCCCGGAACACGTCATCATGACGGTGTGTCCGAATTGAGTAACCGAATTTTGTTGGACATGATAAGGTTAATTATTAGTCGCTATGGGCTACCATTTCCTTCAACGGATAAGTTTTAAACAGTGCAAGAACTTATTTTGAATAAGGTTCCATAAAAATTTGTTTGACATATTTCATATTAGATATGAACAGGAATGAAACCGGGTTTCAGATTCCTGATAATTTGGGTAAGCTAAGCATACGTTTGGATGATACCAAACTAAAACCCAAATTGGATAAGTGCCAATTGTCGGTTATCCTAGGGATACCATAAGCATAGTATCTATACATCTCACAAAAGAACAATTTAATTATTGCCCACCATGCGGTTTTCCTAAGAGGAATACCGATATGTAGTGGTAAGTGTGAGGATAGTAAAACTCGATGAAAATCAGAGTAATACTGTTCAAGGCACCGAGTCCTTATTGGAACACAAATAGTTCATCAAGGATGAAACTATACCAGTAATATTTGAATACACAAGAACCTCGTAGATCAGAGAGAGTCAGAAAACAACATGGGGTATGGGTTTCTGATCTCACCTTATAAAGATGTTAATCTTTTGAGGTATACCAACTGACTACGAATGAGGAAGTGATACAAGGTATCGACTCCATATTATGGCAAAGTGCCATGAGTCCGAAATAGATTCCATGTATATCAACAAGTTTGGATACTAGTTGATGTACCGCAAGCCATTGTGCCTATAAGTACTATATAAGTCTTCAAGGAAGACATACATGGATAGCAACATACCAACGTATAAAGCTAGGCTTTTAGCGGAAAGGTATCGTTATCAACATTGCGTTGATTACGATTCAACCTTTTACATGTTGCCATGGTAAATCCATTTGAATAATGCTTGCTAACGCTGCATGTTTCATTTTTGAAATATGACAGCTTAACGGGAAAATCGCTTTCCTTCAAAGGAAACCTTTTGGAGGATGTTTACAACATCCTGACGGTTTTGTCGTACTATAACTAGCAAACAAGGTTTACCATTTTGATGTAATCATAATAGTTTATGATTTAATTCAAAACGAAATGATTCTTGTGTATATAAGGAGGTTAGTGGGAGCGCACTGACAGTGGTTGTCCTATAAATTAATGATAATATGTCATTTCTTGGAAATGATATTCCCATAAAAAAACAATCGGTGAAAGCTTGGCTTTCATGAAAAAATCTCCGAGAACTCGTACATTGAAAAATGTATGTAACCTGGTGTCTCATACGCTTTGAGCATATGGATTCACAAACAGGCCAATCCAAGTCATAGTCACTGGATGGATGTTAAGAACATCCGTTAGTATCTTAGAGAACTAAGGATGTTGTCTTAATCTGTGGAGAATGAGAACTTGAAGTGACTGGGATCACTATTGCAAGTTTCCTAAACCGATAAAATGACTATAAGTCGCAAACGGTACTATACAGTTTGAATTACGGAACAGTGAGCTGGAAATCTTCCAAGCAAGATACTGTTACCGAATAAACAACAAATGCGGAATATTGCTGCAGCTGAGGCAGCAATAGAAGCCTTCTAGGTCGATAATAAATCTAATTAGATTAGATATAATTCTGTTAGCAGCTGAGCTAGGCTTGAGCACAGGCTAAAGAATTAATGGTCTCATCAACGATCCAGATACAAACTTCGATATTCGTCTGATTCGTTCGGATCATACAGCATGGCGATGTGATGATCGAATAAATCGCATCAGATGATAATCATGCAATATGCTGACGAAAGCCTTTTCTCAACAGTTTGAGCCAACCGTACATAGTTCGGGTGTAAGACACTCGAGTGACTGGCTATAGGCCAAGTGGGAGATTGTTGGACAATTATGACCCATAGCGTCACTATTTGTACAGATCATAGTGTTGTTGTACAAATTAACTATGTGACAAAAGAGATTGATCTCTTATCATTTGTGATTAGATCACCTAGATATATAAATGATAGGAGGTCCTTATGATTTGTTTCTGGATTGAGAATGATATGAGACATTATCAGTCCATGAAGGATAAATCATTAATATCCCTAGTCAGAGCATTGGATTGGACATCGATAAATGCGTAAAAGACTAGTATTACACTTGTGCGCATTGTGAGGGCACAACGACATAGTTCTTATATATTTGGGTATAGGATGCTCATGCAAGTGTAATAGGAGGTTGTGTTTTACCGATGGTACGGGAAACAGCTTCGCTCTCGATAGACCCCCACGAAATTCCATTGGTAGTATGACTATGTGTCTATGGAAGTCCGAAATCAGGGTAGGTGTATTTTGTCTTAACCTGAGACTTGCACCGCTAATACTTGCAATAATCAATATACTTTGGTTGCGGTCGTCCATGGCTTTAACATGTTCTATGTACGCCTATGCTGGGTATATTGAGAATCGTAGTGTGTTGGGTGTGATGTCAAGACAGAAGTGTCACTCCAGTCATATGGAGATGATGGTCACGTAGGATACGGTACTAGTTCTCTTAAGTACTGCAGTCATCGGGATAAAATGACAAGGTCATGTTTATCCGATTATAGAGACTAGTTACCAGACATCTGACATGTGCTTCGTACGAGGCAGACACAATTCCAGCCCCAAGCCTAGCACGTGATTATCCGATACTGGATCGACATACACAATACTACGTATACTACGCCTGATATAGATCATTATTCCTATAAGGATATTTCTGGAGTATTGGGTAGGCATAGCGCTTTGCTAGAAGCCAACATTGTCTTGTAAATCGGTACAAACGTGGTACTTGGTACTTACGTGTTCGGATAGTCCGACGACCTTATTTACTGCCAACATATCCGGGGATCTCATGGGTCGCTTCCCACTGATTCACCGATGACGTATGACTCGCACTTTAAATTAATCTGGGATTAAATAGAAGAGAGAGAAAATTAATCTGGGATTAATTATGGAGATATTTTATCTCGGATAAAATATCAATAATAGAGAGATAATGATTAATTTGGAATTAATCGATTAATTAATATATTTGATATATTAAATGAAATTGGATTTCGACGCAGAATTAAAATTAGATTTTAATTCGGGTGAAATAATTAATTTAGAATTAATTCGTTAGCGACGTGAATAGTGATTTCGCTAGGCGTAATCATTTAATTACGACGCAACCGAAAATTCGTTTATTTGGAATTAGCGAACCCGAGCCTGGGATTATTTGCGAGTGCATTCGCATTTCGAATTGGAGTGCGGCACGCAAGTCAAATCAAGCGTCAAATCGTCAGTCACTTCAAGCATAAAATCACTTGTCACTTTGAGTGATATGACTTGACAACTTGATTGATTGATGGGAAGTGATGTGTGTGGTTGGAGCATTAAATGCTTGACTTTTTGAAAGCCAAATTCATTGTAAATGAATTGAAATTCACATTTGTGTATAAGATACACAAATTTGGAACAACTCACACAACTCTCTCTTTCTCTCATCTCTCTCTCTCTCGCCCATGGAGGGCTGTTTTCTTCTGGTTTTGCCTAGAAGATGGGAAGCAAAAGTTGTGATTTTTGTTGCAAAAATCACAAGAGCTAGCACTCCGAGAGACATGCGAAGGTGATAGGGAAGTCCACCCATGAGCCAGGAATCGTTTGACGAAGCTTGGAGTTCACCCATGGCCAAATTTGGAGGACTGCAGTAAGCTCACTGCCGTGAGCTGTTGGAGGCAGAAATTCAAGTTTTGTTCATTGCCGCGTCGCTCAACCGAGCGATGTGAGTATTCCGTAACTTCATTGATTTTTATTTGCACTTGTTTCATGCTTGTTTAATGATCTTGGGACCTTAGCAAACACCAACAAAAGCACCCAAAAATTTGTTTGAAGAAACAAGGAAGAAATTGAAGAAATCAATAAAAAGTTTAAGGAAATTAGGAGATTTGGAGATAATATTCATAACTCTTAAACTTAGAAAAAATTTATTGTTATTGAGAATCTAGACAAGTTCTAGGGTTTCTTCCTTTCTTATATTTTGGGGCTTTTTGATTGGGAGGATGGATTTGGAGGCTAAATGCATGTGTGAAGTTAGATTGGATAATATTAGTGTAATATTAGTTCAATTTTTTCATTTGATGACTTGTTTCCATTCTAGAGTGTTATGACCACTCTTGTAACTCCTAGAATTATTCTTGAGTTCTTCATTTGTGGTGACTTTGGTTGGTGTAAGTAGTAATATGATTAATGTTGAGAAAATTTGATTTAAAGCATGAAAAATAATATTTTTGGTTACCAAATCAGATCTGGAATTTTTGTGATTTTGCTGATGAAAGGTATTTTGTAAAAATGTATTGGATTTGTTTTAGGTATTGGAACAATTTCCGAAAATTATTTCGGAGTTGAAATATGCGAAAACGGTGAAAAACGATGTTACCGGGTGAGATTCGGGCTTACCGGGTGTCCACTGTCCAAACAGTGAATTGGTCATTGTTTGGGCAGCCCATGAACTGTCCAAGTACTATTAGGAATATATTTTCATTAATGTTTCATAATAACATGGGCTTTTAAAATTATGAAGCTGCTCTCACTCAATTGTTTTAAAATTTTAAGCAAATCGCATCAACCCCAATATGATGGATTTCTTGTGGGCAAGGATCCCATTATCATCATTTTATAACACCGACTAGGGCCGGTCATTATAAAATACGATAATTAGGTAGGTTCCCAACCAATTCATAATATAATTCACAATTCCTTGATCATTGGGTTGGGCAATCAAACATGCCATAGCTTATGCTAGTCCTTGTGGACACCCAATCGTTGCCACTAAGTTATAAGACCAGGACTAAGGGTCGCTGTGTCTTATGACTCAGAAAAGTCAAACCATTGTCAATAGTACGATTTATGGACAAATTGGTATTGGTCAGTCTGGTAAAGCCTAGTCCTGCCAATACGGTTTAAGCCCTTTGGGTCTATACTTTACAATGGGAGGCAAATTTTAGACTTAAATTATTATTGAGGATTTTAGCAAGTTTAAGTGAATAACTGTCAAATGGATTCCTCCATTGAAAATTCCCCATAGGGAGGGTGGAGCGAACTCTCTTAAATACCCTTACCTCTTAGGCTCTTATTACCTTGGTGACAGGAATAAACAATAGATCCTGCAAATTAGTCCAACACTTTAAATATGCTTTAAGGTAAGCTTTGAGTAAATGATTATCTAGATGTCTTCACAGCTTTTCCTTTTGGCTATAAAAAGGTAGTGAGTGAAGGAAGACACCAAATTATTATCTAACTCTAGTAATACATTTGGTTAAATTAACTTTAGTTTGGAAAGTTTTATTAACCCCTTGGTCCCAACCCACTTGTATCTTTTATAATGTCTTTTATTATAAACAAGTGATTTATATTTATTAGCCTTAGAGGTAATAAATCTCTAAGTTCATCACGAAATAATTACTTAGCTAAGGGATAAGCAATACACTCTCTATTTCTTAGAAAGTCTCTAGATGCTTGCACCCTAAAATAATCATGCCAATTCTAATCATACATAGAATCATCAAACATATGAGTTTTAATATGTTGGAATTATTTTAGGCATTAAATAACTTTGATTAATATTTAATTATGATATTGTATTTTATTTTATTCAAATAAATTTACTATTCACAATTTTCTGCAGATGCGTGAACTTTAAATGGAATTTCACAATTCAAATCTTAACCCAATCATGCAAACCTTGTGCCTAAAATTAAGTTCAGGGTGTTAGATTTCCAATGAGCCTTTAAACACCCAATTAAAAGTTCAAATGAGTGAGAACTAATCAAAACAAAAACGGCGCGCTGATACCACTGTTGGGAAGCGGCCGCGAGTGCGCAGCGGAAAATCAAAATTATTATGCCGCATTCCATTTGCCCAAGCCCCATTTGTTTTTATTATTCTACTATCCTAGGCATGTTACTATATATTCTATGCATAAAAACTCATAAAACATGCAAAGAACATAAACCTAAACATGCTAACTATCAAAAGAACTGTAATTAAAACAAAGAAAGAAAAATACTTACTTGAACCGAAGACTCCTCCAATCCTCCCTCCAATCTACAAGCTTTTCTCGAACTCAGCAAGCTCTTCCACGTTCAAAAGAGCCACCCAAGTGTGTGGCCTCCAAAGATGCACACACCAAAGCCAAAACTCAACGGCAAGACTACGCCTTGAGTGCACGAGTATTTTGCCCTTGGTGCTAGCCTAGGCAAATACCTCAAAACTTTTAACTCGAGGTTCATCTAGTCAATTAGACTTAAGGATCCTCAAAATTAGTGGCTTACTCTTAAATTTTAGAGTTGCTCACTTATATAAACCTAAGATATGAAAGGTTTTGGTGCAAAAATTTGTGAAGAATTCTTTGGGTTTATATAGTGATCCAAAGACAATAAAATGAATTAAGAATCCGATGTGGGATAAAAGCTAATTTAATCTTAGCCATTGGATCTTAATTTAGTGGTTTAATGAGATTATAAAACCCTAATAAGAGTTTGGGCCGAATTGGAATTCAAAACAAATAACGAAAAAAATTACTATTTATGTACTATTCACATTAATAGTAAAAAGAATTTATTCCAATTCTCAAAGTGCCCATATCGTCATTCACCAATCCCTAAGCCACTATGGAACCTCATAAAATGATCTGTTCAATAATTAAACATATTGAACCATTTATAAACAATTCATATAGCAATCATATATGCTGTTATATTTGTACTGTGCACTGTTAACCATTGATTTTGACTTTATTGTGTGTAACCTTTTGGGTTCCCCTCAAGTTGGAGATGAAATGAATCATGATAATTTAATCGAACATAAATTATCCTTATATCAGATGGTTGTTCGATTTCAATGACCAATGTTGACATCTAGCAACATGCCAAGGCCCCCAAATGAGAAGTAAAGATATATATACCCATTCTGTATGTGATTTACATATGATACGGTCCCTCGCCTCTCTGTATCCCCACCTATTGACCTAGGGTACGGAAAGTGTCTACCCATATGGTCAAAGGTATGATGTTGATAGTGTCATGAATCGTGCTAACCCAAGAATCTCACATGATTTTTCCGTTGTGGCCACAGTCTCGAACACTGATCACACATATCAACCCGCGAACTGGAATACTACTCTTATAAGAAAATATTATCCGAGAGAGTGGTGATTCTCTATTGTATCTTTACAAACTTCATGTGTTTCAACAAATGGCCCAATCATACCATTAGGACCGGATCTTTTGAACCAGGGAAGGAGAATGTCAAAGTTATTTGATCCACACATAAGATTGTAAAGACCTCAAGTGTAAGGACTAGTCATATAATCGATACATGAAAGTTCTCACAGACACATGGGATAAACACTCCATATGAAAAACTTTTGGCGGTCAGTTTGATGGACACAAGCAACTCATGCGTCCATGTGATACACCAAGCGGACGAATCTCCGCTAGTAGCCTATGAGATCGGCTACCCCACTTAAGGGCAGATCATATCATCATGCTAGTCTCTCCGCTTTGTGAACGCCCAGATTATCCACAAAACTATGACTAGGAATATTTAAGAGTAATGATTCTCATAAGGCGTGGAAGACATCGTCTTATTACTCCAAGGGCTTTATTACAGTGTTGAAGATTCATATAAGTTATGTAAGACACGTATAATAAAGATTTCCATTTTATTAATTAATGAAAATATTACAAATATATGTACATATAGCCTATCCACAAGTTGGGTATAGGGCATATCCCTAACAGGGAGTTCCTACCCACCGGTGTGGTGGGCACTGTAGGCGCTCCGACGCTCAAGTTAGTAGAGTAGACTAGCAAAAAGTGAAGGAAGAACAAGGTCTGAGGTTACCTTGACCTCTGTTGACTGCCGTGAGGGCAGTAGTCATGTGTATTGAGGGTGAACAGTTTAGAGAGCTCAAGTATTATAGAGTTTAGAGTTAGAGTTATTAGGCTTAAGCTTAAATGAAGATGCCCCTCTATATTATGAATTCTGCTTCTTTATCTAGGTTTGAAGGATTTTCTTTTCTGGTTGGCATATAGGCTGCATTTATGGGGGGAGACCCATAACACTTTTAGCATTTATCTTTCGTTGATGAGATGAGTCAGCTGAATGTACGGAGAACATGAGGTGATGTTTTATTGTGGAAAGCAAATGGGCTGCTTGGGCTTTCATTGGAATATTGGCGAGATGCAAAAGGTTCGGGCCTTTGGTCATACCTTGGTCTGGAAGCTATTTGAATGAATTTGGACTCTGACTGTTATTGGGCCTGAGCGAAAAGATAATTATACCATTGGCCCAAATTTGGCCCGTACATACGTAACCTAAGGATTTCAACTTTTATAGGAAAAAACTATGAAGAACACCCAAAAACAAGTCAGAGAACACCAAATTCAATTCAACAAACTGAAAATTGTAGAGATTCTCACAAGTTTTTCATCCCTTATAATCTTTTCAGTTATAATGTGTTTTTACTTTATAATAATAAACTTGTTGAGTTTATTTAATATGTTTAGTTACTAATTTACTAATATAAGGTTTTGATAAACCTATGCATGGTTATTAATTTTAATACATCTTTGAATATATTGAGTTTTTATTATTGGATTGTTTATCATTCTTTATGTTTAATGCTTTCTATTGTTTGTCCAATAATAGGATAACGAATTCAGAAATTGAAGTTTTGATTTAACACGGGGAATTAATAACACATGACCTTATTCATAAGAATAGATTTATGTATTGGATAAGAATATACATATAGGGTGTACGGGCCAAATTTGGGCTAGGAACTCGAATGTCATTACATCACAAGACCATGTATCAGATTTGCCACCAAGGCCCAATCGACGCGAATTCTAGTTTCTAAAAATGAGTCTGCACATGACTCATGTATAGGGCCCACGAGCCCAAATACCCACAAGGGTAGGAGGCCCATACGACCCAGAAATCCTCCATAGAACCACATACCATATTAGTCATAATCTTTTTCCAATAAGGGAAATAAATCCAAGTTTAATTGGGAATACACCTAATCCAATGACATTTGGTACTAGTAATTTAATCCCAACTCCACAACCCTCTCCTAAACAGATTGGAATTCAACTATTCCAAGGAATCCTAAGCCGACTAGGAGGCTACTACAAAGCCTATAAAATGAGATAGGGTCTAAAGAATTGGGGTACTCAAGATTCAGTACTCAGAACTGAATTTCTGACTTAACAACTCGAGTTTTGCCTTTCGTACCCTCGAGTCTTCCCTAAACATACGCCAACCGCCCTAACAGGCGATCGAACTACGAAGACCAAGGTAACCATTAGCCTCACTCTTCCCTTTTTTCGTTCATCACCATCACCGACTTGAGTGTCGGAGTGTCTACGGTGTCCACCATACCGGTGGGCAGCTACTCTATTCCCAGTTTACCTTTATTTTACAAGTTCGTTGGTGCCCCCATCATACAAATTCTCAGTAGTAGGCTGAATGTGAAATTCAGTGTCTATACTTTGGCACCCACCGTGGGGCCCCGATGATTCATAGCAAGCAAATATCTCTCAATCTACGATCTCCATAACACAAATGGCTTCAGGAAATAAGAACACTACATACTCTATCTCTACACAATTTTCTGCCATTCAAGAACACATGTGAATGTTAGAGGAGGAAAATCTCACAATGCGAGACACCAAAACCAGCCTCCAAAAGCAATTGGAGCAGATGACTTCGACTTCACAATGGTGAGGTGCCCAAGATCACCCCAACAGACCTACCATTCCAACCAACCTCTTAAGGGCATTCAACAATATAGCTGGCAACAACAAACTAATGGCAGATCACGCTCAGATCCGTCTAACGACCAATGACGCCCTTCCTGCGGACTTAACACAACAAGTCACATCCACCATACATAAAAAGATTGAGGAGTTCAAAGAGGCAATTCTCTCCAGCCTACCTGGGTTGAGGAAATCGTTGAGGAAGAGTCAAACCGGGACAATTTCCAACACTCATTTCTTGGAGGACATCACTTCCGTAGAGCTTCCACGGAAGTATAGACCCCCAAATATCAAACGTTACGATGGATCCACCGACTAGGAAGAACATAACGTCCATTACAAATATAAGATGATGTCAACAACCCTACATCCACATCAATGGGAGGCTGGAATATGTAGAGGGTTAGGTGAGGCACTAGCAGGCCCGGCCCTCATTTGGTTCATTAACCTCTCGTACCGATTTGTTGGATCATTCAAGAGTTGGCGGAAAATTTCATGGAACATTTTGCAAGCTCCTGTAAGCTCGAGAAGACAATGGACAATCTCAACGTAATCCAACAGCGGAAGGGAGAATCCATTCAAAGTTAAGTGGCTCGTTTTAATAAAGAAATCATTATCCAAATGGATATAGTGGCAACATGTAAAAGGTTGAATCGAAATCAACATAATGTTGATAACGATACATTTTCGCTATAAGCCTAGCTTAATACGTTGGTATGTTGCCATCCATGTATGTATTCTTAGAAGACTTTATAAAGTACCAATAGTATCCAACTTGGTTGATATACATGGAATCCATTTCGGATGTCATGGCACTTTGCCATAATATGGAGTCGATACCTTGTATCACTTTCTTATACGTAGTCAGTTGGTATTCCTCAAAAGATTGACATCTTTATGAGGTGAGATCAGAAACCCATACCCCAGGTTGTTTTCTGACTCTCTCCGACCTACGCAGTTCTTGTGTATTCGAAGATTATTGGTAATAGTTTCATCCTTGATGAACTATTGATGTTCCATTAAGATTCGGTGCCTTGAACAGTATTACTCCGAGTTTCAACGAGTTTTACTATCCTCCCACTTACCACTGCATATCGGTATTCATATAAGGAAAAGCGCATGGCGAGCAACAATTAAATTGTTCTCATGTGAGGTGTATAAGTACTATACTTTTGGTATCCCTAGGATAACCTACAATTGGCACTTATCCTATTTGGGTTTTAGTTTGGTATCATCCAAAAATATGCCTAGCATACCCAAATGTACAGGAATGAGAAACCCGGTTTCTTTCCTGTTTATATCTAATTTGAAATCTGTCAAACAGATTTTTAATGGAACCTTATTAGAAATAAGTATTGCACTGTTAAATGCTTATCCCTTGAAGGAAATGGTAGCTCAGAGCGACTCATGATTAACCTTATCATGTCCAACAAAATTCGGTTACTCAGTTCGGACACACCCAAATTGACGTGTTCCGGGAGGAGTCCTCAATTGAAAGAATACGTTACTCTTTCAAGTATATGAGAAAATTATTGCTTAAGTTTTTCCATTACGGTCTTACCATGACGGTTTAATACTTTAGCCGATATGTTTGTCTATTTCGTGTCGAAACTTTAAAAGTTTATGATTTGTGTTTCAAAAGAAACACATAACCACAACTCGATGCCACATCCGTGAAGGTCATGAAATATTCATATCCACATCTAGCCTAGCTATACATGGGCCCACTTGCTTCACTATGAACTAGGGCTAACAGATAGGTGGCATTTGCACTTTTACCAAGTAAAGGTATTTTAGGCACATTGCCCAATAAACTAGGTTCGAAGACTTTATTTGAATTGAATCAAATTTGTCCTGGTACCCACTCTTCAAAAGTGCGGATATACGAGTCTTGTTTGATTGTGTCCCAAACAACAATGCCACAATTAGTCTCTTCTGATCAAATCAGTTTGAGCTATTTGTTTGTCACGTTATACGTTTGTTATTTATTTATATTCAAAATATAAATTCTGTTATTCACATCTAATGTTTTTATCTTAATATCATCTTTATATAATAAAACACTTTAGTGTTCTAGAATATATAGGTTCACCCGCAGCGGGTTAAACACTGATAAAAAGATAATGTTTCTAGTCAAACTAGTTACATTATAACAATTTCCAAATTTAGATACACACCCAAAGGTAGTTCCTAAATTTAGGTATCTAGGGTTAAAACAGCGACTTTCGTCCTGTTTCAAATTCGCAGATTAATCTTAATCTGAAGTCAGTATCCTGCTAATAACAGATTCTGAACATCAGTATATATTTATGTATCACACTAAGTATTTAAAATCCAATTTCAATACTAGTAGTGAACATAATCTTGACAAACATATTTGAAGTCGGAGCCTTGCTCGTCTTCAATTCCTTCATGTCTGCTTTGTCCAAACGGCAGTCACGCTTCCGCGATCTCGTTTGCCACAATTAAAGCAGATATTTTGGGATTTATCATTTATCTTCCTAGAAGAATATAATGATTTTGCCTTTGCCCTTTTTCCACATTCCAGAAGCCTTTGGCCAAGCCTTGGCCTTCTAGAATATCGAAGTAAGGTGCGCCTTGCGTTACTTGCGTAATTGCAAAGTTTGACTTTATCTCCTTGAGAATAGCCATTAACTCTCAAAGAGTTTACTATTGCAATTTTAGTACTTCTAAAATCTAAGGATAGATTTATGAAGATCCTTCAATTTCCTTACCATACTTGAAGGATCTAATCCTTAGTTCTGATTCAGAAATTAAGGAGTCTAATGCGGTAAGCTTAATGGATTAAGCACTTAAGTTATCATCACATGATCTTCTAAAGATTATGCTCTACTGTTTGCTTAACTCCGGGCTTAGGCTTAATATGTTTTTTTATCTAATAAAGTAACTTATTATTATCCAGGACCATCCTGAATTTTTATTCCCAATTTTGAAAATTAAACCATTTAAATACATTTTCCCTATGATTATGTTTTAAATGTCAATCTTTCAATTTTATCTTGATTTTAATAGTCCAACTATTTAATCAACGATTTAGGTACTATTTATTATAATGATTACAATAGTCCAACTATTTAATCAACTATAATTTAATAGATTAAAATCAATTATATTGATTACTATAATCCAATTATAAAATCAACTATAAATGAATTGTTTGAATATAGTCCAACTATTAATTAAAACAACGTTTAAATATTAGTCCAATTAACATTTAATTTATTTGACGAATGATATTTGTTTGAGTGCGTATGGCAAGTAATTAAACGAATATTGTAAATTCAATTATTGCCTCCCACTATTTTTCGACGAGCCTCTAACCCTCTGTCGAGTACTCGGGAAACCGTGTTTCCTAGCGAGCTAGGATCCCGTTAAATATCACAAAATCTTGATTTTGGCAAACAAATTGTATGATAATTAACTAGGTAGATCTCTAAGATCAATTGGATCCAATCCAATTCCTAGATCCAGTAGGGGGACATCCAAGTCCGAAACATATATTTTATATATGCCAATACATCCAATGTATTACCTAACCTTTTTCCTCTGAATCAACTAAGCCTTGGCTTTGGCACAACAAACTTAGTGATCCCAGTCAAGCGCGACCCATTGACCATAGAAAGCTTCGTAATCAATGTCGATGGACAAGAAGTGGTCTTGACTTTGGCCAACAAGCCACAACTTGGACAAGACACTAATATGGAACAAAGCCTTCGTGATTCAAACACATCCTCGACGGACAAAGGCCTTTACTTTGGCCAACAAGCCAATGCCAGTCTTGGATCTTGAGTAAGAATCACTCAATGGAAGGAAAAACGCTTAATATTTGTGAGGGTTTTTCGCGTGCAAATTGGCAACCAATTTATTATCTTTGTTAAGGTCTCATCATCATACACCCTTAAACATGCATTCTAAACACATAATTAAGCGCATATAATAAAATAATAATGATATGCAGATGGATACTTTACACAATGATCCTAGATCAAATCTCTCTCTTTCTCTCTCCCGCTAGCACATGTATTACTTCTACCCGTTACACTACACTTATAAAGAAACCCCATTTACATTGAGGGGAATAGGTGAGAAGAGAATACAATGAGAAAATAGGTAATAAGACTGGACACGCATGTCCAATTAATAAATCAAATTTATTACAACAATTTCTAAAATTGTCCCACCCATCTAATATCCATCCGATATACATTATTCATGCATCGCAACCATGTATTCACACAAGCATGTTATCAATCAATCTAATCCAATTAATCTGATAATTAGTGACCATCCAATGTTCAAACAACGATTTGATTTTGCTCGAGTCAAACTCGTTTTGCGAATCAGTACTTAAAGTACGAATTCTCGAATTAAATTAAACTACATAATTAAATCCAAATCAATTTGTATTTAATACTAATTCGCTATTTAATTCCAAATTAAATATCACACTTTATTAACAAACCTTTACGATTTAAATTCCAAATTTAATCGTTACGGGTCTTAAAGCCCGATTAATATCCAATATTAATTTAATTAAAGTCCAATGGGCTTTTAATTAATTTCTTAAGGCGTGGACTTTTGGTCAACTCGGTTCAAACCGAATAACCAAAATCCAATCCGGGAATTACCCCATAAGCCCAGAAATCAATTTTGGCCCATTAGACCCAATTAAACTTTAAAGGTCCATTAGTCGAATTTGAGCTTTATGGAAGCGGTTTTAGGCCTAATTGGATCCAACCAATTTTTCCTAAACCAATCTTGGTACAACCAAGCCCAATAAGCCTAATCACAACATTAAAAGCCCAAATCCAATTTTAAGGCCCAATATAAATAAATTACAAAAATTCCAAATTCCCAATTTAATTACACAAAGTGTATAACATAATTAATTACCCAATTAACATTTCTAAAACATCAATTAGCCTAATTAATCATACTCTTTAACATTAAATCATCTCCAACACAATTTATCAAAAATCAAACCCAACATATACATAAAGTCTCGGCAATATAGGGATTTTCATATCAATTCCGAATTCAATCCAATTAAATCCAAATTAACATTAAATCCACATTTCCAATTTATTCAAGTCATCTAATGATCAAAAATCAAAAAAAATCACCAAGATCAAAATAGGGCATAACATTCGGCCAACACCAAGAAAATTGGGGAAATTTGTTCCAAACACATTTTCAACAAATTGATCCAATCAATCCTCAATTAAAACACATTTAAACATATTCATTCATCCAATTTCATAAATCAAGCTCAAACACATTTTTACCCAAATTTTAACCTTAAACAATTTCATGCTTAACCTTGCTCTGATACCATTCTTGGTGTTTGCTAAGGTCCCAAGATCATTAAACAAGCATGAAACAAGTGCGAATACAACGAGGGAGTTTCGGAATACTCACATCGATCGGTTGAGCGACGTTGAGACGAACAAAAATTGATTTTCTGCTCACTGGTTGCATTCGGCAGTGGCAGTTTTTTGTTTCCCCATTTTCGGCTTTTGGATCATCTTCCAAGCTCCAAGCTTCGTCAAACGATTCCCGGCTTATGGGTGGACTTCTCTATCACATTCGCATGTCTCTCAGAGTGCTAGCTCTATTGATTTTTGCCACAAAAACCAAGCATTTTGCTTCCCATCTTCTCAGTTTTTGACAGAAACCAGTGAAGAAATTTTGCCCACCATGGGCGTGAGGTGAAGAGAGAAAGAGAGAAGAGAAAATTATGAGTGTTGGTTGCCAAAAGTGTATCTAATACACATTTGTTAATTTCAAATTCATTTGGCATGAATTTGGCTTTTCAAAAGTCAAACCATTAAAGCCAACCACCAACCTCAATCAATCAATCCATCAATCAATCAAATCAAGTGACAAGTTGTCACATCACTAAAAGTGACTAATGATTTGACGCTTGATGCGTCTAGCGATTTGACGCTTGATTTGACTTGCGTGCCACACTCGAATTCGAAATGCGAATGCGCTCGCAAATAATCCTTGGCTCGGGTTCGCTAATTCCAAATTAAGGAATTTTCTATTGCTTCGTAATTAAATGATTACGCTTAGCGAAATCACTATTCACGTCGCTAACGAATTAATTCTAAATTAATTCGTTCGCCCGAATTAAAATCTAATTTTAATTCCGCGTCGAAATCCAATTTCGTTTAATATATCGAATATATTAATTTATCGATTAATTCCAAATTAATCGTTATCTCTCTTTAAATGATATTTTATCCCAGATAAAATATCTCCGCAATTAATCCCAGATTAATTTTCTCTCTCATCTAATTAATCCCAGATTAATTAAAAGTGCGAGTCATACGTCATCGGTGAATCTTTGGGAAGCGACCAATGAGATCCCCAGATATGTTGGCAGTAAATTCGGTCGTCGGACTATCCGAACACGTAATTACCTAGTACTACGTTTATACCGATTTACAAGACAAGGTTGGCTTCTAGCAAAGCGCCATGCCTACCCAATTCTCCAAAAATATCCTTACAGGAATAAAGGATCTATATCAGGCGTAGTATACGTAGTATTGTGTATGTCGATCCTGTATCGGATGATCACGTGCTATGCCTGGGCCTGGAATTGTGTCTGCCCCATACGAAGCACATGTCGGATGTCTGGTAGCTAGTCTTTATAATCGGATAAACCCGACCTTGTCATTTTATCCCGATGACTGCAGTACTTAAGAGTACAAGTACCGTATCCTACGCGACCATCATCTTTATATGACTGGAGAGACACTTCCGTCTTGACATCACACCCAACACACTATGATTCTCAATATACCCAGCATAGGCGTACACAGAACTTGTTAAAGCCCTGGACGACCGCAACCAAAGTATATTGATTGTCGCAAGTATTAGCGGTGCAAGTCTCAGTTTATGACCAAATACACCTACCCTAATTTTGGACTTCCATAGACACATATGTTAGACATTATGTCCCATATCGTCACTGTTTGTAAATGATATTGTATTATTGTACAAAATTAACTATCTGATAATGAAATTGCCTTTTGCCGTTTGTAATATTATTTACTTTGATATATAAATGGCGAAAGTCCATATGATTAATACCGGATTGAGATGATATGAGATAGTATCAATCCATAAAGGTTTAATCATTAAATATCCCTAGTCGGAGTATTATCGAGATCGGACATCGATAATGCGGAATAGACTAGTATTGCGCTTGTGCACGTTGTGAGGGCACAACGGCATAGTTCTCATATATTTAAGTATTGGATACTTATGCAAGTGCGATAGGAGGTTGTGTTTTACCGATGGTACGGAAAACAGCTTCGCTCTGGATAGACCCCGCGGAATCTCATTGGTAGTATGTCTGCGTGTCTATGGGAGGCCGCATCAGGTTAGGTGTATATGGTCTTAACCTGAGACTTACATCGCTAGTACTTGCGACAATCGGTAAACTTTGGTTTTGGTGGTTGGGGACCTTAACCGGTTCTGTGTACACCTCTTCTGGGTTTATCGAGAATCGTAGTGTACTGGATGTGATGTCGAGATGGAAGTATCACTTCAGACATATGGAGGTGATGATCACGCAGGACACAGAACTAGTACTCTATAAAAGGTTGCAACCGTCGGGACAATATGACCAGGTCATGATTGTCCGATTTAAAGAGACTAGTTCCTTGATGTCCGATATATGTTTCGTACGGGGCAGACACATTTCCAGCCCCAAGCCTTACATGTGATCATCCGATACTGGTTCGATATACGCAATACTACGGTATACTACGCTTGATATAGATCTTATATTCCTATAAGAATATTTCTGGAGAATTGGGTAGGCATGGCGCTTTGCTAGAAGCCAACCTTGTCTTGTGAATCGGTAAAAACGTAGTACGAGGTACGTACGTGTTCGGATTATCCGACGACCGTATTTACTGCCAACATATCCGGAGATTTCTTGGGTCGCTTCCCGAAGATTCACCAATGACGTATGATTCAAACTCGATTAATCTTGGATTAATTATGGAGAGACTTTATCTTGGATAAAGTACTATAAATAGAGAGAGAACGATTAATTTGGAATTAATCGTAAAATATTATATTCGATATAATAATCGAAATTCGATTTCGACGCGAAATTAAAATTAGATTTTAATTCGGGCAAACGAGTTAATTTAGAATTAATTCTTTAGCGACGAAATAATAATTTCGCTAGGCGCAATTATTTATTTAAATTCGATTTAATTAACGTCGCGACGTAAGTTCGGTATTTCGGAAATATCGAACCCGAACGCGTGAGTGCACGTGGGCCCACTTTCATTTGGAAACGTGTGGGGCCCACATGACACATGTCATATTATGCATTATTTAACTCTAATGCATTGCATGGAGATAGTGTACAATGCACTCAATGGTTTTACATGGAAATTGAGTGTTTGACACTCTAAGCCATTGCATGATTTGTGTCATAAGTTTATTATTAATTTAATAAATATTATGGCATAAATATAAATTGATTTTTTGTAACAAAAATCATTCAACTCTCCTCTCTCTCACATTGCCGAAACTACATGCAATTTTGGGCTCTCCATTTCTTCAATTTTTGTGGCAAGATTTGAAGAAGTTGTGCAATCAAAATCACAACAAAGGCTAGCACCTTCAAGGGATCATACATAGGTGATATGGGAAACTAATCCTTGAGCTTGGAAGGATCAAACTCGACTTGGAGTCCCTATTTTCTTCTTGGCCGAGAGCTTCACTGCACAAGGGAGGAATTTCGCATCATCTTAGCATCCATTTTCAAGTATTGTGAGTATGATTCCGCCATACTTCAATTAATTCATTCATGTATTTATATATTTTGATTGTTCTTGTTGATCTTGGGGCTTGGTAATAGAAACCAACAATGGTATCATTGAGCTTAAAGAGCATGCAAATATATTAGGATGTTATTTGGGGAAAATTGTATGAAGCATGATTTGATGAGTTTGCTTGATTAAATATGCTTAGATGTATGTTATTTAGATTATACATCATCAATTTCATGGAAAATAAATTGGATTAATTTTTCCAACCCAAATGAGGCTTGGCCGAATACATGCAAGCATATGGACTAGATGATTTTTTAATTTTAAGACATTAGATGACTTGAAACAATATGGAATGATGATTTGTAACTCGATTGGATTGAAAACGAAATCGGAACCATTTTAATCACCTTGGCCGAATGCTTGATGGAGGATTAGGGACTTGATTTTTTGATTAAATAATGTTGGACATATATTTAAGATAAAAATATGATTAATGGATTAATTTGATATTTTGGGAATATTGATTTAAAGGATTAATCATGATAATACACTTTAATTAATTAAGTTATAAAATTTGGAATTTTAAAATTTGGTTAGTTGGGCTTAATTTTGAATTGGGCCTAAAACTATTATATTTGGACATAATGGGCTTGGTTGGGCCAAGTAGATTTGGACCATTTGGATTGGATCCAAAATGGGCCTAAATCACACCATTTAAGCCCAAATATAATAAATGGGCTTTTATGTTTAATTGGGCCTTATGGGCTTGATATTGATTTTATGGCATATGAGGGTGATTCCTTATTGGGCTTGGTAATTGGGTTTGACCCATACATTGACCAAAACCCAAGCCTAAAGAAATCAATTGAAAGCCCATCGGACTTTAATTAAACGGACATTAGATGTTAGTTGGGCTTTGAGACCCGATTGTATTAGATTTGGAGTCTAAGTATAAAAGCACAATAAAAGTGTAAATATTTAATTTAGAATTAAATAATAGGATTAGTATTGAATACGACTTAAATTGGATTTAACGAGTAGTTCGATATAATTCGTGAATTCATACTATAAGTATTTTTCTCAAATTGAGTTGGAATCGCGCAAATGCAAACAATTGTTTGAATATTGTATTGTCACCTAATTAAAGACTAATTAATTGGATTTGATTGGTTGTATAACATGCCTTGAATGAATGAATGTGGATGTGATGTATGAATAGTGTATATCGGATGGATATTAGAAGGGAAGGGTAATTTTAGAAATTATTGTAAATTTAGAATTTATAAATTGGACCTGCGTGTCCAGCCTTTCTCTTATTGTCTCTTTGTATTCTCTTCTCACCTAATTCCCCTCAATGTAAATGAGGTTTCTCTTATTGTATTATGTAATTGGGTAAGAGTAGAATAGTGCTAGCGGGGGAGAGGAAAGTGAGTGATTTGTTCTAGGAACAAGTTGTTGTTCATATCCATCCGTATATCGCTATTACTTTACTTTACGCGCTTTATGATGTTTTTAGAAGCATGCTTAAGGGTGTATGATGATGAGACCTAATAAAGATAAATTAATTGGTTGCCAATTACGCGAAAAATCCCTCAAACAATATTAAGCGATTTTCCTTCCATTGAATGATTCTTGTTAAAGATCCGAAGTTGGCATTGGTTTGTTTGGCCAAAGTCAAGACCTTTGTCAATCAAGGATGTACTTGAATCATGAGAGTTTTGTTGCATATCGGTGTCTTGTCCAAATCGTGATTTTTATTGGCCAAAGTCAAGATCACTTTTTGTCCAATGACATTGATTACGAAACTTTCCTCGTCAATGGGTCCCGCTTAACTGGAATCATTAGTTTTTTTTTGGCCAAAGCCAAGGCCTAGATGATTCGGAGGATAGGGTTAGGAAAATGTAATGGATACATTGACATTATACATATGTTTCGGACTTGGATGTCCACCTAACCGGATCTAGGAATTGGATGAGATCCAATTGATCATAGAGATCTACTACTAAGTTAAATAGCATACAGCTTTTATTGGCCAAAGTCAAGGTTGTGTGTTATTTAACGGGATCCTAGCCCACTAGGAAATGCGATTTCCCGAGTTCTCCACAAGAGGGTTAGAGACTTGAAGAAAATAGTGGGAGGCTATATTGAATTTGCAATTTCGTTCAGATACTTAGCCTTACGCGTCTTTCAAAATTATTTCGTCAATATTTTAATAATTAGTTGGACTAATATATTGTTATTTGCTTGTAACAGTTTGACTGTACCCATAACATCGTTGACTTTATAGTTGGACTAGTAGTTGTCAAGATGACTGGCAAGGGTAATGTCCGCGACATAATCATGGGCGATAATGTCTTCAAAGGGACAAACTTTGCCGACTGGGAAATGAACCTCAAGATAGTGCTTGGGGCTGAGAGGGTGCTGTATACTATTCAGAGACCTCTCCCGCCTAAACCCACTGAGCCACTGGAGCTAGAGTTATGGAAGACTCATAGTGACGATTGTGACCAAGCTCAGTCAGTTATGCTAGCTGCAATGACCCAGCATTTCAGACGCCAGAACAGGGACTTGGATCCCTATAACATGATGGCAAGATTGCGTGATCTCCACCGCACCAACAAGCGGATGGAGAGGTATGAGCTAGTAAGGAAACTCTTCCGCTCCCGGATGACAGACGGCGCATCAGTTGAGGCCCACGGGACTCAAATGATCGCTGACATAGATGAGTTAGCCAAGATGGGCATTGTCTTGGAGGCAAAGTTGACATTGATATGCTATTACAATCGCTACTTGGAAACAAATCATCATCAACTATAAGTTGATGGACACTGACGACACTCTTGGAGAGTTGTTATCCGTGCTGAATGAGTCCGAAAAGGAACTCCTAAAGGGGAGCAAGCGCGAGGCGCATTATGCATCGACCTCTCATGCGCCAAAGGGCTGGGCCCAAGGCAATTGGAGGTGCGAGGAAGAAGAAGTTCAAGAACAAGGGCAAGGGCAAGTTGACAGTGGCTTCTAGGAAGCCAATGGACAAATCTCGCGACATATGCCTCAACTGCGGCAAGAGGGGTCACTGGAAACGTGACTGCCGAATGGAAAAGGGCAGAGGGAGGATATCAAGGCTGGCAAGGCTATCGCCTCTGGTATGTTTGTTATTGAGATAAATATGAATACTTCTAGTTTTAAAAATTGGATTTTTGATTCTGGTTGTGGTGCTCATATTTGTACTGATGTGCAGGATCTACAGGATAGCAGGGTGCTGGCATCGGGGGAGATGGATCTACGGGTCGGAAACGGAACACCAGTTGCTGTTTTGGCCGTAGGGACTTTTGTTTTAGAACTGCCCTCAGGGCATGTACTTAAACTTTTGAACTGTTATTTTGTACCTAGTTTAACTAGGAATATTATATCTGTATCCTTGTTAACCCAGCAGGGTTACACTTTTGTATTTAGAAACACTGGGTGTTATTTATATAAAATGATGCAGAAATTTGCACAGCTGTTGCAAATAACGGTCTTTATATTTTGAATATAAATGAATCTCCTAAAATGACAAACAAAAGGCTCAAAAGGAGTAATCTAAAAGATGAAGCTTATATGTGGCATTGTCGTCTAGGACACATCAACAAGACTCGCATATCCACACTTCGAATAGTGGGTACTTGGACGAATTTGATCCCAATTCATATGACGTCTGCGAATCTTGTCTTTTAGGCAAAATGCCTAAATCACCTTTTAGCGGTAAAGGTGAACGTGCCACAGAACTGTTGGCTCTCGTTCATACTGACGTATGCGGGCCCATGTCTAGCCAGGCTAGAGGTGGATTTCACTACTTCGTAACCTTCACAGATGATGCATCTCGTTACGGTTATGAGTATCTTATGAGACACAAGTCGGAAACTTTTGAGAAATTCAAAGAGTTTCGACACGAAGTGGAGAAACAAACAGGGAAGAGTATTAAGACATTACGGTCAGACCGTGGTGGCGAATACTTAAGTTATGAGTTTCAAGATTACTTGAAAGAATATGGTATTCTTTCACAGTGGACTCCTCCTGGAACACCACAATTAAACGGTGTGTCCGAACGGAGAAACCGCACCTTGTTGGACATGGTAAGGTCAATGATGAGTCGCACTGAGCTACCAATATCCTTCTGGGGATACGCATTAAACAGTGCTATACTTATTTTGAATAAGGTACCGTCGAAGTCTGTTGAACAGACTCCATATGAGATATGGACATGAAGGAAACCAGGTTTCTCTTTCCTGAAGATTTGGGGATGCTGGGCATATGTTAAACGTTTGGAAGGTACCAAACTTGAACCCAAATCTGATAAATGCCTTTTCGTAGGATATCCTAGGGAACCAAAGGATATTACTTCTATCACCCACAAGAGAACAAAGTATTGTTGCTCTACAAGCATTTTTCCTTGAGAAGGATTTTATGAATGCAGTGGTAAGTGGGAGGAAAGTAGAACTCGATGAGATCGTAGTGATACTGTTCCTGGCAATGAATCAACGACGGAACAAGAACAGACCGTCCGGGATGAGTCTGTACCACAAACTTCACATACACAAGGACCGCGTAGGTCGGAGAGAGTCAGAACAGTACCTGAGAGGTATGGGTTCCTGATCTCACCTCTGTAGATATTAATCTTATTGAGGATAATGAGCCGGCTACGTATGAGGAAGCGATACAAAATATCGATTCCGCTTTATGGCAAGAAGCCATGAAGTCCGAGATGGATTCCATGCACGCCAACCAAGTTTGGACACTGGTTGATGCACCAGAAGGCGTAAAGCCTATTGGATGCAGATGGATATTCAAGAAGAAGACCGACATGGATGGCAACGTACAAACGTACAAAGCTAGGCTTGTAGCGAAGGGGTATCGTCAACAATATGGTATTGATTATGACGAAACCTTCTCACCCGTTGCCATGATTAAATCCATTCGGATAATGCTTGCAATAGCTGCATATTTCGATTACGAGATATGGCAGATGGACGTTAAAACCGCTTTCCTTAACGGAAACCTTTTGGAGGATGTTTATATGCAACAGCCTGACGGTTTTATCGTACCTAGACTTGGAAATAAGGTTTGTAAGTTAAATCGATCCATTTATGGATTAAAGCAAGCATCACGGTCATGGAATCAGCGTTTTGATGAGATCATAAAAGAATATGATTTCGTGCAAAACGCAGATGACCCTTGTGTATACAAGAAGGTTAGTGGGAGAGCACTTACTTTTATTGTCCTTTATGTCGACGACGTATTGCTTATAGGCAATGACATTCCCATGTTAACGTCGGTGAAAGCTTGGCTTTCATTAAAATTCTCCATGAAAGATCTGGGAGAAGCAACCTTTATTCTTGGAATAAAGATCTACCGGGATAGATCTAGAAAGCTGCTTGGACTCTCCCAGAGTACATACATTGATAAAGTGTTGAAGCGATTCAACATGGAACAATCCAAGAGGGGATTGGTTCCAATGGTACGTGGTACCTCTCTGTCTAAGGACATGTGTCCTAAGACTCAGGAAGAGAGAGACAACATGAGTCGGATACCGTTCGCCTCGGCAGTCGGATCGATCATGCATGCCATGATATGTACACGACCTGATGTCTCATATGCTTTGAGCATGTGCAGTCGCTATCAGGCCGATCCAGGTGAAGGTCACTGGATAGCAGTTAAGAATATCCTTAAGTATCTTAAACGAACTAAGGATGCTTTCTTAATTTATGGAGGTGGAGAACTTGCATTATCTGGGTATACCGATGATGCAAGTTTCCAAACCGACAAGGATGACTACAAGTCGCAATCCGGGTACATTTTTGTTTGAATAACGGAGCAGTGAGCTGGAAATCTTCCAAGCAAGATTACTGTTGCCGATTCAACAACAGAAGCGGAGTACATCGCTGCATCTGAAGCAGCAAAGGAGGCAGTTTGGATCCGAAAGTTCCTAATCGGATTAGGAGTAGTTCCGTTAGTAGCTGAGCCCGTTCCATTGTATTGTGACAATAACGGGGCTATAGCACAGGCTAAGGAACCAATGTCTCATCAACGGTCCAAGCATGTTCTTCGACGTTACCATCTGATTCGGGAGATTATACATCGTGGCGATGTAAAGGTCGAGAAGGTCACATCAGATGATAACATTGCAGATCCGCTGACGAAGGCTGTTCTTCAGCAAGTTTTTGAACGACACATACATAGTTCGGGTATTAGATGCTTGAGTGACTGGCTATAGGCCAAGTGGGAGATTGTTAGACATTATGTCCCATAGCGTCACTGTTTGTAAATGATATTGTATTATTGTACAAAATTAACTATGTGATAATGAAATTGCCTTTTGCCGTTTTGTAATATTATTTACTTTGATATATAAATGGCGAAAGTCCATATGATTAATACCGGATTGAGATGATATGAGACAGTATCAATCCATAAAGGTTTAATCATTAAATATCCCTAGTCGGAGTATTATCGAGATCGGACATCGATAATGCGGAATAGACTAGTATTGCGCTTGTGCACGTTGTGAGGGCACAACGGCATAGTTCTCATATATTTAAGTATTGGATACTTATGCAAGTGCGATAGGAGGTTGTGTTTTACCGATGGTACGGAAAACAGCTTCGCTCTGGATAGACCCCGCGGAATCCCATTGGTAGTATGTCTGCGTGTCTATGGGAGGCCGCATCAGGGTAGGTGTATATGGTCTTAATCTGAGACTTACATCGCTAGTACTTGCGACAATCGGTAAACTTTGGTTTTGGTGGTTGGGGACCTTAACCGGTTCTGTGTACACCTCTTCTGGGGTTATCGAGAATCGTAGTGTACTGGATGTGATGTCGAGTGGATGGAGTATCACTTCAGACATATGGAGGTGATGATCACGCAGGACACAGAACTAGTACTCTATAAAAGGTTGCAACCGTCGGGACAATATGACCAGGTAATGATTGTCCGATTTAAAGAGACTAGTTGCTTGATGTCCGATATATGTTTCGTACGGGGCAGACACATTTCCAGCCCCAAGCCTTACATGTGATCATCCGATACTGGTTCGATATACGCAATACTACGGTATACTACGCTTGATATAGATCTTATATTCCTATAAGAATTTCTGGAGAATTGGGTAGGCATGGCGCTTTGCTAGAAGCCAACCTTGTCTTGTGAATCGGTAAAAACGTAGTACGAGGTACGTACGTGTTCGGAATTAAAATTATTATATTCGATTATAATAATCGAAATTCGATTTCGACGCGAAATTAAAATTAGATTTTAATTCGGGCAAACGAGTTAATTTAGAATTAATTCGTTAGCGACGTAAATAATAATTTCGCTAGGCGCAATTATTTATTTAAATTCGATTTAATTAACGTCGCGACGTAAGTTCGGTATTTCGGAAATATCGAACCCGAACGCGTGAGTACACGTGGGCCCACTTTCATTTGGAAACGTGTGGGGCCCACATGACATATGTCATATTATGCATTATTTAACTCTAATGCATTGCATGGAGATAGTGTACAATGCACTCAATGGTTTTGCATGGAAATTGAGTGTTTGACACTCTAAGCCATTGCATGATTTGTGTCATAAGTTTATTATTAATTTAATAAATATTATGGCATAAATATAAATTGATTTTTTGTAACAAAAATCATTCAACTCTCCTCTCTCTCACATTGCCGAAACTACATGCAGTTTTGGGCTCTCCATTTCTTCAATTTGTGTGGCAAGATTTGAAGAAGTTGTGCATTCAAAATCACAACAAAGGCTAGCACCTTCAAGAGATCATACATAGGTGATATGGGAAACTAATCCTTGAGCTTGGAAGGATCAAACTCGACTTGGAGTCCCTCTTTTCTTCTTGGCCGAGAGCTTCACTGCACAAGGGAGGAATTTCGCATCATCTTAGCATCCATTTTCAAGTATTGTGAGTATGATTCCGCCATACTTCAATTAATTCATTCATGTATTTATATATTTTGCTTGTTCTTGTTGATCTTGGGGCTTGGTAATAGAAACCAACAACATAGTCAAACTACCAATGGAATTCCGAGGGGGTCTATCCAGAGCGAAGCTGTTTCCCGTACCATCGGTAAAACACAACCTCCTATTACACTTGCATGAGTATCCTATGCCTAAATATATGAGAACTATACCATTGTGCCCTCACAACTCACACAAGTGTAATACTAGTCTTTTACGTATTTATCGATGTCCAATCTCGATAATACTCTGACTAGGGATATTTAATGATTTATCCTTCGTGGACTGATACTGTATCATATCATTCTCAGTCCAGGAACAAATCATAGGGACCTCCTATCATTTATATATCTAGGTGATCTAATCACAAATGATGAGAGTACAATCTCCGTTGTCACATAGTTAATTTGTACAACAACACCATGATCTGTACAAATAGTGACGCTATGGGTCATTATTTCCGTAATGGTCTACTTATAAACAATGGATTGTATAGAAAGCTAATGAAGTTCAGGTGCTACACCATTGACCAAGCAATGGCCCGAGCATAAGTCGAGATTCGACGGGAAGAAGATAAGAGGAACAAGAAATGTGACGGTCCCAGTAAGCGCTATGAATAGAATACTTCAAACCCTTCCAAACGGCCGAAGGATTTAGGTGTGACGACCCACCAACCAACAGACAGATGGATCACACAAGCAAGAGACTATCACCATATAAACAAGGATTATGAGCGTAGGCCTTCATCTAACACAATACGGCGCCGGTCTTCAATCAATTTGTCTCATTCGACATCAAGTCTGAATGATCAAGACTTGGCCTTTATCTGAGCTTATGTATTTTACAAACATAAAGTGGAAGCAAACAAGACTTTGCCTTCATTTAAGCCAAGGTCTCGAGACAACATCAAAGCGAAAAGAGATAAACAATATCTTCCCTAAATGTTTCGAGTCAAAAATCGACCAAATAACTAGATTATTGACGCCAAACAAATTTACACATTCATAAAACATATAAAGGAGAAGAAACAAAAAAGAATTCACCCAATATAAATGCTTAGTTTCAAACTATAAAAAGCTAAATACAAAACAAACTAAGTAACATAGATGATCAATCATCTCATGCTGGGGCGTACGGAACATCAGTAGCTGAGTCACCGTCAGCTGGAACATCCCCAACATCATAAACTTTCAAGATATGAGCATCTTCTTCAATCCGACCAGATTCCTCTCTGGTCTCAACACCTTCTTCACCATCATTAGGAGCATCATCCCCACCTACCTCAAGAGCATCCTCCATATCTTCACTCACAACAGTCGGCTACGTCAGCCCTCGACCAGCTTCATTTCTCTTATACTCATTGATCCATTTCTCAGGAGTCCAGTCTTTCTTCTTTCCAACCCATCCTTATAGGATTCTATATCAAGCTACGTCAGCCCTCTCTCAGTCTTCAAGGTCGACTTGCTAACTTTGGCTTTATCCTCAGCCTCTTTTGCACTTCTCTCAGTAGCCTCATTCGCTGTCCAAACTTTAGCAACTTATCATAGTCATGTTAGACTTCTCTAAATCTCTTATTCTTCTCTGATTGGCCTCAACATCCCTCAACTGAAAAATACTACACTCCAAGGCCTGGAAAGAAAAAAAAGTTAAAAAATGAACGGCCCAAGCTTTTAAAGGCCCATCTTGTAAAGCCTATCTCACAAGGCCCAATTTGGTCCAGAACTGCTAATTCAAAAACAACCACATTGTCATCTGGGATAGTCAAACCACTCTAAGCAGTTACGCGTTGGTCTCTTGGAAGGAGTATGACATTTGCACATTCTAACCAACATCTGAAGACCCCCATATAGCTCAGTCGACTTACATGAACCTTGACTTGTTCTAGTCAACTTATGAAGCAACTCATTTCTCTCAGTCGATAAGAGCATGGCCGTATGAACGTCCACCAAGTCTAGTCCACCATAAGCTAGTCTGTTGGACATGTAACTACTTCATATGACACAGAAGGACATGCATCTGACCCAAACGAATACGACATGACTTTTGTTTCAGCGGACATATAAGGACCACCCTCTAGGTCAGCCGACAAGTTCCATAGGATACAGATAAAAGTGTTACCTCCAAACGATGGGAATATTTCCAATGACTCTTGTCAACTTGAGTTGAAGACCTGGACCTTCATCTGGTCCAAACAATATAAAAGACTCCCCCGGAACCTCAACAAGTCTAGTCGACTAGAGATTATCCTAGACCTTTATCTGGTCCAGTCGACAGGAATATTCCCAATGACATTCTTCAGGTCAGGTTGATTCCTGGGCCTTCATATGGTCCAGTAGACTGAAGACTCCAATGGACCTTCTTCAGGTCCAGTCAGCTGGAGATTATCCTAGACCATCATCTGGTATAGTTGACAGGAACATTCCCAATGACTCTCGACGAGTCAACTTGAAGACATGGGCCTTCATCTGGTCCAGACGATACATAGAAGACTCTTCTAGACCTTCTTTAGGTCTAGTCGACTGGAGATTATCATGGAACTTAATCAGGTTCAGTCGATGGGAATAATCCCCTAACTCTTGTCAAGTCGAGTTGAAGACCTAGACCTCCATCTGGTCTAGACGACATTGAAGACTCCCTCGGACCCTCAGCAAGTATGGTCGACTGGAGATTATCCTATACCTTCATCTATTCTAGTCGACGGGAACATTCCCAAAGACTCTCGATGAGTCAAGTTGATGACCTAGACCTTCATCTGGTCTAGACGACACATAAAAGACTCTCTGGACCTTCTTCAGGTTCAGTCGGCTAGAGATTATCCTATACCTTTATCTGATCTAGTCGACATGAACATTCCCTATGACTATTGTCGAGTCGAGTTGAAGATCTGGATCTTCATCTAGTCTAGATGAAATTTTGCGAAAAAATATTTTTCGTAAATGTTTCGTAGTGTATCTAACTTATTTATGTCATTTTTTGATATCAAATAAATATTTTTAGGTGAAATATGAATGAATTATTCATGTTAGATATTGAATAATTTATTTGGTAACTTAAAAGTTTTAAAGTTACGATTTCGCCTGAACCGCGAGCTTCCGCTGCGGCCGCACTAAAACCCCAATAAAATGGTATCATAGCAGGTCTGATCCTTCATCCATTACATTTTTCATGCTTGATATATAATATATAATCCAATTTTGATATTTACACATGCATGTAATTTATATGTTTATTAATTCTTCGGTTATACGCTAACGGAAAACATAACGGAGATTTAATGGTTAAGTTAAGTGATGTTTTCCCAGGTAGAATTTAATTATTGAGAAATTGATCTAGATTAAAATCTATATTTGATGTAGAGCATAACCCTCTTTGGAATATCCCCGCTTAAATAAGGCATTAAAGTAACTAGTATTAGGAATACTTGTTTCTTGGTCCGCATTGTCAGTATGGATGCAAATGATTTCCTGATGTTGTAGATGTATCGTGCCAAAACTGTGCAGTTATGGCTGATGGTATTTCATTTGAGCCAATAAAACTTATATGATAAGAGACAAATTAAAGTAAAAGTGGAAATATTGAACGTGCCAAAGTTATCAAGACTACATCGGTAGCTTGAGTTTGTCACTAACAAGTGAAGCCTTTATAAGCCTTCTTGTGAACGTACCAAAGCTGTCACAATGAGAAATGATTAGGACCAAAATCAGGGTTCACAGTGTGTGTGATGACAATGAGTTGTCTACCTGTGAATATACGTAGACGAGAATGTGCTAAAGCTGTGAGTCGAAATATATTCATGGGGTCCACTTCTCACTATGGAATTCAATTTAATTATTGGATTCTCCTTTTCTGTTGGGGATTACGGTATTATTTAAAGTAGTGGGAGGCATTGCTAGGTTAAAAATTCTTAACCAACACAGTGTGTAATATTGTGAAAAAAGCTGTTAATGTTTCATTTATTCTATTGTGTATATAGAATTAAACTTCTAATCCACTGCATGCATATTTATCTATATGTTTTCTGACTTCACTTATGGTTCCAGACTTCTAGAATATGTTCTAGATTAAGAGTAGGCTTGGATATTGTTAGATGAGTCAAAACCATCGAGAGTTGTTGTTCTGATTTTCTTGAAAAATTAAGATGATTAGTGACTTAGTTACTAAGTCACATTAGGTAACCTAAATATATATTCGGTTTAGGATATAATTTTGTAGAGAGAATAGTTTCTTTTACAGTAAGAATTGACGTGAATTAGTTCATGTTTCGAGATTCTTGACTGGCATTAAGAAAACCACATTAGGTATTTGTTTATCTGATTATGACGTTTCTTGGCTTTAGTTACCTTTAGAGGTAATGTGTCTGACACAGTTTGTTAATCAATTATTTGCAATTGTTGTGAATAATTGAAGGCAAATTATAAAGCTAAAGAAAGGATATGTGTATAGTTGTGTGTAGATAATATTGATTTTCACAACACGACAACTATAGGTATTGGATATTAGATCTCCCATCTATTTATTTAAAATAGTGTTTAATAATTATTTTGATATTTGATATCAGAACTTGCGAGTATTGGATAGTTACTTATTCTTTATAAGCAATTATTTCATATTTTAATATTACTAGTAGTGTCATTGATGAAGAGATAAACATTAAGAAAAATATTTGGTTAAGTAAATAACTTTGAACAATGCTTTATGAGATTTTATTATGATAAAGGATGGTCTGATACGACATCGGACCACATATCCTTATCCATTTAATGAATATTGTATTCGGGAATGTGATTAAATTTTATTTAACTAATGATCGTCATTGGACTACAGATTTATTAAACTAATACATTAGATGTATGTAGTTTAATGAATTATAAATTGCCTTGAGTAGTTTTCTTTACTTCATAACTTGGTTAACGAGTTGTCATGACATAGTTACGTGTTTCTAAAAGAATATATATGAACGTCTTGAATTGTTCGAGAAGTTTCAATATGTTTCTGATGAAATGCATATAGAATATGTTAACTGGTTCAAAGATATTTGATTTGAAATGTTGAAAACTATATCTTTAAAATTCATCATGAGTCGTTGAATTGTTCAAAGATGTTTGATATGATCAAACATATGAATTTATGGCAATTAGTTCTAAGGTTATTTAATGAATATGATTCTTACTCAATATTATTCTTCTAGGATTCCATCGTGATTGAATTAGTCAGTGGGAGAAATCGAATCCTATACGATTTGATTCGTTTGATATTGAGTGTTACCGAATTAGTTTCAATACTCTTGGGGATATGCTCCAGAAACACTAATTCATCCTTTTAATTAATGTCACATTTCTTTCTACAATTACATATATGATATGTATAGGTAGAAAATTCGAATCTTGAAAAGTTTGTGATTTGAACCTTCTTTTGTATAATGGTTATGTAATTGAAAAGTACTTGCATCTTAGAGGTACAAGTAAAAGTTTATCATTTATTCTATTTAATAGAATATTATATTCTATTTGATAGAATATCTTTTCTATGATCCCGAGTAATAAAATTGTTTTATTACTCGGTGTGTAACATCAGATGTTATCTATTGTTGAAAAGACTTGACTTATTGAAGTTAAATATGAAAGTGATAAACTATAAATGAAACTAAATAATTAATAAGATGAAAATACCCTTAGAAAGCTTCCATATAAGTCCAATAGGATGTTAGAGTCATTTACAAAGTATTTGATACTTAATGGTTCTGATGTTTTCTTATCGAAGAAAATTATCCTATAACTTGTAATGGGAGAGATATTTGATACCGATATCAGAAGTGGACATTAAACCATAGATCCAAGGTTGTTCATAGCTTACTACGATCAAGTTTTAAAGTTGATTAAGTTTTCGTTATGAATCGTTCAAAAAATGTTCAAATGGTTTCCACAGGAAAAGCAAAGTGAGCTTATTAAAGGTTTGACATTTATAGTATGACAGTGAGAAAGGTTATACTCAGTAATCTTTTGTAGATTCTGAGAAAACTTGTCTCTAGTCGCACTAATTAAACAATTAAAGATCTGTTCGTTAATCGCACTAATTGAACAATTAAAGATCTGTTGGTTAATGTTGATATTAAACTATGTATTTTAGTAAGGAATATAAAGTGGCGTTCTTGGATGGTTTCTTCGAAAGAGATATCCATTGTGATTTCTTTGCATGAAAAATTCATTCTGGAATGGCCCTGGAGTTTGTATTATACTAAGATCACAGTTTGATATACTACCTTGTAGAGCCCATTGTATACTTAGGGGAGCTTTATGGAAATTTGTGTTCTCTAATTTTGATTACGGTCAGATTGTCTGATTTTATCAAAGCATAGAGAATACATATGTGATAGTAGGGTTAATGTGAGCATACATTTTTCTTTCTAGTATTATATATCCTAACGACATTATCATTATTAATGTAATAATGAGCGATTTACCTAAGTCTTCATTTCTCCGTGAAAGCAGTGGGAGTAGTCTCTGTTATATTTGATATAAAGTTTCATATACGATATAAAAATAAGAGACTTGTGAGATACTCCCATTAGTCGTGCATTAGATATGATCTAATAAAAGACGCATCAAAACTTTCTGTATGACAATTAGTATAACTATTTTGACCGTTAGTGTGTCTATTGTATATAGTATTCATCTTTCATAAATGATGATTCCTTTGTCGAAAAAGAAATTGATTGGTTTTCTCCTGATCTTATGGGGCGATGTCAATCTTATTGTACCTTGATTATCCATCCAGAAAATAATAGAACTCGTGTCCCGCCAATCTGTCTAGCATCTGATCAATGAATGGCAGTGGGAAATGATCTTTCCTTGTTGCTTTGTTCAACTTCCTATAGTCCATGCATACCCTCCATCCAGTCACCGTTCTTGTTGGAATCTGTTCGTTATTTTCATTTGTGACTACAATAATTCCTCATTTCTTCGACACACGTTACATAGGACTAACCCATGTTCTGTCAGAGATGTGGTAGATGATGTCGGAATCCAACCATTTGATAATCTCTTTCTTCACAACTTCCTTCATTATTGGATTTAGTATTTGTTGATGTTCCGCTGTGCCTTTGTAATAATTGTTCATCATAATTTTGTGCATGTAAAATGATGGACTAATGCCTCGAATGTTTGCTATAGTCCAGCCAATGGCTTTCTTATGTGCTCGTAACACTCTCAACAACTTATCTTCTTGCTCCAATGTTAGCGATGAAGAAATAATCGTAGGTAAATCAGAAGAGTTTCGTAAAAATGCATATCTGAGATGGCTTGGAAGTAGCTTTAGTTTAAACTGCGGTGGTTCTTCAATCGAAGGCTTGATTCACTCTTTTTTCGATAATTCCAAACTTTCCACCTGTGGTGTTGATTTAAAGCGAAATGGTCTGTCAAGATAGTTGATACATTCCAGAATTTCATCATCTAGCTCTCTGTCAGTCATGTTGGTGATGCAAGCTTCAAGTTTATCAATGGGAAGTGGTAGTGCATCAGTATCCTGAATGATATTATCTACAACATCAATTCTGAAACATTCCTCCTCATTTTCATCACTCAGGAATTTCATGGCTTTGAAAACATTGAAGGTAACTTCTTGGTCCTGCATTTTCATGGTTAGTTCTTCTTTTTGTACATCAATAATAGTTCGACCTGTAGCCAAGAATGGTCTCCCGAGGATGATAAGTACATCTTTGTCTTCTTCCATGTCAATGATAATGAAATCTACTGGGAGAATGAGTTTGTCAACTTTGACTAGCACATCTTTAACTACACCTCTCGAAAATGCGAATGTTATATCAGCAAGTTGTAGAGAGACTGAGGTGGGCATTGATTCTCCAATTTACAGTTTCCTGTAAATCGAAAAAGGCATCAAATTAATACTAGCACCTAAATCACACAAAGCTTTACCGATGTAATCTTCTCCAATGGTTCATGGGACGGTGAAAATGCTATGATCTTTCAACTTTAGGGGAAGTTTCCCCTTAATGATGGCGCTGTATTCTTCTGTCAATGCTACTGTCTCATAATATCCTAATCTCCACTTTCGTGATAGAATATCTTTCATGAATTTGACATAGCTGGGCATTTCTTCCAACGCTTCTGTAAATGGAATGTTGATATGCAGCTTTTTTAAGACCTCCAAGAATCGAGCAAACTGCTTGTCCAGTTTACTTTTCTGGAGTCATTGTGGAAAAGGTAGAGTTGGAGTGTATCTTTCTTGATATTTTTCCTTTGCTTCTTTTTCCTCCATCTGTGGAACTGATTCTTTTGAAACTTCCTCAATTGATGCCTTAATTCTAACATCTTTGTTGATTTCAGTACCGCTTTTCAAAGTAATGGCTTGACATTTCTCATTCCCTCGGTTCCTTGGATTTGGTTCTGTGTTGCTAGGAAGGTTACCTGGCGATCTGTAACTCTGAGCATTGGCCAGTTGTCCTATTTGATTCTCCAGTACTTTAATAGAAGCTGAATGGCTTTGATTCAATGCTACTTGATTTTGAACCATAACTGCTAAATCATCATATTTTGCTTCTTGGTTTTTCAACTGGGCCAACAGTTCTGTTTTTCCTGGTTTTTTTTTCATACTTCTGGCCTTTGTTTTGCTGTTGGAATCCTGGTGGTGGATTGTTCATTTGCCCTAAATTGTTGTTCCATGAAAAATTAGGATGATTCCTCCACCATTGGTTGTAAATGTTGGAATATGGATTGTTCCCATGTCTGTTGAAATTGTTAACATAATTCACTGTCTCTTCTTGTTGGTTTGTCTCTGGTGCTCCTCCATATGGTGAATTTGTGTATCCAGCATTACCTTGCATGCTGAGAGTTTCCATGAATTTGCATATCTGATCCAGCTTTGCATTCACTCTTGTGTTGGCTCCAACTTCATAAATCCCTGCTATTAATTGAATCATGCTCCTTTCTGTTGCCCATAATGAATTATTGTTGGCCATTTCTTCAATTAAGTCCCAAGCCTGGTCTTCTCATTTTTCCATTAAAGCTCCTCCAGCAGCATCATCAATTGTTGTTCTCACCAGTACAGAAAGTCCATTATAGAAAGCTTGGACTTGTAGCCACTTTGCAATCTCATGGTGAGGACATTTTTTGATTAAATCCTTGTACCTTTCCCAAGCTTCGCAGAGGGATTCTGAGTCATGTTGTACAAAGGATGTAATGTCAATCCTTAGCTTTGCAGTTCTAGCTGGTGGAAATTACTTTGCAAGGAATTTGGTGGCTAGAGTGTTCCAAGTTATGATGGAACCTGCTGGTAGTGAATGTAGCCAAGCCTTAGCTTTATCTTTCAAGGAATATGGGAAAACACGCAGTCTCATTGCTTCTTCAGCTGCTCGGTTGTAATTGAAAGTGCCGCAAACTTTCAGGAAGTTGATGATGTGGGCATTAGGATCTTCAATTGCATTCCCTCCAAACTGAACTGACTGTTGTATCATCTGAATGCATGTTATGATGTCACACGCATTTGCTGGTAATGGAGGAAGTACAATACATGAAATGAAGCCGTCAACAACAGGAATAGTTCTGTCTCGAATGGGAATTGGTGGTGCAACCTCTAAAGGTTCAGGTTCCATGGTCACTAATGCTTCTTGACCTTCTCGCATTTCCCTTCTCAACTGTCTGATGGTTCTTTCAATCTATGGGTCAAGCAGACGGATTTCAAAGCTTCTGGTTCTTCTCATGTAGTGTCTGAGAACCTAAAACAAAAGAAAATGGAAATAATAAATAAAAGAAAATTAAATACAAGTAAAGGTATCTAACCTCAAAACTAATAGTGAAAGATAAATAAGTCTTCGGCAATGGTGCCAAAAACTTGACCGGCGTGGTCACACACGTATAACGCAAGCGCACGTATCGTTCAAGTAGTATAAAATGTATCGATCTTGCGAGGACTTAATACCTAAGCTATTAATTTATGAAGCCAAATGTTTACAAGTATCTAATAGATTGGTTGTTTGATTGGATGGTGATTTTAAACTAAAGATGAATAAATAAAACAGTGCGAAAGTAAATTAAGGGAAAATTCAATATTAAGAAACTATCTAGGGTTGTGAATCCTTCCAATATCTTTTTAAAGATGAAGTGGTTATTTTACATTTGTGCAATATATTGGTTTATTAACTTGGAACAAAAATTTATGCAAAAGCCTCTTCCGATGGTCAGATGCAAATACCCAGAATAACCCAATTAATCATATTCATATGTCAACCAAGTTATCTAAATTCATTAAGATTAAGTTCCAATTATGGCTACCCCTGCCCGACAGGTATATTCCTATCCTGTAAGGAAATCTATTAAGGGTTATCTATCCTGAAAAAATATCGTGAGTTATTGAGTCTGTGGCTTAAACCTAAGATCCTTTTTCCAAGTTCATTTTAAGTTTACCAAATCAATCTTATTAATGACCAGTTAACAAGAAGCATTAAGACTAAGGCTCAATAAATAAACCTTTATATTACACAAATAGTAAAATAATCTCTTATAAACTGGTGATATTGGAATTCATCACAACCCCAGATAATGGGTTTAGATCCACACATAACTAAGTCTAGTAAACGTTTAATAAAATAAATGATATAAAGTAAAAGCTGGAAATTAAAAATGTAAATAAAATATTAAAGAAAATGATGGGGGTTAGAGGATCCACTTTTATTACTTCTATTTTAGATATCTCCCTTATTATAATATATTAACTTTGCGTGATAATTACCAACCGTCCATATAGGCGGTATCCTGATTAAGTCAAATTTAAGATTAATTCCAACTGACCATAAAGGCGGTATCCAATTTAGTCAGGTTAAAACCAATTTTATTAAGTCCAACCGACCATAAAGGCGGTATCTCATTTAGTCTGGTTTTAAATAGTTTATATATTATAATTAAGGGAGATTAATCTAAATATTGTAATAAAAGCTTGACCTTTCACCCCAGCAGAAGGGAGTTACCTCCTCTTGCTGAACAGTAAATTAAAGACTGAAAAGCAAAAGAAAGTACTATTGTGTAAAATAAAATTAAATACAGAAAGCTGTAAATAAACAAGCAAGATACAATCTTCTTAGTATTCTTAAGGAATTCCTTAGAAGAAAGTATGAATTGGAATTCTGAAAAAGGCCTTAATTTATAGGCAAATCCTGAACTCTTGCGTTGCGAAGCGTGGAACATTGTACGTCGCAACACACCGTAGATTGATGACACATGGCACGGGCTTCGCGGAGATGGTGACATGTGGCGTCGGTAGCGTCGGCAACTGAATTATTGGATTGGCGTCGAGACGCCGAATGTTTGGCGCGTCGTGACTCTGACGTCAGCAATGACGTGGATTGTCTGTTGGACAATTACGACCCATAGCGTCCCTATTTGTACAGATCATTGTGTTGTTGTACAAATTAACTATGTGACAAATGAGATTGCACTCTTATCATTTGTGATTAGATCACCAAGATATATAAATGATAGGAGGTCCCTGTGATTTGTTCCTGGATTGAGAATGATATGAGACAGTATCAATCCACGAAGGATAAATCATTAAATATCTCTAGTCAGAGCATTATCGAGATTGGACATCAATGAATGCGTAAAAGACTAGTATTACACTTGTGCGCGTTGTGAGGGCACAACAACATAGTTCTCATATATTTGGGTATAGGATACTCATGCAAGTGTAATAGGAGGTTGTGTTTCACCGATGGTACGGGAAACAGCTTCGCTCTGGATAGTATGACTATGTGTCTATGGAAGTCCGAAATCAGGGTAGGTGTATTTGGTCTTAACCTGAGACTTGCACCGCTAATACTTACGACAATCAATATACTTTGGTTGCGGTCGTCCAGGGCTTTAACATGTTCTGTGTATGCCAATGTTGGGTATATTGAGAATCGTAGTGTGTTGGGTGTGATGTCAAGACGGAAGTGTCACTCTAGTCATATGGAGTTGATGATCGCGCATGGATACAGAAATGATTCTCTATAAAAGGTTGCAACCGTCAGGATAATATGACTTGGTCATGATTATCCGATATTAAAGAGACTAGTTGCTTGTCATCTGATATATGCTTCGTACGAGGCAGACACTGTACCAGCCCCAGGCCTTGCATGTGATCATCCGATACTGGACAAAAATACGCAATACTACGTATACTGCGCCTGATATAGATCCTTTATTCATGTAAGGATATTTCCGGAGAATTGGGTAGGCATGGCGCTTTGCTAGAGGCCAACCTTGTCTTGTAAACCGGTAAAACGTAGTACTTGGTACTTACGTGTTCGGATAGTCCGACGACCGAATTTACTGCCAACATATCTGGGGATCTCATAGGTCGCTTCCTAAAGATTCACCGATGACGTATGACTCGCACTTTTAATTAATCTGGGATTAATTAGATGAGAGAGAAAATTAATCTTGGATTAATTGCGGAGATATTTTATCTTGGATAAAATATCATTTAAAGAGAGATAACGATTAATTTGGAATTAATCGATAAATTAATGTATTTGATATATTAAACGAGATTAGATTTCGACACGGAATTAAAATTTAATTTTAAATTCGGGCGAACGAGTTAATTTAGAATTAATTCGTTAGCGACGTGAATAGTAATTATGCTAGGCATGATTATTTAATTAAATTAGATTTAATTACGACGCAACGAAAAATTCGTTAATTTGGAATTAGCGAACCCGAGCCCGAGATTATTTGCGAGCGCATTCACATTTCGAATTCGAGTGCGGCTCTCAAGTCAAATCAAGCGTCAAATCGCTAGTCGCATCTAGCGTCACATCAAGCGTCAAATCATGTCACTTTGAGTGAAGTGACCATTGATTGATTGATTGATGTGATTTGATGAGAGTTGATAGAAAGCATTTAATGCTTTTGGAGCCAAAAATTTGTAAGTTGACTTTTGGAAAGCTTTTACACATTTTTGGTATATGTTTATTATTTGATTTTGGAAATAAAATAATCTAACATACACAACTTCTTTCTCTCTCTCTTCTTACACGAATTGGAAGCCAATTCTTCTCCATTCTCTTCATCTTTCTCACGCCCAATGGCTGAGCATTTTCTGGTTTTATTTTCTGCTGGGCAGAACCGAAATTAGAAGGGAAGCAAGTGTGATTTTGTGGCAAAATCAAGAGTGCTAGCACACTCCGGGATCATGCGAAGGTGATAGGGAAGTCCACCCATGAGCCGGGAAACATTTGACGAAGCTTGGAGCTTGTTCAAGGACCTCCAATGGCCGAAAATGAGGAGCAAAATGCAGCCCACTGCCGCACAAACCAGTGAGCAGAACAGCAGCCACTGCCGAGTAGAAACCAGTGGGCAGAATTTCGTTTTTGTTGCCTCCGCGTCGCTCAACCGATCGATGTAAGTATTCCGCGACTTCCTCGGATGTATTCACACATTTTCATGCTTGATTTATGATCCTTGGGACCCTTAGAATCTCCAACAATGGTATCAAGAGCATGGTTAAAAGCATGAAAAAGTTTAGGGTTAAAATTTGGGCAAACTTGATTTTGAGCATGATTAATGAAATTGGATGAATTAGTATGCTTAAATGTGTTTGAATTAAGGATTGATTGGATCAATTTGTTGAAATTATGTTTGGAACAAATTTCCCCAATATTTTGGTCATGGCCGAATACAATGCCCTATAATGATCTTGGTGATTTTGATTTTTTGATTAATTGGATGAGTTAGAATCATTCGGGAATGTGATTTAATGTCGATTGTTGAATTAATTGAATTGAAACCGAATCGGACAAAAATTCCCTATAATAGCCGAGAGTCATTAAGCATGATTGGGTTTGATTTTTGATTAATTTGTGTTGGACACTAATTGATGTAGATGAGCATTATTAATTAGCCTAATTTGTGTTTTGGAAATAATTATTTGGGTGATTAATTATGTTAATGCAATTTGATTAATTAAATTGTAAAATTGGATTTTAGTAATTTAGTTAATTGGGCTAATTTTGGAAATTGGGCTTGAAATGTTGTTATTGGGCTTATTGGGCTTTGTTGTACAAAGTTGGGTTTAGGCAAAATTGGTTGGATCCAATTGGGCCCAACACCGCCTCCATAAAGCCCAAATGCAACTTGATGGACCTTTAAAGTTTAATAGGGCCTAATGGGCCAAGATTGATTTCTGGGCTTATGGGGTAACTCCCGGATTGGACTTTGGTTATGGGTTTGACCCGAGTTGACCAAAAGTCCACACCTTAAGAAATTAATTAAAATCCCATTGGACTTTAATTAAATTAACGTTGGACGTTAAACGGGCTTTGAGGTCCGTAACGATTAAATTTGGAATTTAAGTCGTAAAAGGTTTATTAATAAAGTGTAGTATTTAATTTGGAATTAAATAAGCGGATTAGAATTAAATACAAATTGAATTGGATTTAATTGTGTAGTTTAATCTAATTCGAGAATTTGTACTTTAAGTACTTATTCGAAAAAACGAGTTTGACTCGAGCAAAATCAAATCGTTGCTTGAACATTGGATGGTCACTAATTATCAGATTAATTAATTTGATTAGATTGATTGATAACATGCTTGTGTGAATACATGGTTGTGATGCATGAATAATGTATATCAGATGGATATTAGATGGGTGGGACAATTTTAGAAATTGTTGTAATAAATTTGATTTATTAATTGGACCTGCGTGTCCAGCCTTATCACCTCCTTATTCTTTGTATTCTATTCTCACATATTCCCCTCAATGTAAATGAGGTTTCTTTAGAAGTGTAGTGTAACGGGTAGAAGAAATATTTGTGCTAGCGGGAGAGAGTGAAAGGGAGAGATTTGATATAGGATCAATGTGTAAAGTATCCATCTGCATATCATTATTATTTTATTATACGCGCTTTATTATGTATTTAGAATGCAAGTTTAAGGGTGTATGAAGATGAGACCTTGACAAAGATAATAAATTGGTTGCCAATTTACACACGAAAAACCCTCGCAAAATAATAAGCGTCTTTCCTTCCATTGAGTGATTTCACTCAAGATCCGAGACTGGCATTGGCTTGTTGGCCAAAGTCAAGGCCTTTATCCGTCGAGGATGTGTTTGAATCACGAGAGCTTTGTTCCATGTCAGTGTCTTGTCCAAGTTGTGGTTTATTGGCCAAAGTCAAGACCACTTCTTGTCCATCGACATTGATTACGAAGTTTTCCATGGTCAATGGGTCACGCTTAACTGGGATCACTAAGTTTGTTGTACCAAAGCCAATGCTTAGTTGATTCAGAGGAAAAAGGTTAGGTAATACATAGGATGTATTGGCATATATAAGATATATGTTTCGGACTTGGATGTTCCCCTACCGGATCTAGGAATTGGATTGGATCCAATCGATCTTAGAGATCTACCTAGTTAATTATTATACAATTTTTGGCCAAAGTCAAGATTGTGTGATATTTAACGGATCCTAGCCCACTAGGAAACACGGTTTCCCGAGTACTCGACAGAGGGTTAGAGGCTCGCCGAAAAATAGTGGGTGGCAAGAATTGAATTTGCAATATTCGTTTAATTACTTGCCATACGCTCTCATTCAAATATCATTCGTCAAATAAATTAAATGTTAGTTGGACTAATATTTAAAATGTTGTTTTAATAAATAGTTGTACTATATTCAAACTATTCATTTATAGTTGATTTTATAATTGGATTATAGTAATCAATATAATTGATTTTAATCTATTAAATTATAGTTGATTAAATAGTTGGATTATTGTAATCATTATAATAAATAGTACCTAAATCGTTGATTAAATAGTTGGACTATAAAAATCAAGATATAATTGAAAGATTGGCATATAAAACATAATCCTAGGGAAAATGTATTTAAATGGCTTAATTTTCAAATTGGGAATAAATTTCAAGATGGTCCTAGAAACTAATAAATTACTTTATTTGATAAAATAACATATTATGCCTAAGCCCGGAGTTAAGCAAACAGTAGAGCATAATCTTTGGAATATCATGTGATGATAACTTAAGTGCTTAATCCATTAAGCTTGTCGTAGTAGACTCCTTAATTTCTGAATCAGAACTAAAGATTAGACCCTTAAATTATGATAATGAAATTGAAGGATCTTTATAAATCTATCTTTAGATTTTAGAAGTACTAAAATTGCAATAAATAATTCTTGGAGAATTAATGACTAATCTCAATGAGATAAAGTCAAAGTTTGCAATTAGGCAAGTAGCGCAAGGCGCACCTTACTTCGATATTCAAGAAACCTGAGGCTTGGCCAAAGGCTACTGGAATGTGAAAAAGGGCAAAGGCAAAATCATTATAATCTTCTAGGAAGATAAATGACATATCCCAAAATGTATGCCTTAAATGTGGCAAACGGGATCGCAGAAGCGTGACTGCCGTTTGGACAAAGCAGACATGAAAGGAATTGAAGACGGGGCAAGGCTCTGACTTCATATATGTTTGTCATATTATGTTCACTACTAGTATTAAAATTGGATTTTAAATACTTAGTGTGGTACATAAATATATACTGATGTTCAGAATCTGCTATGAGCAGGATTAGGAAGCTGTTATAATGTAACTAGTTTGACTAGAAACATTATCTTTGTATCAGTGTTTAACCCGCTGCGGGTGAACCTTTATATTCAAGAACACTAAAGTGTTTTATTATATAAAGATGATATTGAGATAAACACATTAGATGTGAATAACATTATTTATATTTAGAATATAAATAAAATCTCAAATATATAACATGACAAACAAATAGCTCAAACTGATTTGATCAGAAGAAACTAATTGTGGCATTGTTGTCTGGGACACAATTAAACAAGAATTGTATATCCACACTTTTGAAGAGTGGGTACTCGGACTAATTTGATTCTATTCAAATGAAGTCTACGAATCTAGTTTATTGGGCAAAATGCCTAAATTACTATTTACTTTGTAAAATTGTAAATGCCACTGGTCTGTTAGCCATAGTTCATTGTGAAGCAAGTGGGCCCATGTCTAGCTAGGCTAGATGTGAATATGAATATTTCGTGACCTATACGGATGTGGCATCGCGTTATGGTTATGTGTTTCTTTTGAAACACAAATCAGAAACTTTTATAGTTTCGACACGAAATAGACAAACAGATTGGCTGAAGTATTAAACCGTCACGGTAAGACCGTAATGGAAAATACTTAGGCAATAAGTTTCTCATATACTTGAAAGAGTAAAGTATTCTTTCAAATGAGGACTCCTCCCGGAACACGTCAAAGTGACGGTGTGTCCGAACGGATAAACCGAATTTTGTTGGACATGATAAGGTTATTCATGAGTCGCTCTGAGCAACCATTTCCTTCAACGGATAAGCTTTAAACAGTGCAAAACTTATTTTGAATAAGGTTCCATTAAAATCTGTTTGACAGATTTCATATTAGATTTGAACATGAAAGAAACCGGGTTTCGCATTCCTGAAAATTTGGGTATGCTAGGCAAATGTTTGGATGATACCAAACTAAAACCCAAATTGGATAAGTGCTAAATGTAGGTTATCTTAGGGATACATAAGTATAGTACTTAGACATCTCACAAGAGAACAATTAGATTGTTGCTCACCATGTGGTTTTCCTAAGAGGAATACCGATATGTAGTGGTAAGTGGGAGGATAGTAAAACTCGATGAAAATCGGAGTAATACTGTTCATGGTACCCATTCCTTAATGGAGTACATATAGTTCATCAAGGATGAAACAATTCCAATAATCTTCGAATACACAAGAACCGCGTAGGTCGGAAAGAGTCAGAAAATAACCTGGGGTATGCATTTCTGATCTCACCTCATAAAGATGTCTATCTTATTGAGGAATACCAACTGACTACGTATGAGGAAGTGATACAAGGTATCGACTCCCTATTATGACAAAGTGTCATGAGTCCGAAATGGATTCCATGCATATCAACTTAGTTTGGATACTAGTTGATGTACCGTAAGGCATTGTGCCTATTGGTACTTATAAGTCTTCAAAGAAGACGTACATGGATGGCAACATACCAACGTATAAAGATAGGCTTTTAGCGGAAAGGTATCGTTATCACATTGTGCTGATTACGATTCAACCTTTTAACTGTTGCCATGGTAAATCCATTTGGATAATGTTTGCTAAAGCTGCGTGTTTCATTTATGAAATATGTTAGCTTAACGGGAAAATCGCTTTCCTGAAAAGGAAACCTTTTGGAGGATGTTTACAACATCCTGTCGATTTTTTCGTACCATAACTAGCAAACAAGGTTTGCAGGTTATTCAATCCATGTTTGGATTGAAGCAAGCATAGGTTCTTGAAATTATCGTTTTGATATAATCATAATGGAGTATGATTCAATTCAAAATGAAAATGATTCTTGTGTATATAGGAGGGTTAGTGGGAGCGCACTGACAGTGGCTGTCATATAAAAGTAATGATAATATGTCATTTCTTGGAAATGATATTCCCATATAAAAACAATCGGCGAAAGCTTGGCTTTCGAGAAAATCCTCCGAGAAATCGTACATTGAAAAATATACGTAACCTGGTATCTCATATGCTTTAAGCATATGGATTCACAAACAGGCCAATCCGAGTGATAGTCACTGGATTGATGTTAAGAACATCCGTTAGAATCTTAGAGATCTAAAGATGTTGTCTTAATCTATGGAGATGGAGAACTTGAAGTGACTGAGATCACTGTAGCAAGTTTCCTAAACCGATAAAACGACTAAAAGTCGCAAACGGTACTATACAATTTGAATAACGGAACAGTGAGCTGGAAATCTTCCAAGCAAGATACTGTTACCGTATGAACAACAAAATACGGGTTATTGCTGCAGCTGAGGCGGCAATATAAGCCTTCTGGGTCGATAATAAATCTAATTAGATTAGATATAATTCTGTTAGCAGCTGAACTAGGCTTGAGCACAGGCTAAAGAATTAATGGTCTCATCAACGATCCAGATACATACTTCAATAATTCATCTGATTCGTTCGGATCATACATCGTGGCGATGTGATGATCTTATAAATCGCATCAGACGATAATCATGCAAATCCGCTGACGAAAGCATTTCTCAGCAGTTTGAGCCAACCGTACAAAGTTCGGGTGTGAGACACTCGAGTGACTGGCTATAGGCCAAGTGGGAGATTGTTGGACAATTATGACCCATAACGTCACTATCTGTACAGATCATTGTGTTGTTGTACAAATTAACTATGTGACAAAGGAGATTGCACTCTTATCATTTGTGATTAGATCCCCAAGATATTTAAATGATAGGAGGTCCCTGTGATTTGTTCCTAGATTGAGAATGATATGAGACAGTATCAATCCACGAAGGATAAATCATTAAATATCCCTAGTCAGAGCATTATCGAGATTGGACATCGATGAATGTGTAAAAGACTAGTATTACACTTGTGCGCGTTGTGAGGGCACAACGACATAGTTCTCATATATTTGGGTATAGGATACTCTTGCAAGTGTAATAGGAGGTTGTGTTTCACTGATGGTACGGGAAACAGTTTCGCTCTGGATAGACCCCCTCGGAATTCCATTGGTAGTATGACTATGTGTCTATGGAAGTCCGAAATCAGGGTAGGTGTATTTGGTCTTAACCTCAGACTTGCACCGCTAATACTTGCGACAATCAATATACTTTGGTTGCGGTCGTCCAGGGCTTTAACATGTTCTGTGTACGCCAATGCTAGGTATATTGAGAATCGTAGTGTGTTGGGTGTTAGTGTTCCTAGAACATGCCAATGATCTAATAAGCATGAAAACATGTTTACAAATTCAAAAAAAGATGCGGAATTACTTACATTGAATGGATTTGAGCTTTTAAAATTTTGAGAAGAAGATCCAAGATCCAAGATGCTTCCTTTGTTGATTCCAAGCTTTGAGTTGAAGATCTCCAAGATCCTTCCTTTGTTGATTCCAAGCTTTAAGTGATGATTCCAACTCTTGAAGTAGTTTCCCTATCACCTTAGTTGATTTCTCCAAGTGCTAGCTTTGTTGATTTTGCCACAAAATCAAAGAGAGGAAGACAAGAAGCTCACGCCCATGGAGCTCCAAGTTCACGCCCAAACACCTTGTGTATTAGGGTTTTTCTTTGTTCCAAGTGTTGTGTTAAGTGAAGAGAGAGAGAAGGCCTTTTGGTTTTGTTAAAGGGTTTTACCCTTTTACCCAAAACCATGTAGTTGGGGTAATTTGGTTTCACCTAAACTAAGTGGTTGGAAAGTAAGTGGTTTTGGCATAAATGCCAACTACCCTCCCAACTACCACATTAAAGTGGCCCCACATTTGAATTCAAAATTCAAATATCTCTACGAACATTTGCCGCGGCTCGGTTCCGTTTAATCTAATTAAACGAACTTTCATCGCTAAATAATTAAATCTAATTTAATTAAATAACGATGCCTCGCAAATATATTACGAATGTCGTCTACGAATTAATTCTAAATTAATTCGCTCGTTCGCATTAAGTCCAACTTTAATTTCGTAATGAAATCCAATTCATATTAATATATCTGATATATTAATTTTAGCCCATACGAATAAATTAAATAGAAAAATAATTTTAACATTAAATTTATCTACCGATTAATTCCAAATTAATCGCGTTCTCTCTCTTCCGAACACATTTAATCCCAGATTAAATAATACCTCAATTAATCCTAGATTAATTTTCTCCATCTTAATTAATCCCAGATTAATTTTCTCTCTTAATTAATCCCAGATTAATTCTAATTTAAATCAACTGTCATCGGTGAATCTTTGGGAAGCGACCCAAGAGATCCCTGTATATGTTGGCAGTAAATACGGTCATCGGATTATCCGAATACGTGCGTACCTCGTACCACGTGTTTACCGATTTACAAGACATGGTTGGCTTCTAGCAAAGCATCGTGCCTACCCAATTCTCCAGAAATATTCTTACTGGAATATATAATCTATGTCAGGCGTAGTATATGTAGTATTGTGTATTGCGATCCAGTATCGGATTGTCATGTGCTAGGCCTGGGGCTGGAGTCGTGTCTGCCCCGTACGAAGCACATGTCGGATGTCTGGTAACTAGTATCTATTATCGGATATACATGACCTAGTCATAATATCCCGATGACTGCAGTACTTAAGAGCACTAGTACCGTATCCTACGTGACATCATCTCCACTATGACTGGAGTGACACTTCCATCTTGACATCACACCCAATACTCTACGATTCTCAATATACCCAGCATTGGCGTACACAGAACCGGTTAAAGCCCTGGACGACCAAAACTAAAGCATGCCGATTGTCGCAAGTATTAGCGATGCAAGTCTCAGGTTAAGACCAAATACACCTACCCTGATTTCGGACTTCCATAGACACATAGTCATACTACCAATGGAATTCCGAGGGGGTCTATCCAGAGCGAAGCTATTTTCCGTACCATCGGTAAAACACAACCTCCTATTACACTTGCATGAGTATCCTATACCCAAATATATGAGAACTATGCCGTTATGATCTCACATAACACGCACAAGTGTAATACTAGTCTATTCCACATTATCGATGTCCAGTCTCGATAATACTACGACTAGGGATATTTAATGATTAATCCTTCATGGACTGATACTGTCTCATATCATCTCAATCCAGGAACTAATCATAGGGACCTCCTATCATTTATATATCTAGGTGATCTAATCACAAATGATTAGAGTGCAATCTCTTTGTCACATAGTTAATTTGTACAACAACACCATGATCTGTACAAATAGTGACGCTATGGGTCATAATTGTCCAACATTGGGTGTGATGTCAAGACAGAAGTGTCACTCCAGTCATATGGAGTTGATGATCGCGCAGGGATACAGAACTGGTTCTCTATAAAAGGTTGCAACTGTCAGGATAATATAACTTGGTCATGATTATCCGATATTAAAGAGGCTAGTTGCTTGTCATCTGATATATGCTTCGTACGGGGCAGAGATTGTACCAGCCCCAGGCCTTGCATGTGATCATTCGATACTGGACAGAAATACGTAATACTACGTATACTACGCCTGATATAGATCCTTTATTCCTGTAAGGATATTTCCGGAGAATTGGGTAGGCATGGCGCTTTGCTAGAGGCCAACCTTGTCTTGTAAATTGGTAAAACGTAGTACTTGGTACTTACGTGTTCGGTAGTCCGACGATCGAATTTACTGCCAACATATCCGGGGATCTCATTGGTCGCTTCCTAAAGATTCACCGATGACGTATGACTCGCACTTTTAATTAATTTGGGATTAATTAGATAAGAGAGAAAATTAATCTGGTATTAATTGCGGAGATATTTTATCTGGGATAAAATATCATTTAAATAGAGATAACGATTAATTTGGAATTAATCGATAAATTAATATATTTGATATATTAAACGAGATTAGATTTCGACGCGGAATTAAAATTAGATTTTAAATTCGGGCGAACGAGTTAATTTAGAATTAATTCGTTAGTGACGTGAATAGTAATTATGCTAGGCATGATTATTTAATTAAATTAGATTTAATTACGACGCAACGAAAAATTCGTTAATTTGGAATTAGCGAACCCGAGCCCGGGATTATTTGTGAGCGCATTCGTATTTCGAATTCGAGTGCGGCTCTCAAGTCAAATCAAGCGTCAAATCTCTAGTCGCATCTAGCGTCACATCAAGCGTCAAATCATGTTACTTTGAGTGATGTGACCATTGATTGATTGATTGATGTGATTTGATGAGAGTTAATAGAAAGCATTTAATGCTTTTGAAGCCAAAAATTTGTAAGTTGACTTTTGGAAAGCTTTTACACATTTTTGGTATATGTTTATTATTTGATTTTGGAAATAAAATAAGCTAACATACACAACTTCCTTCTCTCTCTCTTCTTACACGAATTGGAAGCCAATTCTTCTCCATTCTCTTCATCTTTCTCACTCCCAAGGGCTGAGCATTTTTTGGTTTTATTTTCTGCTGGGCAGAACCGAAATTAGAAGGGAAGCAAGTGTGATTTTGTCGCAAAATCAAGAGTGCTAGCACACTCCGGGATCATGCGAAGGTTATAGGGAAGTCCACCCATGAGCCGGGAAACATTTGATGAAGCTTGGAGCTTGTTCAAGGACCTCCAATGGCCGAAAATGAAGAGCAAAATGCAGCCCACTGCCGCACAAACCAGTGAGCAGAACAGCAGCCACTGCCGAGTAGAAACCAATGGGCAGAATTTCGTTTTTATTGCCTCTGCGTCGTTCAACCGATCGATGTAAGTATTCCACGACTTCCTCGAATGTATTCACACATGTTCATGCTTGATTTATGATCATTGGGACCCTTAGAATACTACAAGTTGGCGGTGATGGATTTTTCCTTCTTTGTATGGTTGCATGCGAAACAAGGAAGACAATTTAGATGAATAGTGACCAATTGTGAATAGTAACTCTGTGGGATCATTTGAAGTCCGTATATGCCCTTGAAATCTCAGTAAGACCTCCTGGTAAAAATCCCCAAATTTCAAGTTTATCGTTAAATGTTAGAATGTTTGCAATAGCTTCGTAGATTAGTGTAATGATATAAATTGAATTCACTGAGTATTAGTAAAATTGAGTATGTGTATCAGTGTATTTGGTAGAATCCAAGTGAAAACGGAACGAGTTTGGTTGATCCGATAGAATATGCAAGTTTATGGCAAAAGTGGGTTCTTGCATATAATGATGTATCTTGATTAAAATGATATTTATGAGTTTTATATGATATTACAAAATTATTTGAATAAATCCGAGTAGGTTCGGAGGGTTCGGGACGCTTCCGTAGAGTTTGCGAAAACTATTTCGGAAGATTTTCCAAAAACACGTAAACGAAGAATTCAAGTTAACTAGTGGCATGAATTAGTTTGTAATGGTATTTTAAGAATATTGAAATTGAAAACATTGAAATTGAACTTGATTCGATTTTCCTGGAAAGATCCGGAACTTTGTCAAAGCTAAGTCGAGAATTTCATAAGTTACGATTCTAACGATGTTTCGCCATTTGTTTTAGGAGAATTGACTAGGACCTAGCGTGCTCGTTAAGCCAGATAAGTAACCCATCTGATGTGTTCTCGAATTGTTCTTTTCGTAATATATATATATAATATATATATATATATATATATATATATAGATGGATTTGGGAAATGACTTCGAGATCCTATATATTTGAGATAGTCAACTATCATAGGTACAGACTCTTGTTATTGTTATGATATCAAGGAAAATATTAATGATGTTGATGCCTATTGATGTATGTGAGTGTATGAATATGTATTAGTATGTCTCTGTATATGTAAATGAACAAATATATGAATAAGCATTGGTATATGAATTTGAATATGTATATGATAATAAGCTATGAACAATTTGAGTATACAACGGTAAAGAGAATAGGTCATGATTTCTGAATTTGTATTAGCACGTGTAGATGTGCGTCATTGGGATAAGTTTGTTATTGATTAATGTATACGATTTAGCGATATAGAGGTTGAGTTAGTATAGGCTAAGCCTTTTTCGAGTGATTGAAGTTCATGATTGAAAGGATACGTAAATTAATGGTGAATGTTGATTGATAAGTAAAAAATGTGATTATGGTAAAGGTCATGGTATCAGAATTTAAAGTAACTAGTATATTCATATGTTTGATACATATACATATGTGTATGATGATTCTGAATGATAAAGCAATGTTTGTCATGTATATGCTTGTGTATGAGATGTTGTGTGATGAGTTTGTGACACGTGATATGTATATCTGTGTATATGTTTAATCGATTAATGATTTTATGGTGTAGTAGCCGAGTTAGTTAGGAAATCCGCTCGGACTACATTCATCTCATACCTATTCTAAAATAGGTAATGAGTTTTGTACGAGCATTGTATATATAAGTCAGCCGTATGTATGTATTGTTATATGATGTGGACTTTGATGTATCGATTGTTATGTGTGCTTCGTAGTTACTGATAAGCGGTAAATATATCAGTATTTAACATCCCTTTTACTTAATATTTTGTATAGTTTCTCGGGAATTGTGAATATTTTGATGTGTTTTGTGCTATTTTGTAGATAAATAAAATAACAGGACACTCTGGAATTAAATCAGGAATAAACGGCGAAAATCAGATCAAAAATGGAAAATTGGGAAACTTTTTGTTCACGCGTCGCGACGCGCAACCACAATTATGCATCATGCCGACACGCGTCATCACTGATGCCATCACCATAGACCGTGTCGCAATGCAGAACCCTCAACGCGTCTCGACGCCAAGCCAATAATTCTGCCGACAGCCACGTGTCAACATCGAATTGAATCAACGGTGCGTCGCGACGACATGTTTTTTGTGTCGCGATGCGCAGGGCAGAATTTTGCCTATAAATTGAAGCTGAAATCAGAAGGAAAATTCATACCTTCTTCTGGGAATTTCCTTAAGAATACTAAGAAGATTGTATCTTGTTTATTTATTTACAGCTTTCTGTATTTAATTTTTTATTTTACGCAATAGTTCTTTCTTTATTTTACTTTTCAGTCTTTTTTTTTTACTTTTCAATATGAGTTAACTCCCCTCTGCTGGAGTTAAGGGTAATGTTTTTATTACTAATATTTAGATTAATCTCGCTTAATTATAATATATAACTATTTAAAACCTGACTTAATGGGATATCGTCTTTATGGTCGGTTGGACTTAATTAAAATAATTTTAAACTGACTAAATTGGATACCGCCTTTATGATCGGTTTGAATTAATCATAAATTTGACTTAATCAAGATACTGCCTTTATGGTCGGTTGGTAATGTCATGCAAAGTTAATATATTATAATAATGGGAGATATCTAAAATAGAAGTAATAAAAGTGGATCCTCTAACCCCCCCATTATTTTCCTTATTGCTTAATTTACCTTTTTAATTTCCAAGCTTTACTTTATGTGTTAGTTCTAATAATTAGTCCCAAAGAAAGAATAAGCCATAGAAATACAAATATCATACATGCAAAGCTTGAAGCATGGCGGAATCATACTTACAAAGCTTGTGACGAATATGATGAAGAAAATCCTTGAGTCTTCAAGGTGGATGTTTTTCGGCCAAGAACAGAATGAGAGAAGCTTCAAGTCTTGGAGCTGTTTTCGGCCAAGAAGAACAGTGTGAGAAGCTTCAAATCTTCTAGTACTCCAAGCTCCAAGGATGTTATCCCTATCACCTCCTTTATCCCTTATTGTGCTAGCAAAATGGAAAAATGAAAAACAATTTTTCTGCCATGGATGAAGTTCACGGCGTGAGCAAGAAGAAGGAGAGGAAGTGTGTCTTTTCAATTTTCAATTTCTCTTTTTATTTGTTTCAAAAAACGTGAGAAAGAAAGAGAAAAGCAATGATGAGATATCATTTACCAAAATGAATTTTTAATTAAAAAACCCTCCAAAAACCGTGAAAGGTTTTTCCCTCCAAAAATTCATTAAATGGCATCACTTACTTGCATTGAGAATAGAGACAATGTATCATCCCATAAAGGTGTCAAGATACATCTATCAACTAGTCGTGTCAAGTAATGAGATTTCGCGATGTGATTTGCGGATCCCACTCGTTTCAAAATACGAATGTGTCCGCAAACACTATCGGTCTCGGTTTCACTAATTCCGAATTAACGCATTTCCGTCGCGACGTGAATTAAATAATTACGCCTAGCGAAATTACTATTCACATCGCTAACGAATTAATTCTAAATTAATTCGTTTGCCCGAATTAAAATCCGATTTTAATTCCGCGTCGAAATCTAATTTCGTTTAATAATATATCGAATATATTATTTTATCGATTAATTCCAAATTAATCGTTCTCTCTCTTCTAATAAGGCATTTTATCCAAGATAAAGTTTCTCCGTAATTAATCCGAGATTAATAAAGTTCGAATCAAACATCATAGGTGAATCTTCAGGAAGTGACCCAAGAGATCTCCGGATATGTTGGCAGTAAATACGGTCGTTGGATAATCCAAACACGTACGTACCTCGTACTACGTTTTTACCGATTTACAAGACAAGGTTGGCTTCTAGCAAAGCGCCATGCCTACCCAATTCTCCAGAAATATTCTTACTAGAATATTAGATCTTTATCAAGCGTAGTATACCGTAGTATCGCGTACATCGATCCAGTATCGGACGATCACATGTTAGGCCTGTGGCTGGAAATGTGTCTGCCCCGTACGAAACATATATCGGATATCAAACAACTAGTCTCTTTAAATCGGACAATCCTGACCTGGTCATATTGTACCGACGGTTGCAACCTTTTTTAGAGAACTAGTTTTGTATCCTGCGTGATCATCATCTCCATATGTCTGAAGTGATACTTCCATCTTGACATCACATCCAGTACACTACGATTCTCGATAAACCCATAAGAGGCGTACACAGAACCGGTTAAAGCCCCGAACCACCAAAACTAAAGTTTACCGATTGTCGCAAGTACTAGCGATGCAAGTCTCAGGTTAAGACCATATACACCTACCCTGATGCGGCCTCCCATAGACAAGCAGACATACTACCAATGGGATTCTGCGGGGTCTGTCCAGAGCGAAGCTGTTTTCCGTACCATCGGCAAAAACAACCTCCTATCGCACTTGCATAAGTATCCAATACTTAAATATATGAGAACTATGCCGTTGTGCCATCACAACTCGCACAAGTGCAATACTAGTCTATTCCGCATTATCGATGTCCGATCTCGATAATACTCCGACTAGGGATATTTAATGATTAAACCTTTTATATTTATACTGTCTCATATCATCTCAATACGGAACTAATCATATGGACTTTTGCCATTAATATATCAAAGTAAATAATTTTACAAAACGGCAAAAGGCAATTTCATTATCACATAGTTAATTTTGTACAATAATACAATATCATTTACAAAACAGTGACGCTATGGGTCATAATGTCTAACAATCTCCCACTTGGCCTATAGCCAGTCACTCAAGCATCTAATACCTGAACTATGTATATGTCGTTCAAACACCTCATGAAGAACAGCCTTCGTCAGCGGATCTGCAATATTGTCATCCGATGCGACCTTCTCGACTTTTACATCGCCACGATGTATAATCTCCGAATCAGATGGTAACGCCGAAGAACATGCTGGATCGTTGATGAGACCTTGGTTCCTTAGCTTGTGCTATAGCCCCGTTATTGTCACAATACAATGGCACGGGCTCAGCTGCTTACGGAACTACTCCTAATCCGATTAGGAATTTTCGGATCCAAACTGCCTCCTTTGCTGCTTCTGACGCAGCAATATACTCCGCTTCAGTTGTTGAATCGGCAACAGTATCTTGCTTGGAAGATTTCCAGCTCACTGCTCCGTTATTCAAACAAAAAATGTACCCCGATTGCGACTTGAAGTCGTCCTTGTCGGTTTGGAAACTTGCATCGGTGTACCCAGACACCTCAAGTTCTCCACCTCCATAAATTAAGAAAGCATCCTTAGTTCGTCTAAGATACTTAAGGATATTCTTAACTGCCATCCAGTGACCTTCACCTCGATCGGCCTGATAGCGACTGCACATGCTCAAAGCATATGACATATCAGGTCGCGTACATATCATTGCATACATGATCGATCCGACTGCCGAGGCGAATGGTATCCGACTCATGTTATCTCTCTCTTCTATAGTCTTAGGACACATGTCCTTAGACAGAAGGATACCACGTGACATTGGCATCAATCCCTTCTTGGATTGATCCATGTTGAATCGCTTCAACACTTTGTCAATATATGTACTCTGGGAGAGTCCAAGCAGCTTTCTAGATCTATCCGGTAGATCTTATTCCCAGAATAAAGGCTGCTTCTCCCAGATCTTTCATGGATAATTTCAATGAAAGCCAAGCTTTCACCGACGTTAGCATGGGAATGTCATTGCCTATAAGCAATACGTCGTCGACATAAAGGACAATAAAAGTCAGTGCTCTCCCACTAACCTTCTTATATACACAAGGGTCATCAACGTTTTGTACGAAATCATATTCTTTTATGATCTCATCAAAACGTTGATTCCATGACCGTGTGATGCTTGCTTCAATCCATAAATGGATCGATTTAACTTACAAACCTTGTTTGCAAGTCTAGGTACGATAAAACTGTCAGGTTGTTGCATATAAACATCCTCCAAAAGGTTTCCGTTAAGGAAAGCTTTTTAACGTCCATCTGCCATATCTCGTAATCGAAATATGCAGCTATTGCAAGCATTATCCGAATGGATTTAATCATGGCAACGGGTGAGAAAGTTTCGTCATAATCAATACCATATTGCTGACGATACCCTTTTCTACAAGCCTGGCTTTGTACGTTTGCACGTTGCCATCCATGTCGGTCTTCTTCTTGAAGATCCATCTGCATCCAATAGGCTTTATGCCTTCTGGTGCATCAACCAGTTTCCAAACTTGGTTGGCATACATGGAATCCATCTCGGACTTCATGGCATCTTGCCATAAAGCGGAATCAATATTCTATATTGCTTCCTCATACGTAGTCGGTTCATTATCCTCAATAAGATTAATATCTACATGAGGCGAGATCAGAAACCCATACCTCTCAGGTACCTCTTCTGACTCTCTCCGACCTACGCGGTCATTATGTATATGAAGATTGTGGTACAGACTCATCCTGGATGGTCTGTTTATGTTCCGTCGTTGATTCATTGCCAGGAACAGTATCACTACGATTTTCATCGAGCTCCATTCCTCCCACTTACCACTGCATCTAGGAATTCCTTCTCAAGGAAAAATGCATGTAGAGCAACAAATACTTTGTTCTCTTGTGGGTGATAGAAGTAATATCCCTTGGTTTCCTTAGGATATCCCACGAAAAGGCATTTATCTGATTTGGGTTCTAGTTTGGTACCTTCCAAACGTTTAACATATGCCCAGCATCCCCAAATCTTCAGGAAAGAGAAACCTGGTTTCCTTCCTGTCCATATCTCATATGGAGTCTGTTCAACAGACTTTGACGGAACCTTATTCAAAATAAGTACTGCACTGTTTAATGCATATCCCCAGAAGGATATAAGTAGCTCAGTGCGACTCATCATGGACCTTACCATGTCTAACAGGTACGGTTTATCCGTTCAGACACACCGTTTAATTGTGGTGTTCCAGGAGGAGTCCACTGTGAAAGAATACCATTTTCTTTCAAGTAATCTTGAAACTCATAACTTAAGTATTCGCCACCACGGTCCGACCGCAATGTCTTAATACTCTTGCCTGTTTGTTTTTCTACTTCGTGTCGAAACTCTTTGAATTTCTCAAAAGTTTCCGACTTGTGTCTCATTAGATACACATAACCATAACGAGATGCATCATCCGTAAGGTTACGAAGTAATGATATCCACCTCTAGCCTCGCTAGACATGGGCCCACATACGTCGCTATGAACGAGGGCTAACAGTTCTGTGGCACGTTCACCTTTACCACTAAAAGGTGATTTAGGCATTTTGCCTAAAACAAGATTCGCAGACATCATATGAATTAAGATCAAATCCGTCCAAGTACCCACTCTTCGAAAGTGTGGATATGCGAGTCTTGTTAATGTGTCCTAGACGACAATGCCACATGTAAGCTTCATCTTTTAGATTACTCTTTTTGAGCCTTTTGTTTGTTATTTTATGTTTAGGAGATTCATTTATATTCAAAATATAAAGGCCATTATTTGCAACAGCAGTGCAAATTTCTGCATCATTTTTATATAAATAACACCCAGTGTTTCTAAATACAAAAGTGTACCCATGCTGGGTTAACAAAGATACAGATATGATATTCCTAGTCAAACTAGGTATATAATAACAGTTCAAAAGTTTAAGCACATGCCCGAGGGCAATTCCAAAACAAAAGTCCCTACAGCCAAAACAGCAACTGGAGTTCCGTTTCCGACTCGTAGATCAATCTCCCCTAAAGCCAGCATCATGCTATTCTGCAGATCCTGCAAATCAGTACATATATGAGCAGCACAACCAGAATCAAAAATCCAATTTTTAAAACTAGAAGTAGTCATATTTATCTCAATAACAAACATACCAGAGGCTAGTGCCTTGCCTGCCTTGATATCCTCCTTGTGTCCCTTGCCCATTCGGCATCACGTTTCCAGTGACCCTTCTTGCCGCAGTTGAGGCAGACATCTTGAGACTTTTCCCTTGGCTTCCCAGAAGCTTTTGTCAACTTGCCTTTACCCTTTTCTTATGTTTCTTCTTCCTCACCCCTCCAGTAGCTTGGGCCCAGCCCTTGACCTCTGAGAGGTCGATGCATAGTGCGCCTCGCGCTTGCCCCTTTTTGGAGTTCTTTTCAGACTCCTTCAAGATGGATAACAGCTCTCCAAGAGAGTCATCCGTGTCCATCAACTTATAGTTGATTATGATTTGTTTCCAAGTATCAGGAAGTGACTGTAAAGATCAAATCTACGGTTAGCTCAGCCTCCAAGACTATTCCCATATTGGCCAACTCATCAATATCGGCGATCATTTGAGCCCCGTGGGCCTCAACTGATGCGCCTTCAGTCATTCGGGCGCGGAAGAGTTTCTTCACCAACTCGTACCTCTCCATCCGCTTGTTGGTGCGGTGGAGATCTCTCAGTCTAGCCATCATATTATAAGGATCCAAGTCCCTATTCTGGCGGCGAAAGTGCTGAGTCATCGAAGCTAATATAATTGCCTGAGCTGTGTCACAATCATCGCTGTGAGTTTTCCATAACTCCAACTCAAGTGCGTCAGTGGGCTTAGGCGGGAGAGGTATCTGTATAGTGTACAGCATCCTCTCAGCCCCAAGGACTATCCTTAGGTTCATTTCCCAATCAGCGAAGTTGTGCCCTTAAAGACATTGTCACCCATGATGATGTCTCGGACATTTCCCTTACTAGCCATCTCAACTACGATAGTCTAACTATCTAGTTAATGATAAAATGGGTACACTCAAACTGTTACAAAAAAATAACAATGTATTAGTCCAACTAATTTTAATAAATAGACGAAATAATTTTGAAAGACGCGTAAGGCTAAGTATCTGAACGAAATTGCAAATTCAATGCTAGCCTCCCACTATTTTCATCAAGTCTCTAACCCTCTGTTGAGAACTCGGGAAATCCAATTTCCTAGTGGGCTAGGATCCCGTTAAATAACACATAATCTTGACTTTGGCCAACAAATTGTATGCTATTTAACTAGGTAGATCTCAAAGATCAATTGGATCCCATCCAATTCCTAGATCCGGTTAGGTGGACATCCAAATCCAAAACATATGTATATTACTTATGTCAATGTATCTAATACATTTTCCTAACCATATCCTCCGAATCATCTAGGCCTTGGCTTTGGCACAACAAACCCAATGATTCCAGTTAAGCGGGACCCATTGACAAGGAAAGTTTCGTAATCAATGTCGTTGGACAAGAAGTGATCTTGACTTTGGCCAACAAATCACAACTTGGACAAGACACCGATGTGGAACAAAACTCTCATGATTCAAGTACATCCTCAATTGACAAAGGTCTTGACTTTGGCCAACAAACCAATGCCATTTTTGGATCTTGAACAAGAATCATTCAATGGAAGGATAATCGCTTAATATAAATTGAGGGATTTTAGCGTAATTGGCAACCAATTTATTATCTTTGTTAGGTCTCATCATCATACACCCTTAAGCATGCTTCTAAAACATCATAAAGTGCGTAAAGTAAATTAATAGTGATATACGGATGGATATATAAAACAACTTGTTCCTAGAACAATCACTCACTCCATTTCCTCTCCCCGCTAGCAATATTCTACTTCTACCCAATTACATAATACAAAGAGAAACCTCATTTACATTGAGGGGAATTAGGTGAGAAGAGAATACAAAGAGATAAAAGAGATAAGGCTGGACACGCAGGTCCAATTTATAAATTCAAAATTTACAATAATTTCTAAAATTACCCTTTCCCTTCTAATATCCATCCGATATACACTATTCATTCATCACATACATATATATTCAATCAAGACATGTTATACAACCAATCAAATCCAATTAATTAGTCTTTGTTTAAGTGATCATCCAATGTTCAAACAACGGTTTGATTTTGCGCGAGTCCAACTCGTTTGAGAATAAGTACATAAGGTACGAATTCACGAATTATATCGAACTACCCGTTAAATCCATTTAAGTCGTATTCAATACTAATTCAATTTATTTAATTCCAAATTAAATGTTTACACTTTTAATGTGCTTTTAAAGACTTAGATTCTAAATCTAATTCTAATTGGGTCTCCAAGCCCAACCAACATCCAATGTTTGTTTAATTAAAGTCCGATGGGCTTTCAATTGATTTATCAAGGCTTGGGCTTTGGTCAATGTGGGTCAAACCCAATTACCAAGCCCAAATAAGGAATCACCCTTAAATGCCATAAAATCAATTCCAAGCCCATAAGGCCCAATTAAACATTAAAGCCCATTTAATTAAATTTTAATATTCCAAAATTTAAAATTCAATTAATTAAAGTGTAAATCCATGATTAATTCATTAAAACCAAATATTTCAAAAACATCAATTTAATTTATTAATCATCACTTGTTCAAAACATATGTCCAACATTTATTTGAACAAAAATCAAGTCTTTTAACATGCCATATGCATTCGGCCAATGGGATTTTTGCGTTCGATTTGTTTTTCAATCCAATTGAATCACTAATCTAAATCCCGTATACGTTTTAAGTCATCTAATGAACTTCCAACAGAAAATTACATTCAGTGCAAGGACCTCCATTTTCGGTCAAGCAACAATTTTGGGGGAAAAATCATCCAATGCATTTTTCCCAAAATTGATAATGTATTACATCATATATCATACATATAATCATGCTTAAGTCATCTAATAAACTTGTGCATGAAAAATTCCAAACCAGTGGAAGCAACTCCACATTCGGTCAAGCAACAACTTTTGGGAAAAAATCATCCAATGCATTTTCTCAAAATTGATCATGTATTACATCATATAACATACATATAAGCATACTTAAGTCATCTAATGAACTTGTGCATGCAAAAATACAACCCAGTGGAAGTACCTCACATTCGGCCAAAGCAATCATTTTGGGGAAAAATCATCCAATGCATTTTTTCAAAATTGATCATGTAATATATCATATAACATACATATAAGCATACTTTAGCAACAAATTTCACAAGAACATGCTTCAATCAATTTTCCCAAATTAACCCTAATGTATTTCATGCTTAAACATGGCTCCATGATACCATTGTTAGTTTTCTATAATTAGTCCCAAAGAAAGAATAAGCCATAGAAATACAAATATCATACATGCAAAGCTTGAAGCATGGCGGAATCATACTTACAAAGCTTGTGACGAATATGATGAAGAAAATCCTTGAGTCTTCAAGGTGGATGTTTTTCGGCCAAGAACAAGAATGAGAGAAGCTTCAAGTCTTGGAGCTGTTTTCGGCCAAGAAAACAGTGTGAGAAGCTTCAAATCTTCTAGTACTCCAAGCTCCAAGGATGTTTCCCTATCACCTCCTTTGATCCCTTATTGTGCTAGCAAAATGGAAAATGAAAACAATTTTTCTGCCATGGATGAAGCTCACGGCGTGAGCAAGAAGAAGGAGAGGAAGTGTGTCTTTTCAATTTTCTATTTCTCTTTTATTTGTTTCAAAAAACGTGAGAAAGAAAGAGAAAAGCAATGATGAGATATGATTTACCAAAATGAATTTTTAATTAAAAAACCCTCCAAAACCGTGAAAGGTTTTTCCCTCCAAAAATTCATTAAATGGCATCACTTACTTACATTAAGAATAGAGACAATGTATCATCCCATAAAGGTGTCTAGATACATCCATCAACTAGTTCGTGTCAAGTAATGAGATTTCGCGATGTGATTTGCGGATCCCACTCGTTTCAAAATACGAATGTGTCCGCAAACACTATCGGGCTCGGTTTCACTAATTCCGAATTAACGCATTTCCGTCGCGACGTGAATTAAATAATTACGCCTAGCGAAATTACTATTCACATCGCTAGCGAATTAATTCTAAATTAATTCGTTTGCCCGAATTAAAATCCAATTTTAATTCCGCGTCGAAATCTAATTTCGTTTAATATATATCGAATATATTATTTTATCGATTAATTCCAAATTAATCGTTCTCTCTCTCCTAATAAGGCCTTTTATCCAAGATAAAGTTTCTCCGTAATTAATCCAAGATTAATAAAGTTCGAATCAAACATCATAGGTGAATCTTCAGGAAGCGACCCAAGAGATCTCCGGATATGTTGGCAGTAAATACGGTCGTTGGATAATCCAAACACGTACGTACCTCGTACTACGTTTTTACCGATTTACAAGACAAGGTTGGCTTCTAGCAAAGCGCCATGCCTACCCAATTCTCCAGAAATATTCTTACTGGAATATTAGATCTTTATCAAGTGTAGTATACCGTAGTATCACGTACATCGATCCAGTATCGGACGATCACATGTTAGGCCTGGGGCTGGAAATGTGTCTGCCTCGTACGAAACATATATCGGATATCAAACAACTAGTCTCTTTAAATCGGACAATCCTGACCTGGTCAAATTGTCCCGACGGTTGCAACCTTTTTATAGAGTACTAGTTCTGTATCCTGCGTGATCATCATCTCCATATGTCTGAAGTGATACTTCCATCTTGACATCACATCCAGTACACTACGATTCTCGATAAACCCAGAAGAGGCGTACACAGAACCGGTTAAAGCCCGAACCACCAAAACCAAAGTTTACCGATTGTCGCAAGTACTAGCGATGCAAGTCTCAGGTTAAGACCATATACACCTACCCTGATGCGGCCTCCTATAGACACGCAGACATACTACCATGGGATTCTGCGGGTCTGTCCAGAGCGAAGCTGTTTTCCGTACCATCGGCAAAACACAACCTCCTATCGCACTTGCATAAGTATCCAATACTTAAATATATGAGAACTATGCCGTTGTGCCATCACAACTCGCACAAGTGCAATACTAGTCTATTCCGCATTATCGATGTCTGATCTCGATAATACTACTCCGACTAGGGATATTTAATGATTAAACCTTTTATATTGATACTGTCTCATATCATCTCAATACGGAACTAATCATATGGACTTTTGCCATTAATATATCAAAGTAAATAATTTTACAAAACGGCAAAAGGCAATTTCATTATCACATAGTTAATTTTGTACAATAATACAATATCATTTACAAAACAGTGACGCTATGGGTCATAATGTCTAACATTATGTCATTTACTTTATTTAAGCTTTTACTAGTCCTAGGTATTGTTGTAACTAAATAACATATCCGAGGTTGTGATGAATTCCAATATCACCGGTTATAAGGGTTATTTCATGTTCCGGGTAATTTAAAGGTTTATTTATTAAGTCTTAAGCTTAATGCTTCTTGTTAACTGGCCATTACTAAGATTGATGTGGTAAACTTAAAATAAACTTGACGAATGAATTTTATATTTAGCCTTAGACTTAATAGCCCACGATATCCCTTATGGATTAGATACCCCTAATAGATTTCCTTCCAGGATAGACATATATCTGTCGGATGGGGTGCCACAATTGGAACTTAATCTTAATGAATTTAGGTAACTTGGTCAACATAGACATATGATTAATTGGGTTATACTGGGTATTTGCATCTGACCATCGACAAAGGCTTTTACATAATTTCGTGTTCCAGGTTAATAAACCAATATATTGCGCAAACATGAGATAACCACTTTATCTTTAAAAGATATTGGAATAATTCACAACCCTATATAGTTTTATAACATTGATATTTCCTTTAATTTACTTTCGCACTGTTTTATTTACTTGTCTTCAGTTTAAAATCAGCACCAATCAAACAACAAACCTATTAGATACTTGTAAACATTTAGCTTCACAAATTGATAGCCTATGTATTAAGTCCTCGTGGGATCGATACATTTTATACTACTTGAGTGATACATGCGCTTGTGTTACGTGAGTGATTTCACCGTTCAAGTTTATGGCGCCGTTGCCGGGGACTTATTTATCTTTCACTATTAATTTTGGGGTTAGATACCTTTACTTGTGTTTATTTTATTTTTACTTATTATTTATGTTTTCTTGTGTTTCAGGTTCTCAGACACTACATGAGAAGAACCACGAGCTTTGAGATCCACCAGCTTGACCTGGAAATTGAAAGAACTATCAGATAGTTGAGAAGGGAAGGCGCGATGCCCAAAAAGCAACCAAAAACATGGAACCTGAACCTTTGGAGGTGCAACCACCAATTCCCATTCAAGGCAGAATTATTCTGGTGGTTGATGGCTGCATTTCATGTATTGTACTTCCTATCTTACCAACAAATACGTGTGACATCAAAACATGCATCCAGATGATATAGCAGTAAGTTCAGTTTTGGGGAATGCAGCTGAAGATCCTAATACCCACATCAGCAACTTCCTAGAAGTTTATGGCACATTTAATTACAACCGAGCGGTAGAAGAAGCAATGAGATTGTATGTGTTTCCATATTCCTTGAAAGACAGAGCTAAGGCTTGGCTACATTCACTACCGGCAGGTTCCATCCCAACTTGGAACACTCTAGCCACGAAATTCCTTGCAAAGTACTTTCGCCCAGCTATAACTGCAAAGCTGAGGAATGACATCACATCCTTTGTACAACATGACTCAGAATCCCTCTGCGAAGCTTGGGAAAGATACAAGGATTTGCTCAGAAAAAGTCCTTACCATGAGATTGTTGTTGGTTTCTATTAAGGTCCCAAGATCAATAATAAGCATGAAATATGTGCGAATACAAATCGAAGAATACTCACATCGATCGGTTGAGCGACACGAAGACGAACAAAAACTCTTCACTGCCTACTGGACTACTCACGGCAGTAAGCTTCTGTCATCACCATTGATTCGGCTTTGGATCAACATCTTCAAGCTCCAAGATTCGTCATTTGATTCCTGGCTCATTGGTGGACTTCCCTATCACCTTCGCATGTCTCGTAAGTGTGCTAGCACTTGTGATTTTGCCACAAAATCCCACTCTAGTGCTTCCCACTGCTCACATTTTTTACAGAAACCAGTGAGCTGTTTTGCCTCTCCATGGGCGTGAGTTTTAGAGAGAAAGAGAGAAGGAGAGAGTGTGTTGAATTGGTTGGAAAAGTGTATATCAAACACTTATATATTTTCCAAAATTAAATAAGTGAATTACCACATTTTTGGCTTCCAAAAGTCAAAGCCAATAAAGGTTCCAACGACTACCATCACTCAATCACACCAATCACAAGTTGTCAAGTCACATCACTCAAAGTGACAAATGATTTGACGCTTGATGCGACTAATGATTTGACGCTTGATTTGACTTGCGTGCCGCACTCGAATTCGAAATGCGAATGCGCTCAAAAATAATCTCGGGCTCGGGTACGCTAATTCCAAATTAATGAATTTTCCATTGCGTCGTAATTAAATGATTACGCCTAGCGAAATCACTGTTCACGTCGCTAACGAATTAATTCTAAATTAACTCGTTTGCCCGAATTAAAATATAATTTTAATTCTGCGTCCAAATCCAATTTCGTTTAATATATCAAATATATTAATTAATCGATTAATTCTATATTAATCGTTATCTCTCTTTAATGATGTTTTATCCCAGATAAAATATCTCCGCAATTAATCCCAGATTAATTTTCTCTCTCTTCTAATTAATCCCATATTAATTTAGAGTGCGAGTTATACGTCATCGGTGAATCTTTGGGAAGCGACCCATTTGATCCCCGGATATGTTGGCAGTAAATTCGGTCGTCGGACTATCTGAATACATAAATAACTCGTACTAGGTTTATACCGATTTACAAGACAAAATTGGCTTCTAGCAAAGCGCCATGCCTGCCCAATTCTCCGAAAATATCCTTACAGGAATAAAGGATGTATATCAGGCGTAGTATACATATTATTGCGTATTTCTGTCCAGTATCGAATGATCACGTGCTAGGCCTGGGGTTGGAATTGTGTCTGCCCCGTACGAAGCACATGTCAGATGTCTGGTGACTAGTCTCTATAATCGGATAAACCTGACCTTGTCATTTTATCCCGATAGCTGCAGCATTTAAGAGAACCAGTCCCGTATCCTATGTGACCATCATCTCCATATGACTGGAGTGACACTTCCATCTTGACATCACACCCAACACACTACGATTCTCAATATACCCAGTATTGGTGTACACAGAACCTGTTAAAGCCCTGGAAGACCGCAACCAAAGTATATTGATTGTCGCAAGTATTAGCGATGCAAGTCTCAGGTTAAGACCAAATACACCTACCCTGATTTCGGACTTCCATAGACACATAGTCATACTACCAATGAAATTCTGAGGGGGTCTTATCCAGAGCGAAGTTGTTTCCCGTACCATCGGTGAAACACAACCTCCTATTACACTTGCATGAGTATCCTATACCCAAATATATGAGAACTATGTCGTTGTGCCCTCACAACGCGCACAAGTGTAATACTAGTCTTTTACGCATTTATCGATGTCAAATCTCGACAATGCTCTGACTAGGGATATTTAATGATTTATCCTTCGTGGACTGATACTGTCTCATATCATTCTCCGTCCAGGAACAAATCACAAGGACCTCCTATCATTTATATATCTAGGTGATCTAATCACAAATGATAAGAGTGCAATCTCTTTTGTCACATAGTTAATTTGTACAACAACACCCATGATCTGTACAAATAGTGACGCTATAGGTCATAATTGTCCAACAATCTCCCACTTGGCCTATAGCCAGTCACTCGAGTGCTTGACACCCAAACTATGTACGGTTGGCTCAAACTGCTGAGAAATGCTTTCGTCAGCGGATTTGCATGATTATCGTCTGATGCGATTTATACGATCATCACATCGTCAGTTGGTATACCTCAATAAGATAAACATCTTTATGAGGTGAGATCAGAAACCCATACCCCAGGTTGTTTTCCGACTCTCTCCGACTTACGCGGTTCTTATGTATACGAAGATTAATGGTAATAGTTTCATCCTTGATGAACTATTTATGTTCCATTAGGATTCGGTGCCTTGAACAGTATTACTCCGATTTTCATCGAGTTTTACTATCCTCCCACTTACCATTGCATATCGGTATTCCTCTTAGGAAAACCGCATGGTGAGCAACAATCTAATTGTTCTCTCGTGAGATGTATAAGTACAATACTTATGGTATCCCTAGGATAACCTATATTTGGCACTTATCCAATTTGGGTTTTAGTTTGGTATCATCCAAACATATTCCTAGCATACCCAAATTCTCAGGAATGTGAAACCCGGTTTCTTTCCTGTTCATATCTAATATGAAATCTGTCAAACAGATTTTAATGGAACCTTATTCTAAATAAGTTCTGCACTGTTTAATGCTTATCCTCCGTTGAAGGAAATAGTAGCTCAAAGCGACTCATTATTAACCTTATCATGTCTAACAAAATTCAGTTTCTCAGTTCGGACATACCATCAATTGACGTGTTCCGTGAGGAGTCCTCATAGAAAGAGTGCTATACTCTTTCAAGTATATAAGAAACTTATTGCTTAAGTATTTTCCATTACGGTCTTACCGTAACGGTTTAATAATTTAAAGGTTTCCAATTTGTGTTTCAAAAGAAACACATAACCATAAAGCGATGCCACATCCGTACAGGTCACGAAATATTCATATCCACCTCTAGCCTAGCTAGACATGGGCCCACTTGCTTCACTAACTAGGGCCAACAGATTGGTGGCATTTACACTTCTACCAATTAAATAGTGTTTTGGGCACTTTGCCCAATAAACTAGATTCGTAGACTTTATTGAATAGAATCAAATTAGTCATAGTACCCACTCTTCAAAAGTGCGGATATACGATTCTTGTTTTAGATTGCGTCCCAGAAAACAATGCCACAATAGTTTCATCTCATCAAATCAGTTTGAGCTATTTGTTTGTCATGTTATATATATTTAAGATTTATTTATATTCAAAATATAAAATCTGTTATTCACATCTAATGTGTATATCTCAATATCATCTTTATAAAATAAACACTTTAGTGTTCTAGAATATAAAAGTTCACCCGCAGCGGGTTACACTGATATGGAGATAATGTATCTAGTCAAATGATGAGTGGTATTTATATCACTTATTCCCGCTCATTTGACCTAATATTTGTATAGTTTCTTGAGTTTTGTGAAGGTTTTGATATGTTTTGTGTTATTTTGTAGATAAATAAAGTTTGGAAAGCATTGGAGGCAATTTGGGGCAAAAACGGACAAAAATGCGTCAACAGGGATATTTTGGTCTTAAGCGCGTCGCGACGCCAAGCCTTCCGCGTCGCGACGACTAAAAAAAGCCGAACTGTGCTAACGTGCGCCGGGTCCACAAATCAGAATCTAAGAAAAGTTTGACTTTGCTAAAATGCGCCGTGACACGTGTCAGCATCCTACGGTGCCGACAGTCATCATCGCCACGTCGTCGCCACATCACCGCCACGTCAGCATCAATGAATGAGTATCTAATCCTTATCTGACACGTGGTGGATAAGAATCTCAGCGACCAATCAGAAGCCGCCACGTGTCACAATAATTGAAGCCCAACCACCGCGCCACGTGTCACCTTATCAACTTATCCAGAATCTTCAAACCAGCGAACCAGAGCTTGCCACATCGACATAATCAGGCGTAGCGACGCCAGGGGCCTTGACGTCGCGAAGCTGGAAGCTTATCCACGCCTATAAATTGAGCTCGAGATTTCAGAATTGAATGCACCACTCTCTCTCTTCTATTCTCTAAAGAGAGAGTTTCTCTCTCTAGATTCTTTAGTTTTTAGTTTTTTTTTAGTTTTTTAGTTTTTTAATTTTTAGTTTTGTAAATAATTTTAATTACGTTTTAATAGTAATTTAATTTTTACTTTTTACTTTTTACAGTTTTTATTATTTACCATAAGGAGGTAACTTCTCCAGTTATGGTGAAAGGTAATTCTTTTACTGTTACTATTTAGATTAATCTCCCTTAAAAATAATATATTCACTATTTAAAATATTGACTTAAAAAGGATACCGCCAGATTGGTCGGTTGGTAATTTAATTTAATCTGGTTTAAACCTGACTAATAAAGGATACCGCCAGATTGGTCGGTTGGTAATTTAATTTTGATTCCGCCTTTATGGCTGGTTGGACTTAATTTGACTTAATCAGGTTACTGCCTATATGGCTGGTTGGAGAAAGAATCACAAGTTTATATATTATTTTATGGGAGATATCTAAATTAGTAGTAGTAAAAGTAATTCCTTTTACCTTACCATTTTATTTTATTTTACTTTTCAGTTTTACTTTATGTGTTTTACTTTTAAGTTGTTACTAGCCCTAGTTATGCGTTAGTTATCTGGGGTTGTGATGAATTCTAATATCACCGGTTTATAAGGGGTTATTTTATAGTTTGGGTAATTTAAAGGTTTACTTATTTAGTCTTAAGCTTAATGCTTCTTGTTGTCTAATCACCAATAAGATTGATGTGGTAAATCTAAAATGAACTAGACATAGAGATTTTAGGTTTCAGCCTTAGACTTAATAGCCCACGATCTTCCTTGAGGATAGATAACCCTTTAATAGATTTCCTTACAGGATAGGAATATACCTGTCGGGGGAGGGTAGCCATAATTGGAACTTAAACTTAATGAATCCAGATAATTTGGTTGGCATAGACATATGGTTCAATTGGGTTAAACTGGGTATTTGCGTCTGACCATCGACATAGGCTTTTGCATAATTTAGTGTTCCAGGTTAGTAAACTGATTTATTACACAAATATAAAATAATCACTTCATCTTTTAAAAGATATTAGAAGGATTCACAACCCTAGATCTTTGTGTCTTTTGTTATTTTCCTTAGTATTTTCTTTTGTCTTTTATTATTTATTTATTTTGTAAAACCACTTTAAACCAATCAAACAATCATTCTCTTCACCCTCAATTAGATATTTGTAAATAAATAGATTCAATAATTAATAATAACAGTAGGAATTAAGTCCTCGTGGGATCGATATTTTTATACTACTTGAATGATACGTGCGCTTGCGTTATACGCGTGTGTTTACGCCGGTCAAGTTTTTGGCGCCGTTGCCGGGGACTTATATTTCTTGAGTTATTAATTTTGAAGCTATCCAATTTACTTGTATCTAATTTTCTTTATTTTTATATGTAATTTTTATTTCTTTCTTTTATTTCAGGTGGTTGAAAAATGGAACACTACTGGGAGATTGAGAGATTACAAACTTACAAGAAGATACACCTCACATCTACGAGCAACAGTCTGGTTTTCTAAGGCCTGTTGTCCAGCCCAACAATTATCACTGGATGCCAGAACCAAGCAATACCACATTTGCTCAACAGAATGCAATGGGGAGATGTGACATATGTAATGGTAACCACCCTAGAGATTATTGTGAATACAACTACCATCCAGGGTGGCAGAGCTATCAAAATCCTTCATGGTATGAAAAACCATCACATTTTCCATCTTATCCACCACCCACCTACAATGATCTTCATCAAAAATCAGAAAAAGATCAAATGATTGAAATGCTCAAAAATGTGTTCAAGAAACGAGAAGAAAAGATGGATACAATGCTTGAAACATTCCAGAATCAACTCGAAAGTATTCAGAGTCAAACAGAATCCATACAGAGAATGACAGATCAGATCATACAATTAACAGAAAACCAGAACTACATACCTCAAGAACCAGTTTCAGATGACACTGATGAAGCCTTCGAGTACCAATCATTTCACAATGACACTTCAACAGAGGAGGAGGCTGAGCAGTATCAACAACCAGAGCTATCAGTTCAGGAACCCGAACCGGCAAAGTCTCAATTTGACTTTTATTATTCAGATTCTGACGAGGATGAAGCTGATCTATTTGTACCAACTGCACCAACAACGGAGGATCAAACTTTCAATCCTCAAAATGAAGATCTTGGAGCATGATTTACCTTGATGTTTGAAGAAGATCTATCTGAACCATCCATTCCTGTCGTATCAGATGATGAAGACCTAATGTCAGAAACATCATTACATCCTCAGGTTGACAATTTTGAAGCATGTATTTCACAGTTGACAGATGAAGAGCTGGATACAAAAATTTTACAATACATCTGTGAAGAAAAGGTGGAGCAAGAAACAGAGCAAATGGAGGAGCAAATGTCTGACCTTAATAAGGATCCAGAGCATTCAGGAGAAACATCACTGTTTTGGGGAGTACAAATCAAAGATATCACCCAGAAACATGACAGAATGAAACTTCCATTCCAGGTCAAGCACCATATGAGACCTCCTGATTTTATTTCTTTCTTTGCAGGAATCACTGGAACAACAAGTAGCAAAAAGGTGGCATGAGCACTGAATGAGACAAAACTCTTTTGGCCACTTTACCGTTGGAAAAGACCCTTCAAAAGCAACGCTCACGGGATTGTCTTTAATCAGACATCCAAAACGACATTGAAACCTCCTTAACAGATGGATTTCATTCACGTCTGGATGAAGACGAAAAATTTAGCGCTAGCAGGGAGGCAACCCATGCAATTTGTTGTAATTTGTTTTCATATTTTGTGTGAACTTTTTAATTTTGTGTGTTATTTTTGTAGGGAATGGCACAAACGAAGCATTTTAAGACAGAAGGAATTGTGTTTCGCAATCAAAGATGAGAAACAATTCATTAGCGATGGCTGAGTAAGGAATGAAATTTTGAGACACATCCTAATGAATTTATACTAAACGAGTGGCGTATTGCGTACACAATTCTGTTGCCTTAATTATTGCTTTGATTCGCTTTTCTGTTGTAATTATTTTTATTTTCGTAGACAGGATCCAGAGTTTTTGACCTTTCACAATTTCTTTTGTTGTTTAGCTAACAATCGTCTTTTGGAAGATATTAGTGCTATTATTACTCACCCTTTTTCAGGTACTATAAATTCAGCCCGTCATTGCACTTTTGAAGACATCCTGATTTGAAAAAGAAACACAAAAAAATAAATAAAATGGAAGCCACTTCAAGAAGACGAGTTGAAAACATCTGTGTGTTTTGCGGTAGTAGTGTTGGAACTAAACCACAATACGTAAAAGCAGCACAAGAATTGGGTCGAGTCTTAGCTGCAAGGAATATGCACTTAATATATGGCGGAGGCAATCTCGGACTTATGGGGATCGTTTCAAAGGCAGTATAGGAAGGAGGCAGTCACGTTTTGGGAATCATTCCAAAACCCTTGGCAAAGGCAAATCTAATTGGATCATCAAACAGAGAGGAACTGATCGTGCCAGGTATGTCTGAATGACTGGTAGAAATGATTAACCGTGCTGATGCTTTTATCGCTTTGCCAGGTGGCTTGGGTACACTAGAGGAAATTTTTATAGTTCTATCTTGGGCGAACCTGAATATACACTAGAAACCGCTTGGACTGTTTAACGGTGATGGATTTTATGATTTTCTTTGTGTGTTTCTTGATGATGCTCGGAGAAATGGGTTCGTGTCAAAACCTTTGAAAGAACTCCTCTTCACTGCCAGAACTGCTCCGGATCTAATAGACCAACTCATAGCCTATGAACCACAAGTCGACCCTATCCTTTCAAAGATAAATTGGTCTGAGGACGATCATGGTAAGAGGCGTCGAATTAATCTGGATCTTAACCTTTAATTTCCTGTAGATTTTCAGCTAACCAGGTACGACCTTCTTTTACTGTTTAAGACATTGGGGACAATGTCTCATTTAGGTTTGGGGGAGGGAATTAGTTGATTAGTACCTTGTTTTTAGTTTGTATGTTGTTTTTATTTTTATTCCAAAAATTTTCGAAAAATACAAAAAAAATTGAAAAATTTTCAAAAATTACAAAAATATTTTGTGTTTTTGTGTTTTTTTTATTTTGACTAAAAAGATGAAATTGGTAAGAGATAGCTGAGTAAGGAGTTTCCACTCCTGATACGTATCTCAAGCCTATTTTCGAAACAAGTTAATTTTTGTTTATTTTATTTTGAATTATTTAATTTGTGAATTCTCCTTAAAACGAACTAAAATGGATCTTCATATATTCAGTTAGCAAATATTATCAACATATATAGTAACATACAGACATGAGCTAAAATTGAAAAGTTTGTAATATTCAGTGCTCTAGTTTAATTGGAGGAAACATCTCAAAAAGCAGTGGAGTAAGAAAAAAAAAACTTATGAGATCCGAGTTATTAAGTCTGTAAGGGTGTTTTAACACCTAGTGCCCTAAAACCAACTGGTTTGAGAGTCACTGGCCCAAAGCTCGTTACATGGATCGAAGATGCTGTAAAAAATATATATATCTGAAGTCTGAGTAATTAAGTCTGTAGGGGTGTCTTAACACCTGGTGCCCTAAAGCCAACTGGTTTGGGAGTCACCGACCCAACACTCGCTACATAGATGGAAGATATTGTATATAAATAAAAAAAATCAAAGAAAAAAATCAGAAAAATGAGAAAAAGTATTCCATTGCTACAAAAAGGTGTGAAATCTGATAGAACTTTAGGACAAAAATATTACTCTCTTATCAACTGCACTTATGACTGTTGTGGGCAAAAATGAGTTGATTAATATTTTGTTGGCTGTGTATATGGAGAATGGTAAATATAATCGGAGAATTTACTTATTCAGTAATTTAAAATAAAACAAAACAACTAGTACTTGGAGTAGAGTAGAAGTTTCACCTGATTAGTCACTAACATCTTTATTCTCTTTTCGCTTGTCTTTTTTCTTTTGTGTGCATTAGTTTTAACTAACTTTTTACTTTTGTAAAAATGTTTGTGGTATCATTGCTGTAAACCCTCACGAGACTACAACTCGTCCACTAGGGATACCTAGGGGTTTAAAGGCTTGTTGCATACGCTAAATGCAATCGTGATCCCTACGAAAGTGGCTTTATTAATTTTATTTTCATGTTATTTTATTTTATGTTTTGCTCGAGGACTAGCAAAATGTTAGGTTTGGGGGTGTGATGAGTGGTATTTATATCACTTATTCCCACTCATTTGACCTAATTTTTGTATAGTTTCTTGAGTTTTGTGAACGTTTTGATAAGTTTTGTGTTTTTTGTAGATAAATAAAGTTTGGAAAGCATTGGAGGCAATTTGGGGCAAAAACGGACAAAAATGCGTCAACAGGGATATTTTGGTCTTAAGCGCGTCGCGACGTCTAAAATGCGCCGAACTGTGCTAACGTGCGCCGGGTCCACAAATCCGAATCTGAGAAAAGTTTGACTTTGCTAAAATGCACCGTGACACGTGTCAGCATCCTACGGTGCCGACAGTCATCATCGCCATGTCGTCGCCACGTCACCGCCACGTCATCGCCACGTCAGCATCAATGAATGAGTATCTAATCCTTATCTGACACGTGGTGGATAAGAATCTCAGCGACCAATCAGAAGCCGTCACGTGTCACAATAATTGAAGCCCAACCACCGCGCCACGTGTCACCTTATCAACTTATCCAGAATCTTCAAACCAGCGAACCAGAGATTGCCACGTCGACAGAATCAGGCGTAGCGACGCTAGAGGCCTTGGCGTCGCGACGCTGGAAGCTTATCCGCGCCTATAAATTGAGCTCGAGATTTCAGAATTGAATGCACCACTCTCTCTCTTCTATTCTATCTAAATATAGAGTTTCTCTCTCTAGATTCTTTAGTTTTTTAGTTTTTTTTTAGTTTTTTAGTTTTTATTTTTAGTTTTGTAAATAATTTTAATTACGTTTTATAGTAATTTAATTTTTACTTTTTACTTTTTACAGTTTTTACTATTTACCATAAGGAGGTAACTTCTCCAGTTAGGGTGTGAAGGTAATTCTTTTACTGTTACTATTTAGATTAATCTCCCTTAAAAATAATATATTCACTATTTAAAATATTGACTAAAAAAGGATACCGCCAGATTGGTCGGTGGTTATTAATTTAATTTAATCTGGTTTAAACCTGACTAATAAAGGATACCGCCAGATTGGTCGGTTGGTAATTTAATTTTGATTCCGCCTTTATGGCTGGTTGGACTTAATTTGACTTAATCAGGTTACCGCCTATATGGCTGGTTGGAGAAAAGAATCACAAGTTTATATATTTTTTATGTGAGATATCTAAATTAGTAGTAGTGAAAGTAATTCCTTTTACCTTAGCATTTTATTTTATTTTACTTTTCAGTTTTACTTTATGTCTTTTACTTTTAAGTTGTTACTAGCCCTAGTTATGCGTTAGTTATCTGGGGTTGTGATGAATTATAATATCACCAGTTTATAAGGGGTTATTTTATAGTTTGGGTAATTTAAAGGTTTACTTATTAAGTCTTAAGCTTAATGCTTCTTGTTGTCTGATCACCAATAAGATTGATGTGGTAAATCTAAAATGAACTAGACATAGAGATTTTAGGTTTCAGCCTTAGACTTAATAGCTTACGATCTTCCTTGAGGATAGATAACCCTTTAATAGATTTCCTTACAGGATAGGAATATACTGATGAGTGATAAATGTATCACTATTTCCCACTCATTTAACTTGATATTTTGTATAGTTTCTTGAGTTTTGTGAATATTTTGATGTGTTTTGTGTTATTTTGCAGATAAATAAAGATTCAGGACATTTTAGAGGTGATTTGGAGCAAAACTGTGAAATTTGGTGAAATTTGGCCA
>SKCR01036787.1:0-223079 GCA_019454045.1 Zanthoxylum bungeanum
CATGCTAACAGCCTAATCATGGTTGAATATCATCCCAAGAACACATAGAATGGATAAATGCAGGAATACAAATAATATGATTGGCTCTAATACAAGAAAGATCAACCAAGAGGCAATTATACATGAATATGATGAGACAGACTCAGTTCAATGTGTGCACGTTCGTTTGTAGCGTCGCGTAAACGCGTTCGAACGGTAAACAGAAGGTTCGCGTTCGTATAGCGTTTGAGAACGTGTTCGAACAGAACCAGACCTGATGCATGATAAGACTAAGAAAGTGCATATGCGTTCGCGTGTAGCGTTCAAGAACGCGTTCGAACGGAACCAGACCTGATGCATGCTAAGACTAAGAAAGTGAGTGTGCATTCGCGTAGCGTTTGTAAAACGCGTTCGAACGGGAAACAAAAGGTTCGCGTTCATATAGTGTTCGATAACGCGTTCGAACGGATCCAGACCTGATGAAACAAAATGCATGCGCGTTCGAGTAGCGTTTGTAAAACGCGTTCGAACGGAAAACAGAAGGGTCACGTTCGTTATAGCGTTTGATAACACGTTCGAACGGGAACTGACCTGATGCACAAAATGTGATGCAATACATACATAAAAAGCAAATAGCGAAATACGAGGTGCGGCGAAGCATCGTGGCAAATGATTTTAACCTCTTCAATTAGAGGACCTTTCATCACACTTACTAAGCCCATGCGCTTATCTCAATTGATATAAAAATAAAGAAAATCATATCAAAAATTAGTATATCCGATTGAACATATCTTGCATTCAACCGAACACACATCAACCGGCGCGGCAAAGCATCGTGGTAAAGGATTTTAACCCCTCTAAATGGGGGACCTTTAATCCGACTTACTAAGCCCATGCGCTCGGTTCTATCACACATACAAAAGTAACATGCAGAATTCAAATAACGAAAAATAAATAAGCCAAAGCAACATAAAACAAAAGAGTGTGCCGTTTACTCAAGTGTGTACGTGGAGTTGTATCCCGAGTACAAATCATACTACCGTCCATTCGGAATCGGCAATGAAATTTATGTCCGGGTTTCCATCCTATATACCAAAAGAGACGACACTTTTCCATTCTCCAATACCCACGACACACATCATACACAAACAAGATTCAAAATAATTAAAATACGATCAAGATAAATAGCAAAAATCAAATAAAGATGAGTGTGAAAAGTACCATCAGGTCTAACCTTTTAAAATCACTCTCGGATGTACGGCACACGATCGTCGGAAGGGTGGGTGCTCCGCAACTCTTCCGGTTCACTGGTTCACTGCTCTCGTTCGTTGTCTCACCGTTTGGAGTCGTCGTTCTCCGTCTTTTTCTGCTGCTTTTGACTCCGATTTGCTGCCGTTTTGCTATGTTCTGCTGCTGTATTTTAGTTACTGTCTTGGGATGTTTTGGCTACTGTTTTGGGTGTGATTTTCGGTGGTGTTATGGTGTGGTTCGGGGGCTGTTTTGATGAGGTAAATGGGCTGTCGGGATGTGTTGGTCAAGGCAATGAGGGTTCTTTGGTTTGTGATCTTTGATTATTGGAGTGAGGGAGAGAGAGTTGTGTCAATAAGCTTTGGGTGTTTCTTGTGGGTGTTGTGATTTTCGTGTGTGAGTTGTGTGTATGAGCTTGGGTGTTTCTTGTGTGAATGAGCTAGGGGAAAAGGGTTGGAAATTCTTTGCTTCTTTTCTTGTAATGGGCGTTGCACTAGGGGAGGGGAATGCCTGGGAGAGGTGTTGTTTATTAGAGAATGGCTAGGGCTTCACCTTGTCTCACAAGGAAGGGATTTGGCATTAAATGGAGGATTTGATTTGGTGTTGGACAAGGAAAGCAAGGGATTTGATGGGGGGACAAATTTTGTTTAGATTAGGAATACAATATTTTTAATTGGTTATGATTGATTTTAATTAGGCATGTCATCTTTTTAATTTAGTATGTGATTTTGTTTAGTTATGAAGTTAATATATTTGATTTGTCTTAATTAGGTATGATTATATTTTATGTTTTATTTAATTGGTAAATGGTTTAAATATTTTATTTAATTCAATGTTTAATTTAATTAAGATTTAATTTAATTTCCTGTGTTTTAAATGTGTTTTTTTTAATTGGGATGTGTTTTATGGGATTTGGTGGGTTAATTGGGCTTGGTTGTGAGGCTAGCAGCAAAACCAGAATTACCGACACCCGTTCGAACGCCTCCTCGAACGCGGCACGAACGCCCACAATCTTTTTGACGTTCGAACGAAGTAACGAACGCAGCACGAATGAAAACAGTGAACTTGTGAAATGAATCCGATGACGTACTTATTCTGAATTTCCCCTTTCGACGTCCGTTTCTCGTGACTTCCGTGACTTAAAAGGTAGTGCCTCCAAATGAGACTCATCATAGGGACTTATATGCAAAAATGCAGTGCCTACAGTCAGGTATTGTTTCAACTGGAGGAAGGCCTCCTCGCATTCTGGCGTCCAGTTGACTTCATTTTTTGCCTTCTTGACGATTTTAAAGAAGGGGTGGCACTTGTCGGTTGCTCGGGAAATAAATCGATTGAGAGCGGCCACCGTACCGGTCAGGCTTTGCACTTCTTTTACCGTCCTGGGAGATTTTAAGTCCAGAACGGCTTGGATTTTCTGCTGGTTTGCTTCTATGCCTCTAGAGCTTACCATATAACCCAAAACTTTCCTGGGGTCACTCCGAAAACACACTTCTCCGGGTTGAGCTTTAAATTATGCTTCCTCAGCAATTCAAAATTTTTCTTCAGATCGGCCACGTGACACCCTGGCTCCTTAGACATTGTTATCATATCATCAACATAAACCAGCATCGATGTGCCGATGAGTGGTTTGAAAATCTTGTTCACCAGCATCTGAAAGGTTGCCCCCGCATTTTTCAATCCGAAGGGCATTACTTTATAACAGTAGAGCACATGATCGGTAACAAAGATCGTATTCTCCTCGTCCTCAAGATGCATCTTGACCTGGTTATATCCCGAGAAGGCATCCATGAAGTTTGGCAGTCTCTGGCAGGCCGTTGAATCTACCAACTGATCTACGTTGGTAGTGGGAAGCTGTCTTTCGGCACTCTTTGTTGAGGTCGGTGAAATCCACACACATCCTCCACTTTCCATTAGATTTCTTTATTAATACCACATTTGATACCCACTCCGGGTATTTCACTTCTCTGATGAAACCAGCTTTCAACAGTTTTTCTACCTCGGCAGCCATTGCCCTGCACCGTTCCTGGTAAAGGTTCTTCTTTTTTTTGTTGACCGATTTTTGTGATGGGCTTACTGCCAAACGATGATTGATGAACTTCGAATCAATCCCGGGCATGTCGTCGTGCCCCTATGCAAAGACGTCCGGTACTCCTTCAGGCATTTCAGCAGATCCTGCTTCAGGACCTCGTTTAAGTCTCCTTATTTTTACATTCTTTCCAGGTCCGAAAAGTTCCATCACCTCTAATTCTTCGACTGCCCGACTGCCCCTAGCCGGACAGCCTTCTTTGGCCGAGGACCTGGGTTTTTACTTGCTTCTTCCTTCCTTCTCATCTTGTTCCCTTGTCTTTCCGGTACCTGCTTCAATGCAAAGGGTCTCCCTTGAGAGGGTGGCGAAACAGCTGCTCGAGCCACCTTCTGGCTTCAGCACACAATTCCAATCCCTTAGCGGGTTGGGAATTTCAACTTTACGTAATAGTAAGACATTGCAGCTTTTGTCTTCATCATGAAAGGCCGACCAACAATGACTTGGTAACTGCTCATGCAATCCACCACCGTGAAATTTATCATAATCGTCCGAGTTCGAGGACGGGTTCCGATCATCATTGCCAATTGTATCCTTCCCAGTGGGACAACCGTTGAGCCTCCAAAGCCGTATAGGGGAGTCCCATCGTCGGTTAGAGTCACATACTCCACACCAAGGCCTTCCAAAGCCTCCTTGGAGATTATATCCACCGCACTCCCGGGATCCACTAGGATTCTGTCTACCTCAGAACCACCGATTGTCGCCTTGATTATTAATGCATCATCGTGGGGGAAACTCACCCCTCAAGCATCCTCATCCGTGAACATCATTGGCATTGACCGACCACCTTGTATTTCTGAGGCTCGTTCTGTTCTCAACACTTCCGACCCCTGAATCCGGCTATAATTTTTTCTTGATCGGTTAGAGTCCCCGGCCAGTGTTTTTCCCCATGCGATAACATTCACCTGTCGGCAATGTGCTCTCTGCCTTGCCGCCATAACTTCATGGTTAATGTATTTGTACAAATACTCATTCCGTGCCAGGTCTTCCATTTGCTCCCGTAGGTCTTGGCATCCGTCCGTTGAATGTCCCCGAAGATTATGATGCACGCAATAGGATTTATTATTCCTCCTGTCTGGCGGGAATCTCCTGAGGTCAGGTTCTATCAAGAGACCTTTTCCCTGGATTTCCATGACGATTTGCCCCAGTGGTCTATTCAGAGGAATGTATGCTTATTCCCTGGCCACATGGTTCACCTGGGTCGAGATCCTTTTCCTGGTCATCCCGAGGTACCGGTTTGAATTCCCCTCACCTCGGGGCGGTTTTTTGAATTACCTGTCTGGTTTGCGAGGAGCTTCCGCTCTCGCTGTCCGTTCTCTGATGGTTGTCCCCCCCCCTCCGGAGATTCTTTCTTCATTCTCCAACGAAACAAACTTTCGGGCTGTTTCTAGAGCGGTGGCATAGTCCGGTTATTTTGGATCCTCAGGTGGGTCCAAAGCTTTCCGATCTTTAAAGCCCCATTCAAACTTTCCAAGGCCTCGAGTGACTCATATCCCCCGACCTCGAGCACCATGTTATGGTACCGTTCAATGAAAGCCTTCAGGGGCTCGTCGTCCCCCTGCTTCATGAGCCTTAATTCCCCAATTGTCTTCTTTGGGAAGCAGGCCCCCTTGAAGTGTCGAACAAATGACCTTCTGAGTTGAGCGAAGCTATTGATGCTTCCCGGGGCAAGACTTCTGAACCATAGAATGACAGACCCGCCCAAGGTTAGGGGGAATACTTTGTAGACGGCATCCCCTACTACTCCTTGGACCTCCATCAACAGGACAAAACTCTCAATATGGGATTTTGGATCAGTGTGGCCTTTGTAGAGCGTCATGGACAGCATGTTGAATCGCCTTGGGAATTTTACCGACCTTATTTCTTCTGTGAAGGGAGATTGAACCTCGCCGTCCCGAGTACCTCCCGTCTCCGTTTTGAGGTTCGCTCCCCACTTGGCCATTTCTTTTCTTAACCAATATTTTATACTGCTATCTGTGTTATCGTGCCGCCTCATGCGTCCTTCTTTGCGTATGTCACCCCAGGTGCGGCGTTCCTCATGGCTTGCGATTTCCCGTCCGGTTTCACTATCCTTTCTATCTCCCCTTCTGGTGTCGTGGGGGCCCTCATAGGAAGAGTCTGGTGACTGTCTCCCCTCTTCTTCTTCCCACGTATCCTCCGTTTGTAAATCTTTTTCTACTACTACGGATCTCATCCCGTAGGGACCCTTCCTCCTCGGTTCATTGTCATCACTCACATCTGCGACTCTTTTTCCTTCCGCTTTTTCGCCTCTCCTCCGACTGGCTCTGGCTTCAAGCCTCTCATTATTCGTCTCTTCCATCCTCTCCAACCTGTTCGTCATGGACTTCAACAGGTTTTGATTTTCCTCTCTTTCTTTCCTCATATTTTCCTCTATTTTCTCCATCCATTTTGCTGTTGAACTCCCTGACGACCGGTGATTTCCATCTTCTGCCATCGTCGCGAGCTGCTTCTTGTTGAGTTCCCCACAGACGACGCCAACTGTTGACGGCTGATTTCGGTCTCAGGGCAATATAGGAATATTACCCCCAGAACAACTCTCCCTCAATAGTGAATTTGTTTGGTTATGGGGGGAACCAAAAGCAAATTTGGCAAAAGACGGATAATACGTCAATCGACAAAGAGATTTAACGTGGTTCGGCGGATCAGATCCAACCTACGTCCACGGGCACAAAACGGATGATACTTTTATTACTGAGATATGCTTCTCTGATATCTCTTGTGTTTACAAGTCTGATGGTAATGATTCTGATCCATTTACTTACACTTTCCCCTCCTATTTATAATAGTGAAGAAATCAGATTCTTTTTCCTACAAGGATTCCTTAGTTGAAAACTACATTTACTTCCTATATCCTATTAGGACACTGATTTATCAACCTTTCCTCATGACAATATGATAACTTATCTTCTTATCCGTAAGAATAGGATGTCTTATCTTCTGGAGCGTTTCCCGCCATATTCCCGGTCTTCATGAGGTCGGTCATGATGGTCTTTTGAACTGAGAATGTTGCTGTCGATCTGAAAATGCTCGGTCATCTGACCTTAAATGGTCGGGTTACCGCTCATAAGTGCTCGGACCCCAACTCATGTGGTCGGGTCGGTATTAATGATCTCGATCAACAAGCGAATTTTCCCTTTTTACCCCTGCCGTATTGCTTAAATATCATAGGACCTGAAAAATACCATCAACAATATATAAATTAAATAAAAATAATTACTTATATTTTTAAAAACTCAAATCCTACTGGAAATATTAGTAATGACGCATTGACGCACATGATTAAATGAACTGAATTATTTGTGAACGTGCATTTACCCTTTCTTATTCTATATATTCGGCACTTGCTAGCTGCCCAAATCTCCATAGCCATCACTCTGTCTCTCTAAGATAGCCGTGTTCTCATTTATTTATTTCTTATGAGAGAGAGAGAGAGAGAGTGTGTGTTTGTTACTATTGCTATTGCTATTGCTATTGTATATTTGCCATGATTCATGGGTGGTGGGGCATGACTTGAGTTATTAATCATCTCCTTTGCTTGCTTGCTTCCTCTCTCTCTTTTGTTTCCGCCTGATCTGATCAGAGCATGCATGAGCCCTTCATCAAGTAAGGAGCCCTATCACTCGTACATATAAATAAATACATACGTATATGGATGCAGTTTTTGAGAATTTTCATCTTTGTACGAAGCTGAATTTGAAACTGATCTGTGTGTTTTTGATCTTATGACTTGTCAAATTATGTGAACAAGTTTGAATTTTTCGGAGATACTGCAGTAAATGGTTTATGTACATGTGTGTTTGATTTTTTTTTTTTTTTGGGGGGGGTTATTATGAATTTGAATGAAAATGATTTTTGTTCTTTTTTGTTTTTTGTTTTTGTTTTTGCAGTTGGGGTATTTTCAGCTATTTGTAGAGGGAGGAATATAAGGTAGAAAAGGAGGCGATGTTGACGTGTATAGAGTGTTCACAGCATCGACATCAGCAGTTAAATGGATCTTTAAGGAAGCAGCTTGAGGAGGAAGATGATGTTGGGACACCCAGGACTAAGCAAGCCATTAAGTCTCTCACTGCTCAGGTTTAATTAATTAATTAATTAGTGCCGTGAAAACCTTCTTTTTTTTTTTTTTTTTTTTTTTTTTTGCTGTTTGGTTGCTGAGAGAAATAGACAAGGTTTAGAAAATGTGGGGACATTTTTGGGAACTGGGGTTTTGGTTTTTATTTCTTTTCTTTTAGAAGCTAAAAAAAAAAAAAGACAGGAGAAAAGGGGCTATCTTTGTTTGGACGATGAGAAAGTGGGAGAGATTATGGGTCTTGTGATTTTTGCTACATGGGCTAATGAGACAAACAATAATTTTTTCTCTCTTTTTTCCTTCAATTCCTCTTCAATCAAACAGATGACGAGGTTCTTGTCCCTCTCATTTTAAATTCAGAAATAAAGTGAGTGGGAGTCAATGTAACTCTGTTGTGATGGATAATCGTGGAGGAAAAAAATTGAGTTCTTGAGTTTTGGAAGTTTAGTATTTTTTTTTTTTTTAGGGGGGATGGGGACAAAAGAAAAAGGTTCCATTATTTGTTTGTTTTATTAGAAATGTTTGGTTGCTGAGAAATTATTTGATTTTAAAGGAATCTGAATTTTGGGGGTTTCTTTTATTATTTTTAGGAGGTAGTAGGACAAAAGCAATTCTTTGCTTTATTCAAATTGTTATAGTTTATAAGAAATGTGCAACGTATAAGGGGAATATGTGTGTGTGTACTTGATCTCATGATTTTGATGTTCAGAAACTAATACTAAGGTTGCAAAGCCGCTCTTTGATTTTTGAAAAATTTTGGGAGAGAGAAAAATCATATATGGAACTGAGGAACGCAAGTAGAAAGTTAACTGGCTTAATTGGATCCCGTTTTACAAAATTTGGAATTGTAAACATCAAACCCATAATTTTGCTTTTCCTTTTCTGTAACCATATTAGAGTTTAGAAGCAGAAAACTTTTTTTTGCTCCATTTTCCCTACGGCTATATGTATATGACATTTAATATTTGTCTCGCATGGAAAAGAAAGGTAGACACGAATGAAGTTACTCTGCCTAGTTTAGTTGATTAAGTTTGTCAAAATTTGGAATCAGAAATAATTTGAAAAACACGGCCATTGCTTTCTTTTTATCTCCTCTCTTAATGGAGGAAGTTTTGAATTTTTCTTCAATTTTTCGACCCCATTTTAGATCAAGGATATGGCAGTGAAAGCATCAGGACCTTACAGAATCTGCAAGCCATGCTCAGGATCATCCAACTGTAACCAGAATAAAAACTATGCTGATTCTGACCCTGCATCAGACTCGGCGAAGTTTCATTGTTCTTATCGCAGAGCAGGGAGTTCCAACTCAACACCCAGGATGTGGGGGAAAGAAATGGAAGCAAGATTGAAAGGCTTATCAAGTGTTGAAGGGACCCCTGCATCGGTGAGCGGAAGAACAGAGTCTGTAGTGTTTATGGAGGAAGATGAGCCTAAGGAATGGGTTGCACAAGTGGAGCCAGGAGTTCTTATCACCTTTGTTTCCTTGCCTGAAGGAGGGAATGGTCTCAAGCGGATTCGATTCAGGTACGCTATCAGTTGTTTGGTAGGGGCATTCATTATTGTTCTTCTTGGTGTGACCCCAAAGATTTTTATCTGTTTGGTTATGGTCATATCTTACATATTTTCAGCATGATAGTGTCAACATGATAGTGGTAATCAGTGCTATAGGTGCCAATTTCTGATTCAGTATCATTTTAATGGTGTCTGAATTTGTATGTGACTTGTTACTGTGCCACCTTTTTTCGCATAATTGAAGTGGCTCCCAAGTATGGTCCTAACTTTAGAGTTTATAGTACATTCATCAAAGCTCCAGTTGTAGTTACAGTAAGTACAAGTTCATTTCTATATTAATTGAGGTAATAAAATGGTAATCTTGAAAGGGTAATGCATTTGCATGTGAACCATTACTGATTCACATTCACTGTGCATGATTGGAATGGCCTCTCTCCTACACGTATCGGCTGCTCTGGTGTTTTAAAGTTGATTACATGTAAACTTTGGCATCATTAGTTGGATACAAGTTAATAGGCCTGTGATTAGCATTAGAACTAACCACATGAGATACGCAGCCAGGGTTTAAGAAGCACCATTTTAGCTGGTGATCAGACTGCTGGTCTGGCTTGTGAAATTTATAATGCTAATCACTAGTAGATGATAAAATATGGCAAAAATTGTTCAAAGGCAGTTTAGTTTTTTTAAGACGCGACTGTATTATATTAACAATAATTTTCTCCAATTAGAATCTTTAGCACTTGTCCATTTATCCAGTCATTTCAATTTCTTAGGAAAAAGAAAAACTCGGATGCCTTCTAACCTGAGCCATGTTGCATTTTTCATTACCAGTTTTCTATACATTCAATTTATATATGAATTAATGATGATATTTTGATAATCTCTTATAAATAATGAAGAAGTCTATGGTCAAAATAATTATTTTTTTCTTTATATTATAGAAATGTCTAATATAATGACATTATCAGTTACGATCTTAAACTGCACTCAATTATCGAGTCTCAAGTATCTAGCATCTAGAATTTTGTTGTCTTAAAATTGTAGAAATCTGCTCATTTGATTCTTTAGCATTCATCTTGCTCCACTTTCCCACATAGGGTTAGAAGTGCTAATTTGTTTTGTTTATTTCAACAGCCGTGAAGCGTTTAACAACAATGGCAAGCTCAAAGATGGTGGGCAGAGAACTATGATAAGGTCATGGAACTATACAATGTTCAAAGGTTCAACCACCTAACCGTCCCACTCCCTACTTCTCCTAGATCTGAAGATGAGGTATTGCTACTGTTTTGTGCAATATTGTCTTTTAAATTTATACCATCTTTTATGGGGTTGATTCCTTTCAATTAATGGATCATCGCTTACAAATCCAAAGGTAGATCTTGTTTTGGTTTTTTACAACCACTTTCTAGCTTCTCTCAGAGCTTGAGGATAGAATCTGCCAAGGACAGCCCTAAGACTCCTCCACTGGGCAAAGAGCATCCACGAAACTTCCACCCCACAATGGGAATAGGCTATTCTTCATCAGATTCATCCCGCCAATGTCATGACTCAGCTGGTCTTGCTTCAACTTCGAAACTTTCAAGCATCAGTGGGGCCAAGATTGAGACATCGTCAATAGACTGTTCGGGAAGGACCAGTTCATCAAGAGAGGGTGATCGATTTGGAGAAGTTTCCATCAGTAATGTCAGTGATATGGAGACTAAATGGATTGAACAGGATGAACCAGGCGTCTACGTCACTATCAGAGAACTTCCTGGCGGTACTAGGGAGCTTAGACGTGTACGGTTCAGGTAAATGAGAATGTTGTGAAAACTATTTTACTTGTTGATATAAAGAAAGGCTTCTGTCACACAAATTTAGTAAACTTTATGTGTCAAACAACATTATTTTAGATCAAGTTAAACATACATTTTAACCCGACATGTTTGATGCAGCCGAGAAAAATTTGGAGAAATGGAAGCAAGGATATGGTGGGAAGAGAACCGAGCCCGGATACAAGAACAGTATTTGTGATGCCTGGAAATTGTGTCTGCTTCTTTTAACAAACAATGTTTAATAGTTCTCCAAGTTGCATGGGTAAACATCATAACATAGCCTACAGATTATTAACTATGCTAGCTTTAATGTATCCTTTCAGGGCTGTGTTTGTTTTCTTCTTAATTTCTTATTTGGGTGGATAATCAATGTGCAATTCTTGGGTTGGTTTAATGGTTATGGAAAATGAAAAACGAGGGGAAATTGTAATTTCATAGTGATAATTGATTTTTTAGAGTTACTGATTATGTTGATTTCTAGTTTTGAGATGGTCCTAATGGTTTGGATTTGTTTAAGAGGGAATTATTATTTAGCCCTTTTGATGAGGGGTTAATACCATGTAATAATCTACATCTACTTATTGTAAAATGTAATACCTGGTCACTCATAGCATGTCCAGTATAGTAAATCATCATGCATAACATGTTATCATTCATAAAATCATGTATAAATAAGTTTCACATTTTAGGAATCGTCTGATGATCCCGGATAAATTTTCAATTTCAGCATCATCTTTTAGCTTAACTGAGTTACAAGCTAATTTTAGTAATTTGGCCGTAACGTTTTCATCCGATGTCCGATTTTCGTGATCTTTATACTGTTGAAAAGCTTAGATTAGACTTGCAACTTTCATGTTGATCATTTTTCAAATTCGGATCAGAAATAAATCAAAATTTCAGTTCTATTTCAGTGAATAGTAACTTATAATTTTTACCCAAACTTAGCTTATGTGGCAATTATGGATTACTCTTTTGCAAACAAAAATCAGCCCTCCCCACTTTAAAAACAGCACTATTCATCTTCTCTTTTCTTCAAAAGCCACGAAATTTGTCTAAAAAACGTACTCATTTTGCTTCTTCACGTCAATTTAGAGAGGGAAAATGATGTTTTCAAGTTTGATTCCATGAATGTAAGTTTCTAGTACTCTCTCCTCTCTCATATTTTAGTTGTGGCTTACCATTTGCATCTCCCAAATTCATAGATGATGAACCTATAGAAATTCATTTTTTGCATTTTGGTCATGATAGTGTTACTAACATGCATAAAGATGTATTTGATGATGCTATTGACATGGATTAAGCTTTATTTTGAAAATGCCCAATTTTTTCCAATTATAAGGGACTGGCCGAAACTGTGTTATTGTTAGAGGGTGTGTTTTTTGTTTCTTTTGAGGATGATTGATGAGGATTCATGTGTTTATGTGGTGATATAGCATGTATAGTGTTGTTTTAAGAAGAGAATCTTCAAGGTTGTTTCCATGCCCTTGGCCGAATCTTGTACCTTGTGTTGGGGGCTTGATTTTCTGTTTTTTATGTGGATTGTTGATAAATGGTTATGGGTAGTGTTATAGCATGTGGTGTGTTTGATAATGATGAAGTTTCAAAATTTATTTATTTCCTCTTATGGCCGAATACTTGAAGACTCTAGTGAGGGTTGAGCTTTTTGTTTTGATGATGATTGATTATGTTTTGTGTAATGGGGTGATGACATGACATGTGTGTAACATACCTTGAGTTATAGTTTCAAAGTTTGTATTGAATGCCCCTTTGGCCGAAAATCAAGATAGTATTGGGGATGATTTTGTTGGAGTTGGTGCTTGAAGTGTCAATCCAAATAATGTATTGTACATTATATTTTATTATTTATTAATAAAATAATTACATTTTCATTTCAATCTTGTTAATGGTAATGTCATTATGCATATTAGATTGATATATAAATATGCTGAGAATGACATCGACCTTATAATAGTCATGTAGATAAAGGTTAAATACAATATTTGATATTTGACCTAATTATACGTATTTGACCTAATTTCATTAGCTTTGGAAGCATAAATACAATATGCTTGTAATTAGGTCAATATACGTTCATGTTGGACATGGAATATAAATTTAGAGTTTGGATAATTTGCTTTGTGTTTTGAATTCAAAATTTATGCATGAGCATATTTAGATTAAATTTATATTTTTTGTAAAAATATTTGATATTTTAAAAAAACATGATTTTATTCTATAACACGTGTTGATGTTGATTTTTATGTTAAAATTAAATTTTGGGTGTTTGAAGTGTTATGGGAAAGTTGGAAGCAATTAGGGTTAAATACTATATTTCTATCAGCTCTTCGTTTCCAGAAAGCTAATGATGAAGAAGCATTAATTGAAAATAAAAAAAATAGCAATGTGCATTTAGCGCACAGTGCGCTCTCGCACTGTAGCGCGTAGTGCGTGTTGCGCTTGTGTCGTTCACCGATTTTTATTTTCTCTCATTCTTGAGATTCCGAACTCCGATTTGGCCCCCTTTTTTTCCTATGCACTCATAATGGAATATAGTATTCCATTAAATTATTTAAAAATACATCTATGGGTTAGAACCACTTCTGCTATTCGGGACACCTATCCGACCTTAGAGGTTCCACAAAAGCCCCCAATAGAATGGTATCAGAGCAGATCTTAACCACATAATATAGTATTTGAATTTATGTCTCTGTAATTTTAATTTAATTATGCATAAGTCATATTGGATATACATTGCATGTTTTAAATTAAAATTTTTATTTTGACCCAACATGTTAATGACTTGATTGTCATAAATCTCTCATGATTAGGTGATCTGATTGTCCGGTTATCCCGGTTGATTGATTCAATTAATCACTAAATGAATTAATATGTAATCGCAGAAAGTGTTTACGAAATTTTTTTCCTTAGTCTCTACGTGAAATCACTTTTAATATTTGATATTAATGAGTGATTTAGGTGAAATATGGATATATTAATGATATATGATATCAGTTAATTTACCTGAACTGAAAAAATATTTTAAAAGTCAATTTCGCCAGCCATCGCACTTCTGTCACACTAACCACAACAATATAGATCATAAGATGGTATTGAAACATGTTCAATAATATCTTTAGGATATTAAGAACATGTTTATTATTCATTGAGATTATAGTATGCAATCAGTAGGGTTATTGAGATTAGATTTGAGTCTAATAGTGACAGTTTATGATTTACGTCATAATGAGTCAGAAAAGATACAGTGGAAGTGTCACGGTTGATTTCACTATACAAGTGGAATTAATTGTAACTTATCAAGTATTGACTTAAGAAGTTACTAAATGACGTTACAGATTAGAAGTTTTGATATTTATGTTATTGTCGATTGTCTGCAGAATATTATGGATTAGATCCTTAAATACTTGGATAACTTAGTAGTAATGTTCTAAAAAGAGCTAGGCGCTAGTTAGACGGCAGCCAGAAGCCTAAACACCGCCTACGCAGGGCTGGGGAAATTCCCCAACTAATAGAGATTTTAGGGTTTTGTGAATTTTTTTGGAACTGTTGGAAACCCCATTGCTAAACCACCCGACCCGAGCTTAAACGAAACATGTAAAATCTCTAGCTTCCCTAGGCACTTACAAGAAATGCACTCATGCTCTTGAACCCAAAACCTGTCAACTAAGTCCTAAGCTTTTTTACCACCAAGCACACCCATTGGGGACTTTGGTAAAATTGGTCATAGGTATATGTCTTTTGAGTGATAGAAAAAGATTATAAATTGTCAATTTAGTGAAGTATATATAAGAGACAAAGACCTGAGAATATATATACACAAATACAACGAGGCTTGTAATTGACAATGAGAAGTGTCACTACTAGAGGTATATTCTCAAATAAAGTTTCTTATTGAGAATTGATGACACATGTTTGTTATTAAAATCTGTTATGACCAGTATATCGTATATCGAGACTTGGTCATTTGGTTTATCCCAATAAACTAGGAGTCTTATGAGACTCATATACATGTAGGGGTTTATTTGATGAGTACTGAACGACTCACCAATGTCAATAGGAATCTTCCGAATCGAGTTGCATATATAGTCCTTTGACTTGAGATACCATTGTGGATGTATGAGTGATGATCTACAGTTTAACAATAGTCACGTCACTGGTCAATCTATACCAGACCTCTGCTTGTTCGTTGGGTGTGAATTGATATTCATGATATCATGTGATGTATCCAAAAAGGATCTGTCAGTCCTGTTTACATGATTTACGCATCCACTTCGTGATCCTTAAATCTCTTATCAGAGTACATTATGGAAACAAGTTCCGAATTTTGATTGAGAGATCATGAATATGTCGCGACACATATATGAATTGTACACTATGAAGATTTGATAATTTCATCTATATCTCCGGTACAATTCAAATATCTTATGACATAATGACTATATGGTATGCTTCGACCTGTATGGTATAATACGGTTATATGTGGTCGTCATGACTTGCGCAAATTATGAACACGAAATATATTTCGTGATAGATATATCTGAACCTAGAGAGTCTCATTAATAAAGTATACTTGTAGAATATTGGAGCAATTAATACAGATTATTCGTAATGTTACACATGTTTGGGTATTTTCACATCTAATTTGTATATGTATGTGATACATAATTTGATTAAATACACATTAAAATTTTACACATGTCAAATGAATAATTTTTTAATTAATTAGCGGTTATTTAATTTAATAATGATTTATTAAAGAATATTCTTAGAATATTCTTTATTTATTTAATTAAGTTATTAAAGCTTATTTGATAAGCTTTATATTTATTTATTTAATTAATTATTAAAGCTTATTTGAAAAGCTTTGTGATTTGGTAAAATTATGGTTGGCTTAATCTTGGCGAAGTGTTTAATGTGTCAAAATGATAAAATTAACCCTCCTAATATATAAGGTGAAATTCAACCAAGGCTTCATTTTTGTTGGCTTGGAAATTTTTCCTAAGTTTGAAAAGAGTTCAAGAGCAGTAAATTATGGCTTTTAATTTGATTGAGTCAAACATGAAATTGGGAGCATGGATGAAATATTTAGGAGCTGCATCAAAGGTTGATAAGGGAATTAAGGTAATTTTTATTATCTTTTGTGTTGTAAATTTATTTACAATTAGTTCCTAATTAGTTACGTAGATGTAGCTTAGATTCATGCTTATTTGATGTGTTTAGGATTATAGAAATCAAATTTATTAGCCTTGATATGCATGTGTAAAATTAAATAGGTAAATTAGTGTAATTTTCCACTCTATGGTGACCTAGAATTGCTCTAGAGTAATTTTATAGTGGTGACCCTTCTTGGTGTATTTTCAGATTTATTAATTGCATGAATTTTTAATTAAATATGGGTTAATGTGAATAGTTGTATAATTAATTCAGAAATATTGATTTTGTGAAATTGAGGTGTTGTAGATGAAATTAGATGTGTGATAATACGTAAGAAAATTCCTGGAATTTTTGGAATTGTATTGGAAGTATTTGGGAAATTTTCCCGAAAAACCGCATCAGGGGCAAAATCATAAGTTATTGAAATTACCATTTTTTTGGCCACTGCTACAGTATTCGAACTACTGTAGCAATGCATATAGTGTGTAGAAAAATTCTTGAAATTTTTGAAATCGTTCCAATAACATTTTTGGAATTTTCCTTGCCATAGGCACAATGCTAATTTGTTAAAATTTCCATAATCAGCCGCTGCTATAGTAAACGTGTCACTATAGCAGTGGGCTGATATGGTTTTGTAAATGATCTGATTATCCGGTTATCCCAGTCAGTCGGTTTGGTAAATCGGTTAATGTGTAACCGAGGAAATTATTTCCAAAAATTTTATCCCTAGTCTCTATGGGCAATCACACATTAATATTTGATATTAATGAGTGATATAGGTGAAATACATATAAATTAGAGATATTTGATATCGATCAATTGATCCGGATTAAAAAATATTTTAAAAAGTCAATTTCACCCTTCAATGAGTCCGCAGTATTTGCCCCAACAATAAAAACTATGGTTGAATAATATAAGAGTAGGAGTTTTATTATACTAAATAATTGAGAATGTCTCGATCTAACATGAAAACACTTTACCTACCTTACGCCATGATTTTTTTTTTTTTTTGGAATGTTAATTGTTGTGACAAGGTAATTCTTTTTTAGGTTATTCTAATTCATTATTCTTGTATCATACACACGTTTAATTTTATGCCAAATATATGACTTTAATATTTGCAACATGTAATGAATGAGTTGTTTTATTTATTTCAGCAATGACATCAGCAATAATCTATATACTAGCTAATGATAAGTTAACTGGAGAAAATAATATAAAATGGAAAAATAACATGAATGATGTCTTAGTATATGAAGACTTGAAATTTATCCTAACAGATGAATGTCTCCACAGCCATCTAGAAATGCAATTAAAGTAATTTGTGATATCCATCAGAAATGGGTCATAACCAATGAAAGAGCTCACTGCTACTTCCTATGAATGTCCAAAGTGTTTGTTGTGAAGCATGAACCTGACCGGTGCGTAATCACACGCGTATAACGCAAGCGCACGTATCGTTCAAGTAGTATAAAAAGTATCGATCCCACAAGGACTTAAAACCTTTGCTATTAATTTTTTATGAGGTCAAATGTTTACAAGTATCTAATAGATTGATTGTTTGATTGGGTGGTGACTTTAAAACTTAAAACAAGTAAATAAAATTTCTTGAAAGTAGATTGAAGAAAATTCAAATTTATAAAACTATTCAGGGTTGTGAATCCTTCCAATATCTATTGAAGATGAAGTGGTTATCTTACAGTTGGGTAATATATTAATTTATTAACCTGGAACACTAAATTATGTAAAAGCCTCTTCCGATGGTCGATTACAAATACCCAGTATATCTCAATTGAACCATATGTCGATGTCAACCAAATTACCTGGATTCATTAAGTTTAAGTTCCAATTATGGCTACCCCCGCCCGACAGGTATATTCATATCATGTAAGGAAATCTATTAAAGGGTTATTTATCCTCAAGGAAGATCGTGGGCTATTGAGTCTAAGGTCTTTAACCTAAAATCCATTTTCCAAGTTCATTTTAAGTTTACCTAATCAATTTTATTAATGGTGAGTTAATAAAAAGTATTAAGATTAAGACTCAATAAATAAACATTTATATTACCTAAGCTATAATCTAACCCCTTATAAACCGGTGATATTGGATTTCATCACAACCCCAGATAACTGGCTTAGTTACAACACATATTTACGGGTAGTAAAAATTTAAATAAAATAAAAGACATAAAGTAAAATACTGAAAATTAAATACTGAAAAGTAAATTGCTGAAAAGTAAAAAAAAATAAAAAGTAATAGTAAAAAGTAAAAAGTAAAAAGTAAAAAAAATAAAAGTAAATTACTGAAAGTAAATTGCTGAAGAGTAAATTGCTGAAAAGTAAATTACTGAAATTAAATAAAGTAAAAGTACAATAAAAGAAAATGCTGGGGGTTAGAGGATCAACTTTTATTACTACTATTTTATATATCTCCCTTAATATAATATATTAACTTTACGTGATAATTACCAACCAGTCATAAAGACGGTATCCTGATTAAGTCAAATTAATAATTAATTTCCAACCGACCAACCAGGCGGTATCCATACTTAGTCAGGTTAAAACCAATTTATAATTAATTACCAACCGGCCAATATAGCGGTATCCTCATTAAGTCAAGTTTTAAATAGTTTATATATTATAATTAAGGGAGATTAATCTAAATAGCAATAATAAAAGCTTTACCTTTCACCCCAGCAAAGAGAATTACCTCATGCATTGCTTGAAAAATAAAAACTGCAAAAGTGAAGAAAGGAAAGGATTGTGCGTAAAAGTAAATTGCGGAAAGTAAAAACTGAAAAATAAAGAAAAGAAAGTGCGAAAGCGGAAATTAATTACTGAAAGCTGTAAATAAACAAACAAGATACAATCTTCTTATTTATTCTTTAGGAATTTCAAAGAAGAAAGTATGAATTTTACAAATGAAATGGCTTGGTATTTATAGGCAAAATTTTGCCTCCATCAAATCATCCATCAAATTCTTCACCAAATCCATTATTAATTTCTCCACTAATTACTCCACCAAATCCATTATTAATTGCTCCACTAATTTCTTATTATGTTTGGTGATGATTTGATAATTTTATTGTTTATTTATTAATTTATTTTTTTGCTTTGAAAATGACTTTAATAATTACACACAACACACTTCTGGATGGTTCATTAATTTCGGTCTTGAAATCTTCCGAATTAGAAGATATTTTGTCTTTTAAAGTTGTAGATCTTTTAGTCTTCTTTAATCTGGAACTTGAATCAGCTCAATCCGATATCGGAGTAAAACGTTATGCCCAAAATACGACAGATGTGCAAAACTGGAATTTCCAAAACTGCACTTTGTCAAAAACGCCCTTTCAGGTTTCCAATCTCCAAAATTAAAATATCAAGTCCAATAATTGCCCTTTTTTGACCCATTTTTCGTCCTAAATGATTTCATTGAGACCCGATATTATTTTATCTACAAAATAAACTAAAACACATCAAAACGTTCATCAAACCCGAGAAACTAAACAAAATATTAAGTTAAAGGGGCGGTAAATATTGATATATTTTCCGCTCATCAGAACCTATGGCTAGAGATGCTTGAGTCATTTCAAGAGATGTTTTTGCAACCTTTTGAACAGTAATGTCACGAAGCTATATACTCTATAGTGACTGCAAAGATGAAGGAATGATCATTAGTTCAAGAACATATATTGAAAATGAAAACTCATTTCAACAAGGCTGAGAGTCATGGTGGACAGATTCATGAGCGTAACCAGGTAACTATGACAGGGAAACTCTTTCGAAGAGTTTCATGCAGCTTTAGAGCAATTATATTATGAACAAGTTGACTTTCACCTTACTTAACTACTTAATAAGCTCACCATTTTTGAGTTCATGAACAAGGATAAGAATAATGTCATTGAATCTTCCAAATCTAATAAACAAAAGAGTAAGAGAAATATTAGAAGTCGTGAATATCGAATATAAAGTAAAAAAAAATACATTTTGTTGATTGTGATTTTCAGCCCCGAGGAACACTGAAGCCTGAAGAAGGGGTATAATAGGGTTTGCACTAAACAGATGGTCCAAGGCCTTTGTGAGGAGGATAGGTCAGACAAGAGGCCCGAGCCCGAGGTACAGAGTGACGCCTGAGGAAAGAGCCAGTTGAGGATAGGTTGGGATACCGACCCGACCTGGTGAGAAGGTATCAAATCCGGTTGAACTTGAGCATCTACGAAGGCCGACCCGAGATGATCCGTGACTACCGACCCGACCTGGTAAAGAAGCAAGGAATAGTGCAATGTTGTTCCTCTTGGAATACCGATCTGGGGACTGAGGTCGGGGTTTTAGTATCATGTGCTTATATATAAATGACGTAAGCCCTACATGAGAGTTTGAGCCTCAAAAAGTCTGATATGATGATAGTTGGTCAGAGATTCCCTTATGACACACGGAACAACGTGGGAGTGGTTAAATAGTAGGCTGTCACATGTGCAGAATGTGTAGCAGAGGATAAAGGTGGGAATGATGCCATTTGCTGACAGAGGGTGGTTGAGTTAGAAGAACAGAACTATTATCCGCAGAGCAGTTGGGGAAAATGAGCATGAGTGACAGTGACAAGCTGACGTGTGCTGACGTTACGAGTGGGTGTAATAGTACATTTAGAAGTCTATATAAGGGGGTTGAAAGCTCATATTTAAGCGTTAGTATTTTTTATATTCCATAACTCTTAGAAGAGCTTAAAAAGCTTAGTGATAGCGAGAGAAAGCTGGTCGGTTTTGACCTGAGCTCGTAATAAAAATTTCCTTCTTTGTTCCCGTGGACGTAGGTTGGATCCATTTTTCGCCAAACCACGTTAAACATTTATTTTCTTTGTGATTTTCTATTTGCTTGCCAATTTTTCTTTGGTTCCCAACTAACCAAATAAATTCACTGCTTGGGGAGGTTTGTTCGAGGAGTAGATTTCCCGAATTACCTCTGGAATGAAAAGCAACCGTCAATAGTTGTCGCCTTCTGTGGGGGAATAATACAAAAAGACACTAAGATGATGGTAGAAGATGGAAACCACAGGACTTCAGAGGCTTCGACAAGGGAGTGACTGGACCTACAAAATGAAAGGGAAGATGCTCGACAATAGAGGGAAATAACTCAAGACTTCATGAGAGTCATGATGGAGAAATTTGAGAAGTTGGATAAGACGGCAGGAGTGCAAGGACAAGCAAGTCCCAACAAAAGGAGAGAAAAGAAAGCCAATGGAAGAGAATCACGGGAGTAGACAAAGATCAAGGAAATGCTCAAAGAATGAGGTCTATAGTTATTGCTAGAGCCGAGCAGGCAAGAGAGCTATGGGAAAAAAAAGACATGTGAACCCCTGAGACATCCAGTAACAGCCCGTGTTTTGAGGAAAATGACCTGGAATGGTATCCGGAGAGGGGACGTGAGGTTCCTGTTATGGAAGATACCACGCTCGAAGTGGAAGGCGTGAAAAGGCCCCTAGGCGAGAGCATGACAGCTCTGAGAGCCAAATGAGGGATTGGTTTCAGAAGAAGATGAGGAAGTGGGAGGAAAGTGTGACGGGAGGGGCTAAGGGTGACTAGGATATGGAGACAACATCCTCTTTTGTGAAGGAAGTATTGACGGTGGAGTTTCCAAAGAGGTTCACTATGCCCACGGTAGATGTTTATAAAGGCATTAGGGACCCCAAGTCCGACATTGAAAAGGTTATTCTATTAATGGAAATCCAAAGAATGGTAGGATATGTGATATGCAAGGTGTTCTCATTAACCTTCGGAGAGTCGGCCAGCTTGTGGTTCAGAAACTTGACCCTGAGAAGTATCAGCAGCTTTTCACAGCTGAGGAAGTCCTTTGTGCACCATTTCAAAGGAGCGTGCATATGAAGTAAGACAATAGGGTCATTAAGGATGATGAAGCAAAGAGATGATGAGCCCTTGAAGAATTTTATTGATGGATATCATTGTTTGGTGTTAAAGGTCGGGGCGTATGAGTCTCCGGAAGCATTTGAGAGTTTTAAAGAAGCTCTAAGGGTCGGAAAGTTATGGTCCCACCTAAGGATCCAGGAGGTGTCAGACTATGCCACAACCTTATAGCAGACAATAAATTTTATGGTACTGGAAGAAGATGAGAGGATAGCCCGAGGAGGAGCTACCCGGGCACCAAAGGCGTCAAGGCAAGAAAATCAGTGTGATATAGGTGGAAATCATAGAGGACCGGCCCCGAGGCAGAATGAATTTAGGCCGATAGCTCAGGGTAATCCAGCACCTGAGAGGAGACCCCCGATCAAGGTTGCTCATGTTTCCGGAGGAATGACATACACCACCCTAAACAATCAATTGGCCCAAATAGCTTGAGAGATTCAGGAAAAAAAAGGCCTACTAACTGAGCCCAACCTGAGGAGGTTTCTGATTGAGAAGAGAGACCACAAGGCTTATTGCGCACACAAAAATATGAATGGGCATGTCACAACGAGATGTAAGGACTTGAAGGAACATGTGGATGACCTGGTAAGGAATGGTTACCCAAGAAGTGCATAGACCATATGACTATGGGGATCGGGCAGCGAATGGAGTAGAGGCCGATGTTCACAATAGAAGGAGGAAAGGAGTTGGCCAGAGATTCAAACTAAGAAAGAAGAACTACTGTCGGACCAAAGGCCTAGAGGTACTGACAATAGAGAGGGCCTCGAGGATCCAAAAGGCCAGACCAATGCCCATAATGTTCACCGAGGAATACGCCCAGAGGGTGAGCTACTTTCATGATGATGCACTGATAATCAAAGCCAATATTGGCAGGGTCAATGTGGACAGAATACTGGTAGTCCCTGGGAGTGCGGTTGATATCATCTCCAGGGAGGCTTTGAATGACTTTTGTAACATCCTCAATCCGGGAGATGCGACGACCGGTGATCTATATTATTGTTTCATTCTCGGAAGAATATTATATTATATAAATTATTTTTGAACGCTTATACACTAATGAAATGAGTTGGGAGACAATCGGTAATTTATCGAGTCCATCTCGATACGATAGGGTACGATATTCCACTCCGGACAGCCCATGGTATTTGGGCCATAACTTTCTCATACAAACTCCGATTTTTATGAATATTATATCGCCAGAAAGCTGAGATCGAGACCTACAACTTTTGCATTGACCACTTTTCTAATTTCGAACCAGAAACAGGTTGAAAATGCAGAATAAAAATTTAGATGAATAGTAACTCGGACTTATCTAGATAATTCTTCAAGTTTCTACATAATTCTTTGAAAAATGAAAATTACAAAAGAACCCTAGTATCTAGATAATTCTTCAAGTTTCTACTTAATTTGTTAGATTTTGAAAGCTTGATGATAAAATAGAGATGTTGGCATGATAAAGGTTGCATATTGTTGATTGATAAGTAAAGAAAATGATTGTTGAAGTTAAGAACCCAAATTTTTAAAGTTTTAAAGGGTTAGTTAAATCAAGGAATTTGAGATTTAAAGAATTGTTTGAAGTTGATAACTTGCTGTAGAACATGTGAATTTGAAGTTCAATGGATTAGTTTTTGCAATAATTTTGTTATGGAAGTGTTTGTGGTGCTTTTGGTGTAAGATGGACCTTGAAAACAAGCACAGAATCCTGGAAAACCGGTTCGCATCGCGACGCGCACTGGAAAAATGGCAGGGAGTTTCTGGAATGTTGAGCATCGCAACACGTAAGGCTTTGCATCACGACGCGTGACCCAAAACCATCCCAAATCAGTTTTAAACCAGTCTGGTTTCACCCTAGCATATAAGAGACCACCCTAAGGGTCTCGTATCAACTCGTATACATAAATTACATCTTAATATAAGTATGCTACCTATCGGAGTGATAACAACCACTTAAATAAGTAAATTTAGCCTGATTCCTTAGTACATTTCTTAGTCTATTTCTAATCTAGTTTATCAAATATAGATCATCACATGAATCATATTTTTCTCTTCGGTAAAGTAATCAGTGCCAGTCAAATTCTAAACCGGTGAGTGGACGCTTCTCTTTTCAAGTTAATTCTTTTTATTCATTCTTTATGAATTGAGACTTACTTTTTCAAGCATATAGGGCGTTAACCATATTTGATTTCAGATCATGTTAAACGTAATGTTTTATACAGTTTTGAAATCTATAGCATGACTTTTTATGTTTTCGAGGCATGAGGAAAAACCCACCTCAGTATGTAACTGGATACGGACATGAAATTAACGGATGACATGTGCACATGTAGAGGACTGGGGGGACGGCGATACGTAACGCCCCCAGATCCTAGTTCAGGACTAGGGATGACAGATGCCCCCAGATCCTAGTTTCAGAGCTTGGAGGGTAACATAGTGTGGGACACAGGAACTGGGCGACGCCTGCTGTCCCGGGCTCGCGGCCCGGTTGGGAGTACGGAGTAGCCACGTGGGACTAAACCGGAGAATAATGGAGTCGCCACCCGGTGTGAACCGGGAAAATGAGATTTAAGGCCGGACTCACCCCTCGCAATGGAAGACCTCAAACCGTTGGGTTCGGAATGGTCCCTTACTTATGTCACTTGTAATGAAAGGATATGTGTAATAATTTAATCAGGCCTAAGTAACACTTATTTCCAAGAGTATCATGCTTCTAAATCCACATTCATGAAATTAATCATCACAATATGCAACATCACATGGCAATCTCACGAACATTTCTCAATCATATGATAGGGAAAACTAAGAACAACCTAATCATGCTTGAGTACTATCTCATGAATATATTAACCAAATAACATGCTAACGGCCTAATCATGCTTGAATATCATCCCCAGAACACATCGAATGGATAAATGCAGGAATACAAATAATATGATTGGCTACATAATACAAGAGAGATCACCCAAAAGGAAATTATGCATGAAATATGATGAGACAGACTTAGTTCACTGTGTGCGCGTTCGTGTAGCGTTCGTAAACACGTTCGAACGTTAAACAGAAGGTTCGCGTTCGTGTAGCGTTTGATAACGCGTTCGAACGGTACCAGACCTGATGATACAAAATGCATGCGCGTTCGAGTAGCGTTTGTAAAACGCGTTCGAACGGGAAACAGAAGGTTCGCGTTCGTATAACGTTCGATAACGAGTTCGAACGGGAACAGACCTGATGCACAAAATGTGACGCAATACATACATAAAAGGCAAATAGCGAAATATGAGGCGCGGCGAAGCATCGTGGCAAAGGATTTTAACCTCTTCAATTATAGGACCTTTCATCGCACTTACTAAGCCCATGCGCTTATCTCAATGCATATAAAAATAAAGACAATAACCTTAGACTTCATATACCCGATTGAACACCCTTAATACATTCAACCGAATATAAGTTAATCGGCGCGGCAAAGCATCATGGTAAAGGATTTTAACCACTTCAATTAGAAGACCTTTCATCGCACTTACTAAGCCCATGCGCTCGATCACATCATGCATACAAAAATAAAGACAATCATATCAAACTTAGTATATCCGATTGAACATATCTTATATCCAACCGAACACACATCAACCGGCGCGGCAAAGCATTGTGGTAAAGGATTTTAACCCCTCCAAATAGGGGACCTTTAATCCGACTTACTAAGCCCATGCACTCGATTGAATCATGCATACGAAAGTAACATACAGAATTCAAATAACGAAAAATAAATAAATCGAAGCAACATAAAACAAAAGAGTGTCGTTTACTCAAGTGGTACGTGGAGTTGTATCCCGAGTACAGATCATACTACCGTCCATTCGGAATCGGCTATGAAATTTATGTCTGGGTTTCCATCCTATATACCACAAGAGGCGACACATTTTCCATTTCATTCAAGCCACAACATGCATCCACAAACGACTCTCATGCGAATAGAATTCAATAAACAATCAAAAGACGAATATAAACTAATGAGAAAAGTGCCCTCAGGTCTAAACCTTTTTAAATCACATCTCGGATGTACGGTACACGATCGTCGGAAGGGTGGATGCTCCGTAACTCTTCTGGTTCACTGGTTCACTGCTCTCGTTCGTTGTCTTAATGTTTTGAGTCGTCGTTCTCCATATTTTGCCGCTGTTTTTACTGTATTTCACTGCTCTTCCGGTGACGTTTTCTGGTCACTATGTTTGCTGAATTTAGGCTACTGTTCTTGGGTGTCTTTAAGGGCTAAAGGGGCTGCGATTTTTGGAGGTTATAGGGGCTGTATAGGGGCTGTGATTTTCGGTTATGGAGAGTGTTTAGGGGCTGTGATTTTTGGTTATGGAGAGTGTTTAGGGGGAGTGTTGTTTCTTGAGTATATTAAGTGTGAATGGAGAGGCTTTTTTCTTTATATGAATATGTGTGAATGAGCTAGCCTAGAGGAGGGTGGTGAATGGTTCTTTTTATAGGCAAAGGCTAGGGTTTCTAGGTAAGGAAGGGAATCAAGTAAATAAGGGAGATATTTTGATTAGATTATGTAAGGAATGGATCTTGTGTAATTGGTGGGTGAATATCTTAATTAAGGAATTAAAATATTTGATTGATTTTAATGTTTATTTTAATTTGGTATGTGATTTTTAGATTTGTTTTGATTTCACCATGTGTTAAATATGTGTTTTAAGTGGGCTTGGGCGTGTGGGCCAAAGCTTGGGCGAATTGGGCTTGATGTGAGGCTAGCAGCAAAACCAGAATTACCGACACCGTTCGAACGCCTCCTCGAACGCGGCACGAATGCCCGCAATCTGTTTGGCGTTCGAACGTATCCACGAACGCAGCACGAATGAAAATAGTGAACCTTGTTTATTCTGAATTTCCCCATCCGATGTCCGTTTTCCGTGACCTCCGTGACTTAAAAGGTAGTGTCTCCAAATGAGACTCATCATAGGGACTTATATGCAAAAATGCAGTGCCTACACATAGATCCGCACCCTCAGTTCAAGTTCAGTGGCTTGGGGGACGGCGATACGTAACGCCCCAAGACCACTAGTTTCAGGGACAATAATGGCATTCTTTGGGGGACGACGATACGTAATGGGTTTGCACTCCCAGCTCTAGTTAGACTTATGGGGGACATCGATACGTAACCCACCTATACGTCAGGTTTTTCACAGACAGAGATCAGTTTTCAGAAAACAGTTTTCAGACACAGAATTACAGAAACAGTTTTCAGAAATTGATACTTCAGAAATATCTTTCAGAACAGACCTTCTAGATACATGTTTTCGGAACCAGTTTTTCAAAAGTAAACTTTAGAAAAGTTTTCCAGAAAGAAAGTGGTTTCAAATTAAATGAAGAGATTTCAAGAAGATTATTTGAGATGAATATGATTTTAAAACTATGGATTTTAAAAAAAAAAACATTTTTAGTATTTACTTTTAAATCGTCCACTCACTTAGATCGTTCAAACGATCTAACCCCCCACTCTCAGTGTTTTGTTTTGCAGGTTCATATAGGATAAGCTCGGGAGGATGGATACCGATGGTAGTCACTAGGGAGTTGGTCCACCAGGTCAAGTCAAGGATTAAGTCCAGTTTAGTTAGAGTCAGAGAATGTCATGTAACATATTATTACTTACTAACGCTATCAAATATAAAGAAAAGCCAATACAAATGATAACACATATTCATTACTTCTTGTGCTGTTTCTAGTCATTAATTAAATTTGATAGAGAATATAATGAGTACAATAGCGACAATAATCTCAGCAATCAGCAAAAATATAAAGCAGCGATCAAACAGTAGAACAAGCGAAACAGAAACAGCATTACAGCATACCGGCAGCGAGAAAAGCAGAAACTGAAAATGATATGAATCCTAAGAAAACAATAATTGGTCTAAGCAGAATAAGAAGCTGCAGAAGGGAAATGTACGTATTGCCGGTAAAGGGCTTTGCTAAGCTTAATTATGGGGAGACAACATTAAGCTTGCAGATAGAAAAAAAAAGGGACAAGTTTGAAAAAAGGGCAGCTGAAGGGCTGAACCATCTGTTGGATAAATAATACTGATCGTTATGTTTTAGCCAAATAGAGAAAGAAATAAAGACTTAAAGAGGAGGGTTGCTCCTGATGAATAGATTTATTACTTGAGTTGAGCTCTATTATATTGTTTTCTTACATGTGTACTGCATTATATAAGTTATTATCAGTGTTGAAATGTGTATTTAAACAGAGTACTTAGTATTAAGTGTATTATGGATACATGGTTAATGAGTTGGGCTATGATCCATACATGAGTTTATATATATATATGTGAGAAAATAATAGCAGTTATCAGAAGTCAGAGGCTTATGGGGATGGTACGGCCTATCCACTGCCGGTAGCATCTCCTGGATTTGGGATATTACAACTTTGGCGTGGAGGTCACTACCTTGATCTAGGATGAAACACCATTGTATGAGTTTGGGGGAGCAACGGTTGTCCCACTAGGTCGTGTAAAGTTAACAATGACCATTAGGACATCCCCTAATACTTAGATCATCATGATGGATTTCACCATAGTGGACTGCCTGAGCAGCTATCAAGTGATTTTGGGAAGGCCCTTCATGATAAAGTCGAGGGCAGCAATATCGAGTTACTACCTAAAGCTAAAATTCCCAACCAGAGAAGGAGTCGAAGTAGTTTGTGGAAGCCAGAAGGTGGCAATGAGTTACTTTGCTGCCGTTTCTCGAGAGACTCCGTACATCGAATAAGAGAGGGGGAAAATGAAAGAAAGAAAGAAGGAAGAAACTGAAGTAGAATTAGCTGATCCACAATCCGAGGATCCTACTCAGCTAAGGGCGGGGGAGGAATTGATTCATGTAGAACTTTTCGGCCCCAGGAAGGTGATAAACGTCAGAGTCGGGATGGAGCCAAGTTTGAAGAAGCATTTATTGGATTTTTTTGAAAGAGTACGCACATGTCTTTGCGTGGGATCATAGGGACATGCCCGTAATTGATCCCAGAATCACCAGACATCACATGGCAATAGATCGAGCCCATAGACTGGTAAAGTAGAAAATGAGGATTTTCAACCAAGAGCGGTATAAGGCGATCCAGACAGAGGTTGAAAGATTAATAAATGCCTTATGGATGGGGTAAAATCAGGTCAGAATGCATCTTGAGGATGAGGATAAGACAACCTTTATCACCGACCAGGGGTTTTACTGCTACAAAATGATGCCCTTCAGACTTAAGAATGTCGGGGCCACATATCAAAGGTTCAAGGTCTTCATGCCACTCATTAGTAAGACAATGCAGATGAATGTTGGCGATATGATCACAATGACTGTCAAACCAATATGAGGTTGAATACGGACAAATATGCATTTTGAGTGTCTTCGGGAAACATCTTGGGATACATGGTGAGCGCAAGAGGCATCAAAGAAAATCCTCAAAAAATCAAGGCAGTGCTAGATCTGAAATCTCCCAAGATGGTGTAGGAGGTACAAAGCTTAATTGGTCAAGTGGCGTCAATCGATTCAGTTATCAGAAGTCAGAGGCTTATGGGGATGGTACGACCTATCCACTGCCGGTAGCATCTCCTGGATTGGGGATATTACAACTTTGGCGTGGAGTTCACTACCTTGATCTAGGATGAAACACCATTGTATGAGTTTGGGGGAGCAACGGTTGTCCCACTAGGTCGTGTAAAGTTAACAATGACCATTAGGACATCCCCTAATACTCAGATCATCATGATGGATTTCACCATAGTGGACTGCCTAAGCAGCTATCAAGTGATTTTGGGAAGGCCTTTCATGATGAAGTCGAGGGCAGCAATATCGAGTTACTACCTAAAGCTAAAATTCCCGACCAGAGAAGGAGTCGAAGTAGTTTGTGGAAGCCAGAAGGTGGCAATGAGTTACTTTGCTGCCGTTTCTCGAGAGACTCAGTACATCGAATAAGAGAGGGGGAAAAGGAAAGAAAGAGATAAGGAAGAAACTGAAGTAGAATTAGCTGATCCACAATCCGAGGATCCTACTCAGCTAAAGGCGGGGGAGGAATTGATTCATGTAGAAATTTTCGGCCCCGGGAAGGTGATAAAGGTCAGAGTCGGGATGGAGCCAAGTTTGAAGAAGCATTTATTGGATTTTTTTGAAAGAATACGCACATGTCTTTGCGTGGGATCATAGGGACATGCCAGGAATTGATCCCAGAATCACCAGACATCACTTGGCAATAGATCTAGCCCACAGACTGGTAAAGTAGAAAATGAGGATTTTCAACCAGGAGCGGTATAAGGCGATCCAGACAGAGGTTGAAAGATTAATAAATGCCTTATGGATGGGGTAAAATCAGGTCAGAATGCATCTTGAGGATGAGGATAAGACAACCTTTATCACCGACCAGGGGTTTTACTGCTACAAAATGATGCCCTTCAGACTTAAGAATGTCGAGGCCACATATCAAAGGTTCAAGGTCTTCAAGCCACTCATTAGTAAGACAATGCAGATGAATGTTGGCGATATGATCACAATGACTGTCAAACCAGAGGACTATTTGGGTGACCTCAGAGAGATGTTCGAGCTCATGAGAAAGCATAATATGAGGTTAAATCCGGACAAATATGCATTTTGAGTGTCTTCGGGAAACATCTTGGGATACATGGTGAGCGCAAGAGGCATCAAAGAAAATCCTCAGAAAATCAAGGTAGTGCTAGATCTGAAATCTCCCAAGATGGTGTAGGAGGTACAGAGCTTAATTGGTCAAGTGGCATTAATCGATTCAGTTATTAGAAGTCAGAGGCTTATGGGGATGGTACGGCCTATCCACTGCCGGTAGCATCTCCTGGATTGGGGATATTACAACTTTGGCGTGGAGTTCACTACCTTGATCTAGGATGAAACACCATTGTATGAGTTTGGGGGAGCAACGGTTGTCCCACTAGGTCGTGTAAGGTTAACAATGACCATTATGACATCCCCTAATACTCAGATCATCATGATGGATTTCACCATAGTGGACTGCCTGAGCAGCTATCAAGTGATTTTGGGAAGGCCCTTCATGATAAAGTCGAGGGCAGCAATATCGAGTTACTACCTAAAGCTAAAATTCCCAACCAAAGAAGGAGTCGAAGTAGTTTGTGGAAGCCAGAAGGTGGCAATGAGTTACTTTGCTGCCGTTTCTCGAGAGACTCCGTACATCGAATAAGAGAGGGGGAAAATGAAAGAAAGAAAGAAGGAAGAAACTGAAGTAGAATTAGCTGATCCACAATCCGAGGATCCTACTCAGCTAAGGGCGGGGGAGGAATTGATTCATGTAGAACTTTTCGGCCCCAGGAAGGTGATAAAGTCAGAGTCGGGATGGAGCCAAGTTTGAAGAAGCATTTATTGGATTTTTTTGAAAGAATACGCACATGTCTTTGCGTGGATCATAGGGACATGCCCGTAATTGATCCCAGAATCACCAGACATCACATGGCAATAGATCGAGCCCATAGACTGGTAAAGTAGAAAATGAGGATTTTCAACCAAGAGCGGTATAAGGCGATCCAGACAGAGGTTGAAAGATTAATAAATGCCTTATGGATGGGGTAAAATCAGGTCAGAATGCATCTTGAGGATGAGGATAAGACAACCTTTATCACCGACCAGGGGTTTTACTGCTACAAAATGATGCCCTTCAGACTTAACAATGTCGGGGCCACATATCAAAGGTTCAAGGTCTTCAAGCCACTCATTAGTAAGACAATGCAGATGAATGTTGGCGATATGATCACAATGACTGTCAAACCAGAGGACTATTTGGGTGACCTCAGAGAGATGTTCGAGCTCATGAGAAAGCATAATAAAAGGTTGAATCCGGACAAATATGCATTTTTAGTGTCTTCGGGAAACATATTAGGATATATGGTGAGCGCAAGAGGCATCAAATAAAATCCTCAGAAAATCAAGGCAGTGCTAGATCTGAAATCTCCCAAGACGGTGTAGGAGGTATAGAGCTTAATTGGTCAAGTGGCGTCAATCGATTCATTTCTAAGGCCACTGACAAATGTCATATATTCTTCCAGTAAATCAAGAAGGCTAAAAAAAATGTCAACTAGGCGAGCGAGTACGACGAAGCATTCCAGCGGCTTAAAGAAAACCTGACTCGACCCCCACTTATGGCTAAGCCAATTTGGGGTGAGATGTTTATACTTGTATCTAGTTGTTTCTGAATATACTGTAAGCTCGGTATTAGTACAAGAATAGACAAAATCCATAAACCGGTGTACTACACTAGCAAAGCCTTGTTGGATACTGAAACCCAATACCCATCCCATTAGCCGGTGGCTCCGTCCTTGGTCACTGCAGCAATGACGTTACAGCCATATTTCCAGGCTAACCCCCATCGGGGTGTACAATGACTACCCACTGAGGCATATATTGCATAAACTAGAGACCACAGGTCCCTTTGTGACAAGTCTTGTGGAGCTTAGTGAGTATGGCATATCTTATCTACTCATGGTGTCGATCAAGGGGCAAGCACTGACAAATTTTGTCACGGAGTTCACCAGCCTCCAGGTTATGATAGTAGGGGAGGAAAAATGAGAGCTGTTTATGGATGGGGCGGTCAGCACACAAGGATGTGGCGCCGGGGTAATCCTTAAGAATTAGAGAGGTGAAAAGTTGAGCTATGCACTGAGAGTTGCCTTCCAAGCAAAAAACAATTAGGCAGAATATGAAGCCATTCTGGCCAGATTTGGGCTTTCCTAAGCAGTCAGGATAAAAGATGTGGTGATGAAAAGCGAGTCCCAATTTGTTGTCCAGCAGTTGAATGACGAGTTAACATGATAGCTTACCTCTCGGAAGTGAAGAAGCTTGTCGAAGGAATGGGGAATATGACATTCGAGCAGCTCAGACGGGAGAATAACCAGCAGGCAGGCTCGTTGGCTCGGCTTGTGTCCACCATCAAGTTTAGGATTCCTCGGGTATTTCCTTTGGAGATTTTATAGCAAAAAAATGTATGAGTGTCGACCGTTATGGAAGTAGAAGTCGAAGGTGGGCTGATCTGGATGAGCCTAATCAAGAAATACTTAGAGTTGGGGGATCTACCTGAGGACAAGAAAGAGGCAAGGAAACTAAAGTATCGAAGTGCAAAATTTTGCTTGATAGATGGAGTATTTTACCGGAAAAGGTATATAATGCCATACTTAAGGTGTCTAGGGCCCGAGGAAGACGATTATGTGCTTAGAGAAATTCGCTAGGGGTGAGCAAAATCGGTTTTAGTTCCGGTTCCGCGTGGAACCGGAACCTACCCAATTAAATAGGGTACCCTTTTAATTGGTTCCAATTCGGTTCGAATTCGGTTCCATGTGGAACTGAAACCTATCCAATTAAATAAAGTACCCTATTAATTGGTTCCAATTCGGTTCCGATCTGGTCCTGATTTACCCTATTTATTTTTTATTGTCAAACTTTGAAAATACAATTATTTCTCACACTTGAATATTACATAATACTCTTGGCAACTGTCCATACACAAATAAAACAATAAATAAAACTACATATTGCATGATATTTTTGACTCAATACATAATATACTTGTAGGTGGTGTCTGGGTTTAAATTGAGTTTTAATTGTGTTATGAAATTGGGTTTAAATTTAAATTTAAATTTAATTTGGGTTATGAAATTGGGTTTAAATTAAGTTTTAAAATGAGTTATGAAATTGGGTTTAATTGGGCTTTAATTTGGGTTATGAAATTAGGTTTAAATTGAGTTTTAAAACTGGTTATGAAATTGGGTTTTAATTTGAGTTGACAGCGGAGCACTTGAAGTTTGGGTTGAAGGGGTTAGTATTTTACTGGTTTGGGGGGCTTCTGAAGGCCAAGGTGATGGAACATCTGCATGTGTTGACTTCCGCTAGCTTCTAGCGGAATCTAGGTAGTGATACGGGTTAGGCACTGCTGGACCAACCCCGGGAAACCCGCATAGCTGCCCGAGTAATCTAGAGAGGGCTCTTGAAACCAGATATTCCTGCAAACAAAAGAAGATAGTAAGAACATAAAAATGAGAAGCGGCAAAAAAAAGGACAATGCAGTAAACGATAAGTCAGTGAGTCGGTTAGAACTTACCAGTCTGCCTAAACTGGGGTGGTGGATAGCTTGGGGTGAGGCCCTAATTGGCAAGGAAAAAATGATTGACCAGGTCCATGTAATGACCTCTGAATTCAAATGCCTTGTTTACCCTGGCCCGGGTCTCGTGGTGGACTTTTGGGAGGTCGCCCCAATAAGCTGCAAAAGGCTCAAAAGTTAGTAGATTATTAAAGTTCGGTTAGAAGGAAAGAAGATGTCGGGTCATTACCTCAAATTTAAAACTATTGGAGGACAGTGATGCGTCGAACTTCCAAACCCAAATGCTTTCCCCAAGGACCCTTGGCCCAAAACCACTTATCCTTAAAAAATTTGTTAGTGGCTGGGAGATTTGTGATGATGTGGGGGATCCCGGCGTGGGTGAAAATGTAATACCAACACTTGTATTATTTTGAGTTGGTATTCATCCGATATAGCCTCTTCAGCTCAAATATGGTCGGTTCTCCCAGCCCGGCTCAACTCCAAATCACGTAAAGGCCGGGTAGTACCCTCAATTTATTTAGGTTCAGCTGCATTGGGCTACATTCATGGCTTCTAGCATCTTTGCGAAGTATTTTTTCATGGGTAAGAGCAACCCCATGTCGAAGAAGATTGTACACAGCGCCACTTAGTTGTCACAGAGCAGGCTCGCTTGATCCCATTCAGTGGAGACGCGTAGGCTGATGGCCTCCAGGATGTTGAAATTTTCCCTTAGTTATTGCAGGTCGACCACGGTTATTGTCGAAGCCCGATCCATATCGAGATTTACGAAGTCATGTTGGGGATGACTTGGCTCGGGTTTGGGCACCATTCTATGGTAGGATTGAATCTCCTCTTCAGATGCGGTCGGTGTGGTGTCATAGTCATCTGGACTTTCTGATCTCGAGCTGTGGGCTGTCTCGGGGAGACAAAGAGAAAATGAGCCCTGGAAAGATATGACAGGCATTTAATAAAGCCTATTAAGGTTTCACAACTTCCTAGAGGTGGTTTAGAAGCCCTATAAAGACCTTTAAACTGGCGGTGAAAAACCAATCATTACAGAAAAAAGAATCTTTTGGCGATACATTAACATTCGTGGCCCGAGGGACGTGGCGATATGGATATTCACGAGTTAAAACCTGAGGACCCAGGCACAATCTACACCTTTATTTTAGTTCCCGACATTAGCACACCAACTCGTTGATACAGAGAACTATGGGACAAATGTTGATGGTGATTTTCAGCCCCGAGGAACTCTGAAGCCTAAAATTAGGTATAATGGAGTTTGCACTTAACAGATGGTCCAAGGTCTTTATGGGGAGGAGAGGTCAGACAAGGGGCCCGAGCTTGAGGTACAGAGGGACGCCTGAGGGAAGAGCCAGTTGAGGATAGGTTGGGATATCGACCCGACCTGGTGAGAAGATATCAGATCCAATTTTACTTGAGCATCTATGAATGGCAAGCTGAGGTGGTCCGTGACTACCGACCCGACCTGGTAAAAAACAAGGAAGAGTCCAGCACTGTTCCTCTTGGCATACCGACCCAGTGATCGAGGTCAGGGTTGCAGTATTATGTGCGTATATATGAATGATGTAAGCCTTACATGAGAGTTTGAGACTCCAGAAGGTTGATATGACGGGAGTTGGTCAGAGATTTCCCTTCTGACACACGGAACAGTGTGGGAGTGGTTGAATTACAGACTGTCACATGCACAGAGCGTGTGGTAGAGGATAAAGGTGGGAATGATGGCTTTTTGCATATAGATGGTGGTTGAGTCAGAAGACCAGAGCTACTGTTTGCATAGTAGTTAGGGAAAATGAGCATGGGCGACAGTGACAGGCTTACGTATGCTGACATCACGAATGGGTGTAACAGTAGATTTAGAAGTCTATATAAGGGGGTTGAAAGCTCAGATTTAAGGGTTAACATTTTTTATATTCCACAACTCATAAAAGAGGTATAAGAATTTTAGTGATAGAGAGAGAAAGTTGGTCGGTCTTGACTCGAGCTCGTAATAAAAATTCATCTATTTGTTCTCGTGGATGTAAGTTGGATCCATTCTCCGCCGAACCACATTAAACCTTTGTTTTCTCAGTGATTTTCTATTTGCTTGCCAAGTTTGCTTTTATTCCCAACTAACCAAACAAATTCACTACTTGGAAAAGGTTTATTCGAGGAGTAGATTTTCCGAATTACCGCTGGAACGAAAAACAACCATCAACATATCTCTATAATAATTGGACGAAAATTTAAAATCAACATACTTAAAACTATATCTAATTGATTTATCACTAAGAATAATAGATCTTCTATATTTGATAATAATGTCTCCACTCATTAGTATAAAGTTTGTGTTTTTTATAAAATTATAATATTGTTTGTTTGAGAGAACATATGTGAGAGAATTGAGTTTTCTCTCTATATTTTCCATGAGCAGATAGAGGTTTACCTAATTATCCTTTTAACTAATTTTTTTTTTGAAATGATAAATGAATATTAAAGAGTGATGCCCAGCTTACATGCAATAAAAGAGGGAATATTATTCCTCCAAAAACCCGAAATAGGGTAGTTATTGGCAACTTTTGCCAAAACATGCAACATTATAAGTTCGAGGTTTGAAAGTAATCCTAAAATGATCTGGATCTTTCATCGCATCTTGAATCTCCATGATGATCCATGAAATTTCTTTGAAACTGGTTATAGTACATTTAATCAGATCCACTATGTTTTTAGCATCTGATTCAATAATTAACTGCTTAAGACTATGTCATTCGGAAAAATGAATCCCCATCTTGATAGCTTGAGCTTCTACTGACTCGGGATCCTCTGTGTATTGCGCTTGATCTATAGAAACTCCAATAATTTCATCCGTATGATTCCTAAAAACCACTCTCATACCAGTAATATTGCTTGATCAATTGACCCCGACATCGACATTCACATTAAACCAATTCTCAGAAGAAGGTGGCCAACTAACTTCCCGTTGATTTCGATTGTCCATAATGCCAGCTCTTCCTTAAGTTGGTGATCTCAGCTGCCTCACAAATACTTTTAGCTCGTATCATTATCTGCTGAACCGAGTAAGCTGTCTTCTGGAATAGCAGTTGATTTCTAGCCCCCAAATTGCCCACATTAGAGCTTCCACCTCTCTTAGTTCTTCCTTAAAAAGGGTTTCGTAGCACCTAGCGAGCAGTAAACTAACTGAGCTACTCTTAACTATCTTTATCAAATTGAAATCTTAGATTTTCGCCAATAATCCTTGGAAAGCTTACAAAGAAAAATCACATGTGTGATTGTCTCTCCAGTTTCGCCACACCTCTGACAGAAGTCCCTCAATATAATTTTCTTTGTGAGCAAGTTTGAGGTTGATGGCAACAATCCTAATATGCATCTCCATATGAAAATTTTGATCTTGGCAGGAAGAGCAATATTCCAAACTCCTTGCCATAAGCTAGAACCAATTGAGGAGCTACCTCCTCTGCCCTAAAACATTTCTTCTAGGCTACATGATAATCATTTTTTTTTTACAGAGAATCTACCTCTTTTATCATAATATCAGCAGTAGCTATCTTCTTGAGGTTGTCTATGGAGTGGAATCTTTAATATCTCCTTATCGACTTCTAGAAAGCTTTCCTTTAGCAGGCCTTCATTCCACTGGAAGTCACTGCCTAGAAAGGTCTCTACTATGGCATTTCTACTCAGGGTGGGGGAAGATATTGGTTTGAAAGAAATAGGTCTAGGGATCCAAGAGCTTTCATAGATCAGGGCTTTCTTCACATCCCCAACACGCCATCTAATTTCGTTCATCAGCAGATTTCTTCCCCAAATGACACATCTCTAGACAAATAATGGGTTATATCATACATTTGCCTCAGCAAACTGAACTTTCTTAAAGTACCCAGCCTTCAGTACCTTAGCCATTAGTGATTATGGAAACTGGATAATCCTCCATCCCTGCTTAGCCAGCATAGCCTGGTTGAAACATTCCAAATTTCTGAACCCTAAATCACCACTCATTTTCGGTTGACTTAGCTTATCACAATCCCTCCAGTGAATTTTCTTTTAAGCTTCATTAGATTTCTGCCAGTAAGAATTTAACCTCATTTGGATTTCCTCACAAAGACTCCAAGAGATTCTGAAGACTCCCATAGTGTATGTAGGTATGGCTTGAGCTATAGCTTTTATCAAAATCTCTTTTCCTCCCCATGATATGAGTTTACTATCCCAGTTTTTCAGCTTGCTAAGAATTCTAATTTCCAGCTGACTGAATACTACTCGTTTTTTCCTCCCCACCATGGAAGGCAGGCTGAGATGAATGAGCCCCCCATTTAAACTAAATATTCATTTTATAGCATCACATATGTTCTTATCACTATCAGGACTAAACATTATAGAAGATTTATCAAAACTGAAAATTTGACCCGAAGCCTTGGCGTAAGTATCAAACAGGATCTTAAGGTTGCTGCATTCTCGAGTATTTGCTTGTGCAAATATCAAACTATCATCTGCAAATAACAAGTGAGATACAAACAACTTGCTACTAAATTTTAACCCCGATATGCTTTTTTCCTTTTCGGCCTTGATCAGAGCCCTGACAAAGCTTCAGCACACAAGAGAAAAATATACATTGATAATGGACATCCATGTCTCAGCCCTCTCTTAGATCGTAAATAACCTTTGGCATGTCCATTGATAACCACTAAATATGAAGGAGTTGTAATGCAATTCATGATTAATTTCCTCCAAGCAGGCGAGAAGCCCAACCTGCTAATTACCTCATCCATAAAACTCCATTCAGCCCTATCATAAGTTATGCTTATGTCAAGTTTTAGCGCAACTAGGCCACTCTTTCCTTTCTTCATGCTTCTCACCTTATGAAGACTCTCATAACCAATGATGATATTGTATGTGATACGTCTGTTGGGCACAAAGGCACTTTGGTTTTCAGAGATGACCTTGCCTAAGTGAGCTTTGAGTCTGTTAGCAATGATCATGTAACTCACATGACAAAGGTTGATAGGTCTGTAGGTTTTGATGGCTTTAGTTTTTGGGTGTTTCGGGATTAGGACTATGTGTGTGTGATTCAGGGGTGTAACATCGTGGTCTTGACTCAAAACAGCCAAGCAGGCTTGGGTGACTCGTATCCCCACATGGTGCCAGTGTTTATGATAAAATAGTATGGAATCCGTTTGACCCATGGGCCTTGGTATGAGCCATTTGTTTTAGAGCTTCCCTTACATCCTTAGGCTGAAATGGATCACTAAGATCCTCATTCATCTCAAGTGTAATCTTCTCAGAAATTCCGTCTAAAGCTTTATCAATACACTGGCTAGAGTGGCAGGTTGAAGTGAAAATCTTAGTAAAATATTCGCAAACCACGCCTTTGATTTCATTGTCATCCACTACCCAGTTGCCATGGTTGTCCAATATTCCACTGATTTCATTCTTCCTCTTTCTCTTGGAAACCTTAGCATGAAAGAATTTGGTGTTCCGATCCCCATCCTTAAGCCAGACAATCTTGGATCTTTGTCTCTAATAAATTTCTTCATCTTGAAGGAATTTATCTATATGTTTTTCTATCTTCATTATTTCCTCTCCACCCTTATACTGATCTCCCTCTTTTTTTTCAGCCATTGAAGCCTTCCTTTTAACTCGTTTAGAGTTCTCTTCCTGCTGCCAAATTCCTTTCTACTCCAGTATTTCAGTTTGTGCTTTGAGGCTTCTAATTTCTCTCTGGGCATCTGAATAGAGTTATTGTGAAGACTTGTTTCATTCTCTCCCTAACACTCTTTCACCACATCTTTACACATGTCGTAAGAGCTCCACATATCCTCGAAGAAAAACTACTTTTTAGGACTCCGTCTGTCATCAGGCTTCCCATGACTATTAACAATCTTCAAGTAAATTGGGTAGTGATCAAAACACCATGTATCTATATGCTTGACCTCCAAATACGTGCCCAGACACCTATAATCTGGGCTTCCCAAAAATCTATCTAGCCTTTCTTCAATCAGGTTTTTTCCCAAATATTCTGTTAGACCATGTGAAAGGGTACCTCTGCCAGTCGAGATCTTCCAGTCTGTTGTCGCTTACTGCCTTAGTAAAATTGAGAATGGAATATGCATTCTTCTCATTCCCTCCCAATTTTTCGTTTGTTCACATAATCTCATTGAAATCACCACCACAAATCCTAGGCATATCAAACAACCATGCTAATATGCGAAAAAGAGTCCAGATATGATGTTTTTGTATACTTTCAGGGTGCATATATATCCCCGTGAATTGCCACTTGAACCCATCATTATTTTGGATTATGGCATCAATATGATGTGAACTAAAAGAATCTATATTTACATATGTGTCCATGTTCCATAATAAAGCTAGCCCCCCACTCAGCTTATTTCGGCTAATAGAGAAACACGAATTGAAACCCATTTTATTTTTATAGTTTTCCATTTGACTTGCCAAACATCGTCTCACTAAGAAACATAATTTTCTGCTTATTCGTTGAGAGAAGGTCTCGCAAAGCTCAGAATGACCGAGGGCTCCCCATACCTTGAACATTCCAACTCAACAGATTCATAATTCTCGGTGGGGCAGCTTCACAGACTCCACCTCTGATTCACCTATTGAAATCCCTTCAACCACTTATTCTTTATCTGCATTATTTTCAATCTCACTGGCCAATTAATAGTGAAAATTTTCAGAGATGAGTAAGTGTGGCTGGACCTGAGCCTCGTTGTTATTGTCGAATATTTTCACCCTCTTGATCTTTGCTTCTTGCCCTTCATTCTCATTTGCATGTTGAGCTCTCCATTTGCCTATCACCGGTGGATATCCTTTATTGTTTGTACCAATTGGTCCTCTAGCCCTAAATATCTTCTTCCCCTTCTTAACCCGTCATGTATCATTAGTCACACTTGGGCTTCCATATTCTTTACTTCGGCCCAAAATGGTTTGGTTAACCCCCAGTGCATTTCCACTTCTACCCTCGCCTGCCTCGTCACCTTTTAAAAGATAACTTCTAATTTCAGACTCTCGTTTCTTTATATTCATCAAAATATTCCCTCCAACATCACCCTTGTTAGCGACATAGTCTCATGATGAATTTTGATGACGTCAATACTTGAAATCTTCAACGCGCATCAGCGAGATATTACAAAAAGATGTCGAAGCACATTAGTGGTGAAGAGCGTGAATGTGAAGACTAGCGGAAAATTGAAGAAAATTTTGTTTAGTTTTAGCTTAGGGCTCTAAATATAAAGTGAATTGTTTACTTAAGTCACTTAGCTCATATGACACATGCAAATTCATATAGATGCATTAGGGTCATGTGTAAAATGCTTTAAAACTTCATATTCTGCATTGCTGCACAGAGGCCGGCATATCGGTACCATATCGGTGGACCTGCTCTGTTTGCAAGCTCTCTAGAACTAGAATACATCATACCAGTTCCATACCGGCCTACCATACTGGTCTTCCTAGAGATTACATAGCCACTAGAATCGGCATGCATCATTTCGGTACCCATACCGATGAGCCTTATGTTTTTGCATGCTCACTGGAACCGGTGAGTACCATACCGGTGATCATACTGGTCCCAACTGATATATTCAAATGGTAATATAGTCGTTGAGAGTCGTTGCTGTGCCGCACCCACATACTGGTGTCTTGATACCGGCATACCGGTCTCAGACAGACAAGTTGGAGCAATTTTCATTTTACTATAAATTGAGCCCCAATTTTATTTTTGCAAATGATCTCACACATTCATAGAGTTTATTCTAAGGCAAAAACAGAGAGTTTTATAAACCTTCATAATCATACACTCTCATTTATCAAGCTCACACACTACACCTTCATACTCATTAGTAGTGAGCTTAGAACACTTGAGTAAGCAACTCACACATCGAATCTTCATTATTTTTATGAGTGCTCAAGTGTATTTGTAAATCTTTCTTATCAAACACTTATGGTAAATGATCGTGAGTGAGCCTACGTATAAAACTCGTTGTAAGAGGTTTTTGAGTGAGCCTATATATAAAACTCATTGTAAGAGGTTTGGAGTGAACCTAGTGTGTAAAACTCTTGGTTGCGGGTGAGCCATGAAAAACTCGTTGATAGTGGAAATCTTCAAGCGCGGCTTAGGGGAGTGGACATATGCATTGTTGGTCGAACCACTATAAATCACGGTGTTATTTTCTATATTCTTAACTCTTTACTTATTGCAAGCTTTCATTTACATATATGCTTATTGCTTAGAAACTTGCATATAAATGATATATTGAAATAGATAAAATCGACCTAAGCTAAATCGGTAAAACTAGAAAAAATCGACAAAGATTTTAAATTCCTCATTATTAGATAATAACCCGATTCTCCCCCTTGGGAATATAGCGTTTGGTTGTTGTAATTGCTTGTAGGGAATCTCCAATTGGTATCAGAGTGAGTTTTCTCAAAAAAAGACTTAACCGTTTGAGAAATCTATCATGGCATCTACAAGCAACTCATCAACTATTACCGACAAATTTTAAACCACTAGACCTTCATTCTACAATGGAACTGATTATAATTATTGGAAGATGAGGATGTTGAACTACCTTCTAGCGGTTGATGTGCAATCCTTCAAAGTTATCACACAAGGTACAATAATGCCAATGAATAGGGATAGCAATGGTGTAGAGATTCCTAAACCACATTTAGAATGGACCGATGAGGATTTCAAGCAAGCCTCACAAAATGCTACGGCACTCAATCAACTTCTTTGTGCTATTGGTCGGAGTCAAATTAACAAGCTTCCAGAGTTTGGAAATGCACATGAGTTATGGAAGTCTTTGGAAATGGTCAATGAAGGCACAAGCCAAGTGAAATAGTCAAAAATCAATTGATTCATGTGTGGGTTAGAAAGATTCAAAATGGAAGTCGATGATGAAATTGATCACATAATTTCAAGGTTTACAATCATTATAAACCATCTAGGTGCTCTAGAAAAAATCATTGGACCAAGTGAAGAAAATTCTTATATCACTTCCTAAGGAATATAGAAGTTACACTTCCTTCATTAAAGAAGCAAACGACATGAACATTTTGAAATTGGATTACTTGGTGGGAAAATTATTGGAATACAATATGGAAATCAAGATGGACCAAAGGGAAGAAGAATAAAACAATAATAAGAGATTAACCCTTAAGTCTGTGAGAAAAAGGGATGATGTTAGTTCAAGTAATGAAGAAGAAGATAGTGATGATGAATTGGCACATATGACCAATAAATTCAAAAATTCCTCAAGTCCGAAAAGCTTAAAGGAAAATCAAGGATGGATGAGAAAAAAGAAGAAAAAGGGTCGCAGAAGCACAAGAAATTAATTTGGTATAAGTGTGAAAAACTGGGTCATATAGCTATCGATTGCCCACTAAGGAAATTCAAAGGAAAATCTAAAGAAGAAGACAATGATAGCAACTTGGAGCGATAATGACTCCAGCTCATCCGAGGAGGAAATTGAAGAGAGAAAAAATCTCGCCTTTATGGCAATCGAGGATGACGACTTCTTCTTTGAAAGCGAAGATGAAAAGGTACATGACTCTCTTGGATATAATGAATTGCTTCATGCTTTTAATGAATTACATGAATTATGCAAATTGCTTAAGAAGAAGGATAAAATGATTAAAAATGAGCATTCATTATTATTACATAAACATGCATCAATTATTGAGAAAAATGGACTACATGACAAAGTAATTGAATGTTTAAAGAATGAAAAGCTAGAACTTGAAAATATAACATCTAACATGCCATCTAGCTCAAACTCATGTGATTGCGAATCTATTTTGAATGAAAATGTTGCTTTGAACAAAAAGATTATAGATTTGCATAACATAATAGCAAAATTCACATTGGGGAAGAAAGATTTTTGATATAATAATTGGATCCCAAAAATGTGCATTTAAAAATGAAGGATTATGATATAGACCTTATATCAAGAGAAATGACACAAAATATTTGAATGCATAAACAAAAATATAAAAGTAAATGCATGGATTCCTCAAGGAATCAAAATTAACCCCCATGGATCCAATAACGTTTGGGTACCAAAATATACTCAAATAATTTTTTAGAGGGGGCTTGGGAATGAATCTTAATAAGAATTGCAAGTTAATCCCAAAGACTCGACAAAAGATGAAGAATGAGCTCAAAATGAGAAGAATGATCAAATCAATCCTCAAAATAAATGAATTTTGGAAAATTGGTGGATCCAACGGTAAAATGTAAAATTCGTACTTACGGAAACATCAGTATCGTTTCCTCTAACTTGTATTTGTATGCATATTTTTATTGGTATAAAATTTTGAAGCATACTAGTGATTAGGCAAATTATATTACAATTGATTTTCATTTGGTTTCATTTTATGCCTAAATCATATAATTATCCCATTTAGTATCAATTGGTGTCACATAAGATTTATTGAGTTATATGACATATTTATGTGAATCATTTGATCTATTAGCATGAAAAATGCCTTGCCATTAAGTTTATTTGGTTGAAAATGAAATGCATGGATATTTACTTCAATTAGTATCATTTGATGAACTATGCATGATTTTTACATTATATGGAAAAAAGGAGAAAATTGGGAGAAATCATTGAAAATGCTAAGTGTGCATGTAAAAAAATTTTCATATGATTATGCACATATTAATTGGTATCTCATTAGAACCTAATTTTTTAATTCTCCACTTTTTGATAATGTCAAAGGGGGAGAAATCATTGAAAATGAGATTAAAACTTGTGTTACTCTCACCCTTGTATTAAGAGAGAGCAAATGTGTATTAATGTGTTTATCTAAGTTTTATAGCACTATATTGAAGACACACATTGAGAGGGAGCAAAATCATCAATATTTGGACTCTCAAAGCTTCACAAGTTTTAAAGATTGCCATCATCAAAAAATGGTAGATTGTTAGCGACATAGTCGCATGATGAATTTTGATGACATCAACACTTGAAGTCTTCGACGCGCATCAGCGAGACATTACAAAAAGATGTCGAAGCACATTGGTGGTGAAGAGTGTGAATATGAATACTAGCGGAAGATCGAAGAAAATCTTGTTTAGTCTTAGCTTAGGGCTCTAAAAGTAAAGTGAATTGTTTACTTAAGTCACTAAGCTCATTGGACACATGCACATTCATATAGATGCATTAAGGTCATGTGTAAAATACTTTAAAACTTCATATTATGCATTTCTACACAGAGGCCGACATACCGGTCACCATACCGGTATACCTACTCTGTTTGCAAGCTCTTTGGAACCAGCACACATCATACCGGTGCCATGCCGGCCTACCATATAGGTCTTCCTGGAGATTGCATAGCCACTGAAACTGGCATGCATCATTCCAGTACCCATACCGGTGAGCCTTATGTTTTTACATGCTCACTGGAATTGGTGAGTACCATATCGGTACCTATACCGGTGACCATACCGATCCCAACAGATATATTCAAACAATAATATAGCCGTTGAGAGCCGTTGCAATGCCAGACCGGCATACCAATGTCTTGATACCGGCATACCGGTGTCTTGAGACCGGCATACCGGTCTCAGACAGGCAAGTTGATGCAGCTTTCATTTTATTATAAATTGAGCCCTAATTTCATTTTTGCAACTGATCTCACACCTTCATAGAATTTATTCTAAAGTAAAAACAGAGAGTTTTAAAAATTTTCATAATCATACACTCTCATACATAAAGCTCACACAATACACCTTCATACTCATTAGTAGTGAGCTTAGAACACTTGAGTAAGTAATTCACATATTGATTCTTCATTATCTTTGTGAGTGCTCAAGTGTTGAGTTCTAATATAGGTCCCAAGAATCATGAAATCAAGCATAAAATTCGTATGAACAAATCAAAGGAGTAAGGCGGAAACATAACTCACATTGAACGGTTTGAGATGCGAAGAACCAAGATCGTTTTCTGCCTCCCTCCAAGCTCGGCAGTGGCTTCCTCATGCAGTGGGCTGCTCGGTTTCACTGGTTATTGTCTCCTCCATGATCGGCCATTGATGAACACCATTGAAGCTCCAAGCTTCAAGCTTCCAAAACGATTCCAAGCTCATAAATTCGTTTCCCTATCACCTATGTATAACCCATGTGTGTGCTAGCACTACTCCTTCTTCTTGCTTCTCACTGATTCGGTCAAACCAGAATTTTTGGAGAAGAAATCGGCTTGAAGCGTGAGAGGGAGAAGAGAGAAAGAGGAGGGAAAAATGGTTTCATAGAAACCGATTGAGAGAGAGAGAAAATAAAGAAAAAATGCTTTATATATTTATTTCATTTCCCACAAACAAAAAACAAATAAATAAAAGCATTTTTCATTTACAAAAAGTCAAAAAGCAAAGCCCATTAATGCTTTTTCAACAACCACATCAATCACTCAAATCAAGTGACAACATGTCACATCACTCAAAGTGACATTTGATTTGACGCTTGATGTGACTAGCGATTTGACGCACGATTTGACTTGTGTGCCGCACTCGAATTCGAAATGCGAATGCGCTCGCAAATAATCCCGGGCTCGGGTTCGCTAATTCCAAATTAATGAATTTTCCGTCGCGTCGTAATTAAATGATTACGCCTAGCGAATTCACTATTCACATCGCTAACGAATTAATTCTAAATTAATTCGTTCGCCCGAATTAAAATCTAATTTTAATTCCGCGTCAAAATCTAATTTCGATTAATATATCGAATATATTAATTATCGATTAATTCCAAATTAATCGTTCTCTCTCTTTAATTAATATTTTATCCCAGATAAAATATCTCCGTGATTAATCCCAGATTAATTTTCTCTTTCTTCTAATTAATCCCAGATTAATTAAGTGCGAGTTATACGTCATCGGTGAATCTTCGGGAAGCGACCCATGAGATCTCCGGATATGTTGGCAGTAAATCGGGTCGTCGGACTATCCGAACACGTAAGTACCTCGTACTACGTTTATACCGATTTACAAGACAAGGTTGGCTTCTAGCAAAGCGCCATGCCTACCCAATTCTCCAGAAATATTCTTACAGGAATATATAGATCTGTATCAAGCGTAGTATACCGTAGTATTGCGTATATCAGCCCAATATCGGATAGTCACGTGCTAGGGCTGGGGCTGGATAAGTGTCTGCCCCGTCCGAAGCACATGTCGGATGTCTGGTAACTAGTCTCTATAATCGGATATACATGACCTTGTCATAATATCCGATGGCCGGCCAGCACTTAAGAGCACTAATACCGTATCTTGCGTGACATCATCTCCACTATGACTGGAGTGATACTTCCGTCTTGACATCACACCCATACACTACGACTCTCTGATAAACCCAGAAGTGGTGTACGCAGAACCGGTTAAAGCCCTGTACCACAAAGACCAAAGTCTATCGATTATCGTAAGTATTAGCGATGCAAGTCTCAGGTTAAGACTATACACACTACCTTGATTTCGGCCTCCTATAGACACATAGTCATAATACCAATGGGATTCCGAGGGGTCTATCCAGAGCGAAGCTGTTTCCCGTACCATCGGTGAAACACAACCTCCTATCGCACTTGCATAAGTATCCTATACTTATATATATGAGAACTATGCCGTTGTGCCCTCACAACGCGCACAAGTGCAATACTAGCCTATTCCGCATTATCGATGTCCTGTCTCGATAATACTACGACTAGGGATATTTAATGATTAATCCTTCGTGGACTGATACTGTCTCATATCATTCTCAATCCAGGAACTAATCATATGGACCTCTCTTCATTTATACATCTAAGGTGATCTAATCACAAATGATGAGAGTACAATCTCCTTTGTCACATAGTTAATTTGTACAACAACACCATGATCTGTACAAATAGTGACGCTATGGGTCATAATTGTCCAACAATCTCCCACTTGGCCTATAGCCAGTCACTCGAGTGTCTAACACCCGAACTATGAACGGTTGGCTCAAACTGCTGAGAAAAGCTTTCGTCAGCGAATTTGCATGATTATCATCTTGATGCGATTTATTCGATCATCACATCGCCACGATATATGATCCGAATGAATCAGATGAGTATCTAAGTATGTATCTGGATCGTTGATGAGACCATTAATTCTTTAGCCTGTGCTGACGCCTAGCTCAGCTGCTAACAGAACTATATCTATCTAATTAGATTTGTATTGACCCAAATAACTTCTATTGTTGCTTCAGCTGCAACAACAACCCGCATTTGTTGTTTATTCGGTAACAGTATCTTGCTTGGAAGATTTCCAGCTCACTTTACCGTTATTCAAACTATATAGCACCGTTTGCGACTTTTAGTCGTCGTTATCGGTTATAGGAAACTTGCTACAGTGACCTCAGTCACTTCAAGTTCTCCTTCTCCATAGACTAAGACAGCATCCTTAGTTCTCTAAGATACTAACGGATGTTCTTAACATCAATCCAGTGACTATCACTCGGATTGGCTGTTTGTGAATCCATATGCTCAAAGCGTATGATACACCAGGTCTCGTACATTTTTCAATGTACGGTTTCTAGGAGAGTATTGCGAAAGCCAAGCTTTCGACGATATTTATTTTATGGGAATATCATTTCCAAGAAATGACGTATTATCATTATTTAATAGGACAGCCACTATCAGTGCGCTCCCACTAACCTCTTATATATACACTAGAATTATTTTCGTTTTGAATTAAATCGTACACCATTATGATTATATCAAAACGATAATTCCAAGAACCTAATGCTTGCTTCAATCCAATCATGGATCGAATAACCTGCATTATCCAATGGATTTACCGTGGCAACAGGTAAAATGTTGAATCGTAATCAACACAATGTTGATAACGATACTTTTCCGTTAAAAGCCTAGCTTTATACGCTGGTATGTTGCCATTCATGTATGTCTTCCTAGAAGACTTTTAAGTACCATTAGGCACAATGCTTTGTGGTACATCAACTAGTATCCAAACTGGTTGATATACATGGAATCCATTTCGGATTACATGACACTTTGCCATAATTAGGGAGTTGATATCTTGTATCACTTCCTCATACGTAGTCAGTTGGTATTCCTCAATAAGATTCACATCTTTATGAGGGGTTAGATCAGAAACCCATACCCCAGGTTGTTTTCTGACTCTGTCCGACCTGCGCGGTTTTGTGTATTCGAAGATTAATGGTAATAGTCTCATCCTGGATGAACTATTCATGTTCCATTAAGATTCAGTGCCTTGAACAGTATTACTCCGATTCCATCGAGTTATACTATCCTCCCACTTACCACTGCATATCGGTATTCCTCTCAGGAAAACCGTATGGTGAGTAACAATCAATTGTTCTCTTGTGAGATGTATAAGTACAATACTTATGGTATCCCTAGGATAACCTACATTTGGCACTTATCCTATTTGGGTTTTAGTTTGGTATCATCCAAACATATGCCTAGCATACCCAAATTATCAAGAATGAGAAACCCGGTTTCTTTCCCGTTCATATCTAATATGATATCTGTCAAACAGATTATTATGGAACCTTATTCAAATAAGTTCTTGCACTGTTTAAAGCTTATCCGTTGAAGGAAATGGTAGCTCAGAGCGACTCGTGATTAACCTTATTATGTCTAACAAAATTCGGTTAATCCGTTCGGACACACCGTCAAACTGACGTATTCCGGGAGGAGTCCTTATTTGAAAGAATACTATACTCTTTCATATATATACTAGAAAAATTTATTGCTTAAGTATTTTCCATTACAGTCTTCATGACGGTTTAATACTTTAGCCGATCTGTTTATCTATTTCGTGTCGAAACTGTAAAAGTTTCCGATTTGTGTTCTTCAAAAGAAACACATAACCATACGCGATGCCACATCCGTAAAGGTCACGAAATATTCATATCCATATCTAGCCTAGCTAGACATGGGCCCACTTTATTCACTATGAAGTAGGGCTAACAGATCGGTGGCATTTACACTTTTACCAAGTAAATAGTGTTTTAGGCACTTTGCCCAAATAGACTAGATTCGTAGACTTTATTTGAATAGAATCAAATCAGTCCTAGTACCCGCTCTTCAAAAGTGCGGATATACGATTCTTGTTTAGTAGTGTCCTGACAACTATGCCACAATTAAGTTTCTTAACTGATCAAATCAGTTTGAGCTATTTATTTGTCATGTTATATATTTGAGATATTATTTATATTCAAAATATAAATGCTGTTATTCACATCTAATGTGTTTATCTCAATATCATCTTTATATAATAAAAACAATTTAGTGTTCTAGAATATAAAGGTACACCCGCAGCGGGTTATACGCGATATAGAGATAATGTTTCTAGTCAAACTAGCTACATTATAACAGTTTCTAAATTTAAGTACTAACCCGAAGGTAGTTCCTAAATTCAGGTATCTACGGTTAAAACAGCGACTTTCGTCCGTTTTCAATTCGCAGATAAATCTCAATTGAAGTCAGTATCCTGTTCAAAATAGATTCTGAACATCAATATATATATTTTATGTACCACACTAAGTATCTAAAATCCAATTTTAATACTAGCTGTGAACATAATTATGACAACATATTTGAAGTCAGAGCCTTGCTCGTCTTCTATTCCTTCTTAGGATATGTCCTTTATCTTCCCAGAAGATTATAATGATTTTGCCTTTGCCTGTTTCAACATTCCAGAAGCCTTTGGCCAAGCCTCGTGTTTCTGGAATATCGAATTAAGGTGCGCCTTGCGCTACAAGCTTAATATATTATTTTATCAAATAAAATAACCTATTAATTTCCAGGACCATCCTGAAACTTTATTCCCAATTTGAAAAATTAAACCATTTAAACACATTTTCCCCAGGATTATGTTTTAAATGTCAATCTTTCAATTATATCTTGATTCTAATAGTCCAACTATTTAATCAACGATTTGTGGTACTATTTATTATAATGATTATAATAGTCCAACTATATAATCAAATATAATCTAAATTAATTAACCTCAATTACATTGATTACTATAATCTAATTATAAAATCAACTGTAAACTGAAATTAATTAATTCAAATATATTGATTAATATAATCCAATTATATATAATCAAATATAATACAGTCCAACTGTTTATTAAAACAACAATTTAAATATAGTCCAACTAACATTTATCTAACGACGAAATAATTTGAATGAGCGCGTATGGCGAGTAATTGAATGAGTATTGCAAATTCAATTCTTGCCTCCCACTATTTTTCGGCGAGCCTCTAACCCTCTGTCGAGTACTCGGGAAACCGTGTTTCCTAGTGGGCTAGGATCCCGTTAAAATTCACACAATCTTGACTTTGGCCAACAAATTGTATGATAATAACTAGGTAGATCTCGAAGATCAATGGATCTCATCCAATTCCTAGATCCAGTAGGCGGATATCCAATCCTAAACATATATCTTATATATGCCAATACATCCAATGTATTACCTAACCTTTTTCCTCTAAATCAAACTAAGCCTTGGCTTTGGCACAACAAACCTAGTGATCCAAGTCAAGCGCGACCCATTGACCATGGAAAGCTTCGTAATCAATGTCGATGGACAAGAAGTGGTCTTGACTTTGGCCAACAAACCACAACTTAGACAAGACACCGATATGGAACAAAACTTCGTGATTCAAACACATCTTCGACGGACAAAGGGCTTGACTTTGGCCAACAACCAATTCCAATCTCGGATCTTGAGTAAGAATCACTCAATGGAAGGAAAAACACTTGATATTGAGCGAGGGTTTTTTCGCGTGGAATTGGCTACCAATTTATTATCTTTATTAAGGTCTCATCATCATACACCCTTAAACATGCATTCTAAACACATAATAAAGCGCATATGAAATAAAATAATAATGATATGCGGATGGATACTTTACATTGATCCTAGATCAAATCTCTCATTTTCTCTCTCCAAAGCTAGCACATGTATTTACTTCTACCCGTTACACTACACTTCTAAAGAAACCTCATTTACATTGAGGGGAATAGGTGAGAAGAGAATACAAAGAGTATAGAGGTGAAAAGGCTGGACACGCAGGTCCAATTTAATAAATCAAATTTATTACAACAATTTCCAAAATTGCCCCACCCGACTAATATCCATCCGATATACATTATTCGTGCATCGCAACCATGTATTCATACAAGCATGTTATCAATCTAATCCAATTAATTATTAATCTGATAATTAGTGATCATCCAATGTTCAAACAACGATTTGATTTTGGTCGAGTCAAACTCGTTTTGCGAATAAGTACTCAAAGTACGAATTCTCGAATTAAATTAAACTACATAATTAAATCCCATTTAATACGCATTTAATTCTAATTCACTATTTAATTCCAAATTAAATATTACACTTTTATTAATGAACCTTTACGACTTAAATTCCAAATTTAATCGCAACGGGTCTCAAAGCCCGATTAACATCTAATGTTTATTTAATTAAAGTCCAATGGGCTTTTAATTAATTTCTATAAGGCGTGGACTTTTGGTCAACTCGGGTTCAAACCAAATAACCAAAATCCAATCCGGGAGTTACCCCATAAGCCTTTAAATTAATTTTGGCCCATTAGGCCCAATTAAATAATTAAGGTCCATTAAGTCATAATTGGACTTTATGGATACGGTTTTAGGCCCAATTGGATCCAACCAAATTTGCCTAAACTCAACTTTGTACAACAAAGCCCAAAAGCCCAATCACAACCTTAAAGGCCCAATTTCCAAAAATAAGCCCAATTAATTAACTTATAAAATTCTAAATTCCATATTAATTAACCTAAGTGTAATAGACAATTAACCACCACAATTATATTTCTAAAACATCAATTATCATACTTAATCATGCACTTTAACATTAAATAGTGTCCAACACAATTTATTAAAATCAAACCCAATTTACATGCTTTTGTTCTCGGCAATTAGGGGTTTTTCCAATCCGATTCGGTTTCAATCCAATCGAATCCACAATAATCATTTCTCAAATCAATTCAATTCATCCAATGAATAAAATCAAAAAACACAATGAATTTCAAATTCAATTGAATTCGGCCAAGCCACTTTAATTTGGGAAAAATGTTCCAAATCAAAATTCAATCAAATGAACTTCAAAACAATTACCCAATTGTTTTAAGTCATCCAATGATCAAACAAACAAAATCACCAAGAAATTTAGGGTTCTTATTTCGGCCAACAGCAATTTGGGGAAATTTGTTCCAAACACATTTCAACAAATTGATCCAATCAATCTTAAATTAAACATACTTTAAGCATTCTCATTCATCCAATTTCACAAAATATGCTCAAAATCAAGTTTACCCAATTTGTCACTTTATGCCAACATAAAAAATTGGGGAAATTTGTTCCAAACATAATTTCTCAAATTGATCCAATCAATCTTAATTAAACATACTTTAAGCATTCTCATTCATCCAATTTCACAAAATATGCTCAAAATCAAATTTACCCAAATTTGTCACTTTATGCCAACATAAAAAATTGGGGAAATTTGTTCCAAACATAATTTCTTCAAATTGATCCAATCAATCTTTAATTCAACAACATTTAAGCATACTTAATCAATCAATTTAATCAAATCATGCTTCAATTGATTTTACCCAATTTGTCATGCCCAAAATTTAGGGAAAATTGAATCCAATCCAATTTCATGAAATTGATCATACACAACTTCAATTCAACCTCATTCAAGCATACTTCATCAAACAATTCAACCAAATCATGCCTAAATCGAGTTTACCCAATTTTAACCCTAACTTTTTCATGCTTGATAATAGCTCTGATACCATTGTTGAGTTCTAATATAGGTCCCAAGAATCATGAAATCAAGCATAAAATTCGTATGAACACATCAAAGGAGTAAGGCGGAAACATAACTCACATTGAACGGTTTGAGATGCGAAGAACAAGATCGTTTTCTGCCTCCCTCCAAGCTCGGCAGTGGCTTCCTCATGCAGTGGGCTGCTCGGTTTCACTGGTTATTGTCTCCTCCATGATCGGCCATTGATGAACACCATTGAAGCTCCAAGCTTCAAGCTTCCAAAACGATTCCAAGCTCATAAATTCGTTTCCCTATCACCTATGTATAACCCATGTGTGTGCTAGCACTACTCCTCTTCTTTGCTTCTCACTGATTCGGTCAAACCAGAATTTTTTGGAGAAGAAATCGGCTTGAAGCGTGAGAGGGAGAAGAGAGAAAGAGAGAGGGGAAAAAGGGTTTCATAGAAACCGATTGAGAGAGAGAGAAAATAAAGAAAAAAAGCTTTATATATTTATTTCATTTTCCAAAAACAAAAAACAAATAAATAAAAGCATTTTTCATTTACAAAAAGTCAAAAAGCAAAAGCCCATTAATGCCTTTTCAACAACACATCAATCACTCAAATCAAGTGACAACATGTCACATCACTCAAAGTGACATTTGATTTGACGCTTGATGTGACTAGCGATTTGACGCACGATTTGACTTGCGTGCCGCACTCGAATTCGAAATGCGAATGCGCTCGCAAATAATCCCGGGCTCGGGTTCGCTAATTCCAAATTAATGAATTTTCGTCGCGTCGTAATTAAATGATTACGCCTAGCGATTCACTATTCACATCGCTAACGAATTAATTCTAAATTAATTCGTTCGCCCGAATTAAAATCTAATTTTAATTCTGCGCGTCAAAATCTAATTGATTAATATATCGAATATATTAATTTATCAATTAATTCCAAATTAATCGTTCTCTCTCTTTAATTAATATTTTGTCCCAGATAAAATATCTCCGTGATTAATCCCAGATTAATTTTCTCTCTCTTCTAATTAATCCCAGATTAATTAAGTGCGAGTTATACGTCATCGGTGAATCTTCGGGAAGCGACCCATGAGATCTCCGGATATGTTGGCAGTAAATCGGGTCGTCGGACTATCCGAACACGTAAGTACCTCGTACTACGTTTATACCGATTTACAAGACAAGGTTGGCTTCTAGCAAAGCGCCATGCCTACCCAATTCTCCAGAAATATTCTTACAGGAATATATAGATCTGTATCAAGCGTAGTATACCGTAGTATTGTGTATATCAGCCCAGTATCGGATAGTCACGTGCTAGGGCTGGGGCTGGATAAGTGTCTGCCCCGTCCGAAGCACATATCGGATGTCTGGTAACTAGTCTCTATAATCGGATATACATGACCTTGTCATAATATCCCGATGGCCGGCCAGCACTTAAGAGCACTAATACCGTATCCTGCGTGACATCATCTCCACTATGACTGGAGTGATACTTCCGTCTTGACATCACACCCAATACACTACGACTCTCTGATAAACCCAGAAGTGGTGTACGCAGAACCGGTTAAAGCCCTGTACCACAAAGACCAAAGTCTATCGATTATCGTAAGTATTAGCGATGCAAGTCTCAGGTTAAGACTATACACACCTACCTTGATTTCGGCCTCCTATAGACACATAGTCATAATACCAATGGGATTCCGAGGGGTCTATCCAGAGCGAAGCTGTTTCCCGTACCATCGGTGAAACACAACCTCCTATCGCACTTGCATAAGTATCCTATACTTATATATATGAGAACTATGCCGTTGTGCCCTCACAACGCGCACAAGTGCAATACTAGCCTATTCCGCATTATCGATGTCCTGTCTCGATAATACTACGACTAGGGATATTTAATGATTAATCCTTCGTGGACTGATACTGTCTCATATCATTCTCAATCCAGGAACTAATCATATGGACCTCTCTTCATTTATACATCTAAGGTGATCTAATCACAAATGATGAGAGTACAATCTCCTTTGTCACATAGTTAATTTGTACAACAACACCATGATCTGTACAAATAGTGACGCTATGGGTCATAATTGTCCAACATCAAGTGTATTTGTAAATCTTTCTTATCAAACACTTGTAAAGGTTCATGAGTGGGTCTACTTATAAAACTCATTGTAAGAGGTTTTTGAATGAGTCTATATCTAAAACTCAATGTAAGGGGTTTGGAGTGAACCTAGTGTGTAAAATTATTGGTTGCGGGTGAGCCACGAAAACTCGTTGGTAGTGGAAATCTTCAAGCGCGACATGGGGGAGTGGACGTAGGCATTGTTGGCCGAACCACTATAACTCACGGTGTTATTTTCTATCCCTAAATCTTTACTTATTGCAAGCTTTCATTTATATATATGTTTATTGCTTAGAAACTTGCATATAAGTGATATATTGAAATAGAGAAAATCGACCTAAGCTAAATTAGTAAAACTAGATAAAATCGATAAAGATTTTAAATTTCGCATTATTAGACAATAACTTAATTCACCCCTCTTGGGAATATAGAGTTTGGTTGTTGTATGCTTGTAGGGAATTTCAACCCTTTTATCCATCAAGTTCTGACCCTCCCCCAAAATCCGAGTCACTGGTCACATTCTTAATTAATGCAATACTAGGTTCACTAATTATAGGCTCTAGGCTTCCTTTTGTGCCCTCATCCCCAAATTTTGGGTAGTTGATGGCCCCTACTATCCCTCCCGTATTCATTGGCATAACTCCCTAAGAACTGTTGGTTACAAGTGTAGCCCCCGAATCAGGTGAAGTGAAAGGTTGAGCAGATGGGATTGAATGGGTTGGGTTTTGTGTATGTAGTTTCTGGGTAGTTGGTGTGAAGGTTGGGTTCTGGCATGAAATTTAGTTTCCTTATTTTTGGTTGGGTAATGGGGGTTAACAGGTTGTTCCTTCCCTATATCATTCGAAGAATTATCTATATCCATGTCCGTTGCCGAGAATACAGAATTAGTCCCTTCGTTTCCTTCTCTGATGGTTATGATTTGGTTTACTGATGCTCTCATCGCCTTCGTATCTCTCTTGGTTTCTTTGGAGTTTTATCCTCTGTGTTTGTGGGTTCTATCAGAGTATCCAGCTCTCATCCAAGCCTCAAAGCTGAGCTTCTTTATCCCAATCTCGGTCTCATCATTTAACGTCAGACTGTCATACTCCGTAAAGCTATGACCCAGAATACCGCAGTGAAAGCAGAACTCATGAAGCTTTTCCTAAAGGTTGGGATGATTATAGTATCCTAACTGGGTTTCTGTTCCAAGTAGATGCATTTCTTCAAGGGTTTCGAGACGTCGATATTAATACTTGTTGATGGTGTTTTTTAAGCACTATGATATTTAAGCAGTACGGTAGGGGTAAAAGGGTAATTCTTTTCTTGATCGAGACCACTAATGCCGACCCGACCATTCGATGTTGCATACGCCAACGGTAAGGGGTCGAGCACTTGGTGATCAGTGACCGACCACTTAAGTTCGGGTGGACAGGTATTGTCAGATCGATAGCAGCATTCTCAGTTCAGAGGACCATTGTGACCGACTTCATAAAGACCGACCAGATAGCGAGATATACTCCAGATGATAAGTTATCCTATTCTTATAGGGTAAGGAGATAAGTTATCCTATTCTTATGGGATAAAGGAGATAAGTTATCATATTCTTATGGGATAAGAAGATAAGTTATCCTACTTTCATGAGGAAAGGTTGATGAGTCAGTATCCTAATAGGATATGGGAAGTGAATGTAGTTTTCAACTAGGAATCCTTATGGGAAAAGGAATCTGATTTCTTCACTATTATAAATAGAAGGGGAAAGTGTAAGTAAGGGGTATGAAGAATGAGTATCAGAATCAATATCAAGATCATTACGATCAGACTTGTAAAACACAAGATATATCAGAGAAGCATATCTCGGTAATAAAAGTATCATTCGTTTTGTGTCCGTGGACGTAGGTTGGATCTGATCCGCCGAACCACGTTAAATCTCTTTGTCGATTGGCGTATTTATCTGTCTTTTGCTAAATTTTCTTTTGGTTTCCCCTTAACCGAACAAATTCACTATTGATGGAGGATTGTCTCGGGAGTAATATTCCCATATTGCCCCTGAGACCAAAATCAGCTGTCAACAATACTAATTCTCTTGACCTTCCCCAAGCAATCCCTTAAATGCCCACTATCAATCCCTACTGTGCCGATCTGGTTACCTAAGAATCTCAACGTGTTCTCTCTCATACATGACACTAAAACATTGTGCATTTGGAGCCAAAATGCCACAGTTTCGAACTTCTACTTGATAATATCCCCGAGACCATGTAAAAGTGTGAAGACTATCAGCGAGTTGTCAAAATGCCATGGCCCTGCATTTATAATTCTCGTTCGGTCATTTTCGCTTATGAATTGAAACAGAAATCTATTCTGACCTAGCCATTCAATCTTCACTCTGTGCATAGGTCTCCACGCATGTTCGATTGTAATCTTAAAGGCTTCCTTATTCACTAGTTTGAGATAGAGCATTTTACCAGCCAAGTAAAATGCCAACATTTCCATCCATTTTTTTCCAGATGCGTTGACAAGCTGAGAACATTGGCCTTCTCTTCATTAATGGATAAAGCTTGACACGGTTCTATTAACTCCTCTGTCTCCATCGGACTTCTGACCACTTTGAGCAGGTTGTGTTTGACCCTATCAGTGAAACCCTCTCCTAAATCGAAAGCCCCACACACTAGCATTTGTTAGACAAATCTCACTGGCTAGCACTCCAAATGCTTTACTAGAACTATACGGCAAGAGCAAGACCACCTGCGCCACTCACGAGGATTGGGCTATCATCCTTTCATATTTATATTCTTTATCTCCTTTTAAAGGTTAGGATTTAATCAAGATTAATTTAAGGGTCAAAATATTGACAACACATTAATGAATTTGATCCAAAAGTTGGCTCGACTTTTCTGTTGGCAAAATAATGGCCATTAGATTTATTTTGACTAAATCATAACCTTTAAAAGGAGATAAATGAGATAATGCAAAAGAATAATAGCCCATCCCCACTCACGAAGGGTGATTAATAAGAGCCATTAAAGCTCAAGTTAATATTCCACTCTGTCCATCTCTGTAACCAAAGAGCAGACAGAGGGAAAAAAACACTCGTCTTGTCGACGTTTTCTAAATTCCTTTTAACCAATTTTAAATCCATAATAGGGACAAAAACATCACAAAAGCACTACTTTAACAATAAACTGCTTTTAAAAAGTAAGTTTAAGTATTTGATGACATTATTTAAAAAACAAATAGATCTTATTATTAAAAGTATAAGTTTAAATTTAACTAGTATAGGGCCTACACTTTATGCGGGTTGAACAGATCTTAAACTATAATTTCTGTTAACAGGAAAATAATTACTAAAGGACGAAGAGGCATGGCGTCATTTAGGATGAAGAATGAAGAAGGAATTGACCCAGGACGATTCGACCAATGGGTAAAGAATCGTGAAGGACGAAGCAAGAATCTCCCAACTAGACCCGGCCACGGTTCCGGTTCGGAACCGGAAGGTTCCGGTTCCAACCGGTTCCGGTTCCGGTTCTGGAACCGAACCGGAAGGGGACCGGTTCGGTTGGGGTTCCACCCCAACTCGAACCGGTCAGAACCGGTGGAACCGTACGGTTCCACCGGTTCAGACGGTTCCAACCGGAACCGAACGATTCCGGTTGGAACCGTAGGGTTCCAACATGAACCCTACGCCCCCAACGGCTACTAGCCGTTGGGGGGCAGGGAGCCGTTTGGCTCCCTGCCCAAATAAAAAAAAATTAAAAATTAAAAATTATTTTTATTATATAAAATATAAATTACTAATGTACCCTTAATAACGGTAATAAAACGGTTATATTTAGGGGCATTTTTGGTATCAAAAAAATTCTACTTTAGTTTTTAGCGGTGTTTATTATCCTACAGCACATTTATTTCTTCTTGAGAGTTTGAATATTGCTGGCACTCTCGATGAGCATGTTGACAGTGACGACCCTAATGATATTGTTTTGCTCGAAGCCATTACTGCTATGAAGGTAAAATGGTTTGAATATTTTAGAGAAATTCTTTTACTTTATCTTATTGCTGCTGTTTTTGATCCTAAATTTAAATTAGAAGGTTTGAATGGTGGTTTACAAGCTTACTATGGTTATTTAGGAATATTAGATGATGTTGATATTACGAGCATAATGACGAAATTAAGAAGTGATTTAATTATTTTATTTAATGATTATATTGTAAGATATAACTTAGGAACATTAGGTCAACCTAGTAGTAGCGAACCGGTAATTCAAACAAGACTTAGCGCATGGGATCGTTGGTTATTGCAACGAAATAAAAAATCTAGGGATACGAAAACTAATAACCCTGAATTAGATAATTATTTATCTACAAATTTTGAGTTTTCTAATGAAAGTTTATGCAGTAAAAATTTTAAAATCCTTGAATGGTGGAACCGGCATCAAAATATATATCATGTTTTATCTATTATTGCTAAAGAGATCTTGGCATCACCTATTTTCACCATTGCGGTTGAGCAAGCCTTCAGCTTGGGAGGTAATATATTAGAAGCTAGGCGATCTTCATTACATCTAAGCACTCTAGAAGCAACATCTTGTGTGGATGATTGGACTCGAGCTGATCTGAGACAACAAGAAGATGCCCCCGATGATTTTGAAGATTTGTTCGATAATGCTTCTGCAACAAGTGCAAGCGGAACCGGAGCCGAATGATCAACTGATAATGATGATTGATAATTGTAAAATTATAATTTACAAAGAGGATATGTCTAAAACTTGTAATGGAACTACGTGAGCTTTGATTCCCCTCACCCTTGGAGGATACGTAGGCAACTTAAATTTTTAAAAATTTAAGCTCAAGCTCTTCAATGTAATAAATTTTTTTTATTTATAAAATTAATCTCATTTATTTTAATTAATTTTCAAAAAAAAAAAATTTCTCTGAACCGAACCGAACCGTTCGGTTCGGTGTTCCGGTTCGGTACGAACCGAACCGCCGGCCGGGTCTACTCCAACAAGTGAAGAACGATGAAATAAGAACGAATATGTGAATGTGTCTTGCAGTTACGATTAGGCCCACAACCTAACGGTTACTGCACAGTCTGGCAGTAATCCCCACGATCCAGCAGTTATTAGAGCGCACGACCCAGCAGTTGCACGCATGATCTACTAGTTACACGCGAGTAAGAGACATGAGGGTTTAATGGGCCAAAGAAAGTGAAACCGCTTGAGCGATTAGCAGGACTTTACACTATAAAGGGCTCATACGTAGGAAAAAAGATAAGAAAGAAAAAAGAAAAAAGACTCAAAATGAACAAATAGTTTAAGTTTATAGTTTTCCCCAACTTTGTAATCTTTAGGGCTATAATCTATATGCTTGCGCCCCTTAGAGGCATCTCTTATAATCAAACACGTATTTCTGAGACTTTGTCTCAGAAGGTTTCGAACCTTACACGCGTACTGACAAAAAATTATGTGAACATTTTTTTGTGACCACAGTGGTAGATATGTTAGTCTCTAAGACATGCTTCCAAGATCCTAAACATGATTTTAAGTGTGAATGAATCAAGTAAAGTTGCGGAAATAATTATATTGATTTGGAGAAATTTCAAAAATTTCCTTTATATGATGAAGCTCCAAGCTTTTGGATTTGTTGTTTGAACCTTGGGTGAGTTTCTCTAACACCTCATAAGACTCTCCAAGTGCTAGCTTGTAGAAATTTTGAATCAAAATTTTCACAAAGAAAAAGAGAAGCTCACGGCAATGGCTAGAGGAAAAAGAGAGATTTTCAATTTCCAAAATTGGTAGTTGTGAGTGATTAAAGGAATCAATTAATAATGCCAACCATTTTCATCAGTGTAAGACATTTGATGTAAGTCATGGTCCCACCACATTTAAATTCAAAATTTAAGTTGGCTTCTCCAACACACAACTAAGCTTGGGCCCGGGTTCATTTAATTCCGAATTAAATGAATTTGTCGTCGCGACATAATTAAATCAAATTTAATTAAATAATTATGCCTAGCAAAATTATTACGATAGTCGCTTCCAAATTAATTCGTTCGCCCGAATTAAAATCCAATTTTAATTTCGTATTGAAATCCAATTTCAATTAATATATCTGATATATTTATTTTATCGGTTAATTCTAAATTAATCACGTTCTCTCTTCTATACGAATTTAATCCCAGATTAATTCTTGCCACAATTAATCCCAGATTAATTTTCTCTCTCATAATTAAGCCCAGATTAATTCTATTTGAGTCAAATGTCATTGGTGAATCTTTGGGAAGCGACCCAAGAGATTCCTGGATATGTTGGCAGTAAATACAGTTGTCGGACTATCCGAACACGTGCGTACCCCGTACCACGTTCTCACCGATTTACAAGACATGGTTGGCTTCTAGCAAAGCACCGTGCCTACCCAATTCTCCAGAAATATTCACCGAGGAATATCATATGTATCAGGTGTAGTAATACAATGTAATGCGTAATACGATCCAGTATCGGATGTCACATGCTAGGCCTAGGGCTGGCTCTGTGTCTGCCCCATACGAAGCATATATCGGATCCCAAGTAACTAGTCTCTGTTATCGAAAAGTCATAACCTAGTCATACTTTCCCGATAGATGCAGCTTTTAAGAGTACTAGTTATGTATCATGCGTGACCATCATCTCCATATGACTGAAGTGATACTCTCATCTTGACATCACATCCAATACACTACGATTCTCAGTAAACCCAATATAGGCGTACACAGAACCTGTTAAAGCTCCAGACGACCAATATCAAAGTAAACCGATTGTCGCAAGTAATAGCGATATAAGTCTCAGGTTAAAGATCACATACACCTACCCTGCTTCGGATTCCCATAGACACATAGTCATACTACCAATGAGATTCTGATGGGGTCTATCCAGAGCAAAACTGTTCCCGGTTCAACGGCTAACAGAACCTATTATTACACTTGCATAAGTACCCAATACCTAAATATATAAGAACTATGTCGTTAAGCTTCCATAACGTGCACAAGTGTAATACTAGTCTATTCCGCATTATTGATGTCCAGTCTTGATAATACTACGACTAGGGATATTTAATTATTAAACCGTTCGTGGATTAATACTGTCTCATATCTTATTAATCTGATTTAACCATATGGATTTTTATCATTATATATATATCTAAGTAATCTAATTACAATAACGATAAAATAGAAATTTCCTTTTGTCACATAGTTAATTTATACAAAAACACAATGTTCTTTACAAATAGTGATGTTATGGGTCATAATTGTCCAACAAGAAATTGGTGCAAGAAGTGAAGATGCCTCCGAAAAAGAATGTTCAGACTGGTTCGAGTATAGAGGAAGGGGGATTGGAGCAAACCAACCAAACTCACGTTCCGACTATAGTGGGTCATTTTGAGGGTTTAGCAGAAGGAAGTCGTTATGACACTATGGGGGGAGTTCAATCCTAACGTGATGCGTGTCTTGTTTGGCGAATTCACCCAGGACATAGTCGAGCAGGTTAGACTTCAAAATACTCATGTTATAGATAAGTTCATTTCGACTAGCAATTCGCATTATGAAAATATGGCCAAACATATGAGTTTATTAAATGAGCTAATGGCTAAATGCGCAAACCGGGGGGGGGGGGCAATCCCATCTGGGATCTCACCTCCTCATGCGCTAAATATGAGAAGCAATCCTGAGCAAGATTAGGGAACTCAAACAGAGGCTGGACCAAGTAATGTTCCTCCTCTACAAGGGATTGTTGTCCCAACAATGTCTAGCGGAGGGACAAACCCTGTTAGTTTTGACCCACACCTAGGGCCGAACATGACGCAACATGAGGTAGTGTTGCCCCAAGGTTTACAAAGGCATGGTCAAGATCATGTCCCATTTATGAGGGGACCACAACCACCACCTGTAGGGGGCAGGGTCAAGACCATGCCCCATTTGTGAGGGGACCACAACCACCACATGTAGGGGTGCCATTCAATGGCAACGATGTACTAAGAGAACAAATGACCGAGATTCTCCAAAATTAATTCGGTTTGGGGGTGAGGCCAATTCGGCCAAGATATCATAAACCGTATCCCGATTGGATTGATTTAGCGTATCCGTGGCCCATGAACTATAAGATACCAGAATTCTCTCTGTTCACGGAATCTGGGGAAGTTTCCACTATAAAGCATATATGGCAATTTACTCTTCAATGTGGAGAGATAGACGATTTCCATAAACTGAGATTATTCCATGGTTCATTATCAAGAATAGCTTTTTCCTGGTATATCAGCTTACCGCCTAATTCGGTGGAAAACTGATACCAAATGGAACAATTGTTCTATGCGCAGTTCTATAAAACCAAGTCTGAAGTTACCCTGACTGATTTGGAAAATTTAAGGCAATTACGAGGCGAGTGGGCTGAAACATTTTCGCAAAGATTTAAAGCGGCCCGAAGCCGATGCTACATACCTTTGCCAAAAAAGAGTTTGTGAAAATTGCACAAAGTTGTCTTAACTTTGACTTAAAATAAAATCCAAGATCGAGAGTTCTGGGACCTCCTCCTGCTCACTACTAACGTGCTTAGATATGAGCGATTGTTGAAGGAGTAAGAGCAAATGAAGAATGCTAGTAAAGGAACTTACTATAGGAATGCAAACTACGAAGTATGAGAAATGAATGTTGAATCGGCTAACATATGTCTGGCCGAATTAATTAAGAGAAAGTCATATGTCTGTAAGGCGTGGGCCGAACCATGCCAGAGGTGGAAAATGATAAAAAAAATATGACTTTTTCTTTTGACTTCACTAAAGTAGATGCCATATTTGATCAATTATATAAGGATAAACAGATTAAACTAAGTGACCACCATAAATTGCAAAACCTCGAGCAAGTTAATGGCAAAAAATATTATAAGTGGCATAATGCATGGTCTCATTCAACTAACAATTGCCTTATATTTCGAAATATGTTATAAGATGCCATAGAATATGGACGAATAACATTTTTCGAAAAGAAAGACAAGATGGTCGTGGACGACAACCCATTCCCTAAGCCATTGGAAATGAATATGATTAACTCTGACCTAACTAAGATGAATTTGCCAAAATTTAAGCTGGTCTTAGATGAAGATCCAAACGATCAACACCCTAGTGCCCTTGAGAGGATAGAGTTGCACCAATAAGGAAATGGTCCATAAAATTTATGTATTCGCTGTCAGAATAGTATAGAATGGATGAAAGAACTGGAAGAAACTTGTAAAATGACTCCACCGAAAAAGGAGCCAGCAGCATGGCACCTGAAAACCTTTGCACCAAGGTTCTATGGAGAACACTTAAACTTCATTCAAAATATCAGGACTTTTAGGCCGAAGTTTCACCGACCCAATGTTTGGCATTCGTATAACCAGCAAGGAAAGAACTATGTTCCTGTGGATGAGATAACAAGGACGCAGTTGAGATGACATCAAATGAATTATGGCCGGATGATGTGCCATCAACGTGAGGTGAAAAATCCCATTGGCCATGAAAAGCAAGTCCATGTCTTCGCAACTGACATAACTATTAAATGGAAAACAACAATAGAAGCCAAGGATGTTGATCGCGAAGAATGAATCGGTCAGGAATGCAAAGACAGAACCAAGTTTGACTAATGGAAAAATCGGGATGAAACAGATTATGAAGAACCACCCATTATTATTCAGTTTGGCAGCATGCCACTGGTTATGGCTAATCACTATTTTATGTCTGAGAAATTCAAACGGGACAATGATGAGACCTCTGGAAGGAATGAAGATGTCTACGACAGTGAAGAGACAAGAGTTACAATGCTTACCATAGAAAGTAGGGAGTTTTCGGATGACAAGGTGACAGATATAGAAGAAGAAATAGATGTGCGCGTTGAAGCACAAAGAATGGGAATAACTCAAAGTCGGCTTCTTAAAGATTATACAAGCCGGAATCCAGCCGTATGAACATTAAGGAAGACTTGGGACGGTCCCCGTATCTTGTACGATATGGAAAACCCAAGTTAAAACGGATCGTGACCAGAGTAGAGAAATAAAAGATATTCTCCCGCAAGACTAGTGATGCATCGTCCAGCTGCTCAGCCATATTGCCACATTCCGGATGGGATTCAGAGGAGGATTCACCTCGAAGGGCATAATGTTGGATAATATGACCCATAGCGTCACTATTTGTACAGATCACGGTGTTGTTGTACAAATTAACTATGTGACAAGGAAATTGCACTCTCATCATTTGTGATTAAATCACTATAAATGTATAAATGAAGAGAGGTCCATATGATTAGTTCCTGGATTGAGATGATATGAGACAGTATCAGTCCACGATGGATTAATCATTAAATATCCCTAGCCGGAGTATTATTGAGACTGGACATCAATAATGCGGAATAGGCTAGTATTGCACTTGTGCATGTTGTGAGGGCACAACGACATAGTTCTCATATATATAAGTATTGGATACTTATGTAAGTGCGATAGGAGGTCGTGTTTCACCGATGGTACGGGAAACAGCTTCGCTCTGGATAGACCCCGCGGAATCCCATTGGTAGTATGTCTGCGTGTCTATGGGAGGCCGCATCAGGGTAGGTGTATATGATCTTAACCTGAGACTTGCATCGCTAGTACTTGCGACAATCGGTAAACTTTGGTTTTGGTGGTTGGGGGACCTAAACTGGTTCTATGTTCACCTCTCTGGGTTTATCAGGAATCGTAGTGTACTGGGTGTGATGTCAAGATGGAAGTGTCACTTCAGACATATGGAGTTGATGATCGCGCATGATACAGAACTAGTACTCTATAAATAGGTTGCAACCGTCGGGACAATATGACTAGGTCAGGATTGCCCGATTCAAAGAGACTAGTTGCTTGATGTCTGATATATGTTTCGTACGGGGCAGACACATTCCAGCCCCAGGCCTAACATGTGATCGTCCGATACTGGATCGATATACGCAATACTACGGTATACTACGCTTGATACAGATCTATATATTCCTGTAAGAATATTTCTGGAGAATTGGGTAGGCATGGCGCTTTGCTAGAAGCCAACCTTGTCTTGTAAATCGGTATAAACGTAGTACGAGGTACTTACGTGTTCGGACAGTCCGACGATCGTATTTACTGCCAACATATCCGGAGATCTCATGGGTCGGTTCCTGAAGATTCACCGATGACGTATGACTCGCACTTTGATTAATCTGGGATTAATTAGAAAAGAGAGATAGAATTAATCTGGGATTAATTCGATGAGAGAGAAAATTAATCTGGGATTAATTACGGAGATATTTTATCTCAGATAAAATATCGTTAAAGAGAGAGAACGATTAATTTGGAATTAATCGGTAAAATTAATATATTCGATATATTAATCGAAATTGGATTTTGACGCGGAATTAAAATTAGATTTTAATTCGGGCGAACGAATTAATTTAGAATTAATTCGTTAGCGACGTGAATAGTGAATTCGCTAGGCGTAATCATTTAATTACGACGCGACGGAAAATTCGTTAATTTGGAATTAGCGAACCCGAGCCCGAGAGTGATTGCGAGCGCATTCGCATTTCGAATTCGAGCGCGGCACGCGAGTCGCATCAAGCGTCAAATCGTTTGTCACATCATGCGTCAAATCAATTGTCACTTTGAGTGATGTGACTTGACAACATGTCACTTTATTAAAGTGATGTGATGTGACTTAAAGTAAAAAGTAGAAAAAGCATTATAGACTTTTGCTTTTTACTTTTGATATATATGATAATGATTTATATATATTTATTTTGTTTTTGGAAAATAAATTTTATATATAAACTTATCATTCTCTCTCTCCAACATGCAAGACACAGTCTTCCTCTTTTCCCTCTTTTTCCTCTCCTCTCCTTCACGGCTTCACTGCCGATTTTGCTTAAAATTGTTTCTGGTTTTACCGATTTTTGAGAAGCAAAATTGAAGAAGACTTAGTGCTAGCACACCATGAGTGATACATAGGTGATAGGGAAGTGTCTTCATGAGCTTGGATTTATTTTTGGAGCTTGAAGCTTGGAGCTTCAATGGAGTCTCACATGGCCGAAAATGGTGGAGTCCAAACCAGTCCAAACCGAGCAGTTCACTGCACTTGGAAGCCAAAACCGAGCATGATGAAGCAAGAAAAACGCATCTTGTTCTTCCTAGCATCAAACCCATCAATGTGAGTATGAATTCCGCCTTACTCCTTTGTGTATTCAACTCGTTTTTATGCATGTTTGTGATCTTTGGGACTTGATTTAACTCTTACAATGGTATCTAGAGCTATTGATGCATAAAACCGAATTAGGGTTCTTGAGCAAATTTGGGGCTTTTTGATTTTAGCTTGATTCTGACAAATTGATTGTTTAAGAATGATTATATATGATTGAATTTGAGTTATATGTAATCAATTTGATAAAAAAATTGATTGGATTGATTTTCCCCAATTTGCTTATTTTTGGTCAAAACTTTAATTTGGGTAAACTCGATTTAGGCATGATTTGGTTGAATTGTTTGATGAAGTATGTTTGAATGAGGTTGAATTGAAGTTGTGCATGATCAATTTCAAGAAAATTGGATTGGATCAATTTTCCCCAATTGGAGGCTTGGCCGAAAATTGCATAACCCTAATGTCTTGGTAATTTTGTTTTGTTTGATCATTGGATGACTTAAAACAATTGGTTAATGTTGTTTTGAAGTTCAATTGGATTGAATTTTGATTTGCAACATTTTTTCCTTTTAAAGTGGCTTGGCCGAATCTTAATGAACATGAAATTCATTGTGATTTTTTTTTTGTTTTATTCATTGGATGAATTGAATTGATTTGGGAAATGATGATTGTGGATTCAATTGGATTGAAACCGAATCGAATTGAAAAACCCCTAATTGCCGAGACTTGAAAGCATGTAAATTGGTTTTGATTTTAATTGAATTGTGTTGGACACTATTTGGTTGTTAAAGTGCATGATTAATTAGGCTAATTGATGTTTTAGAAATGTTAATTGGGTAATTGATTGTGTATTACACTTAGGTTAATTAATTGTGAAATTTGGAATTTTATAAGTTAATTAATTTGGGCTTGATTTTGGAAATTGGGCTTGTTAGGTTGTAATTGGGCTTTTGGGCTTTGTTGTAACAAAGTTGGGTTTAGGCAAAATTGGTTGGATCCAATTAGGCCAAAATCGAATCCAAAAGGTCCAATTATGACTTAATGGACCTTAATTATTTAATTGGGCCTAATGGGCCAAAATTAATTTAAAGGCTTATGGGGTAACTCCCGGATTGGGTTTTGGTTGTTCGGTTTGACCCGAGTTGACCAAAAGTCCACGCCTTATAGAAATTAATTAAAAGCCCATTGGACTTTAATTAAATAAAACATTAGATGTTAATCGGGCTTTGAGACCCGTTGCGATTAAATTTGGAATTTAAGTCGTAAAGGTTCGTTAATAAAAGTGTAATATTTAATTTGGAATTAAATAGTGAATTAGAATTAAATGCGTATTAAATTGGATTTAATTATGTAGTTTAATTTAATTCAAGAATTCGTACTTTGAGTACTTATTCACAAAACGAGTTTGACTCGAACAAAATCAAATCTTTGTTTGAACATTGGATTATCACTAATAATCAAGATTAATTAATTTGATTGATTGATTGATAACATGCTTGAATGAATGAATGTGGATGTGATGTATGAATAGTGTATATCGGATGGATATTAGAAGGGAAGGGTAATTTTAGAAATTATGTAAATTTAGAATTATAAATTGGACCTGCGTGTCCAGCCTTTCTCTTATTGTCTCTTTGTATTCTCTCTCTCACCTAATTCCCCTCAATGTAAATGAGGTTTCTCTTATTGTTTTATGTAATTGGGTAGAGTAGAATAGTGCTAGCGGGGAGAGGAAGGGAGTGATTTGTTCTAGGAACAAGTTGTTGTTCATATCCATCCGTATATCGCTATTACTTTACTTTACGCGCTTTATGATGTTTTAGAAGCATGCTTAAGGGTGTATGATGATGAGACCTAACAAAGATAAATTAATTGGTTGCCAATTACGCGAAAAATCCCTCAAACAATATTAAACGATTTTCCTTCCATTGAATGATTCTTGTTCAAGATCCGAAGTTGGCATTGGTTTGTTTGGCCAAAGTCAAGACCTTTGTCAATCAAGGATGTACTTGAATCATGAGAGTTTTGTTGCATATCGGTGTCTTGTCCAAATCGTGATTTTTATTGGCCAAAGTCAAGATCACTTTTTGTCCAATGACATTGATTACGAAACTTTCCTCGTCAATGGGTCCCGCTTAACTGGAATCATTAGGTTTGTTTTTGGCCAAAGCCAAGGCCTAGATGATTCGGAGGATAGGGTTAGGAAAATGTAATGGATACATTGACATTATACATATGTTTGGGACTTGGATGTCCACCTAACCGGATCTAGGAATTGGATGAGATCCAATTGATCATAGAGATCTACTTAAGTTAAATAGCATACAGCTTTTATTGGCCAAAGTCAAGGTTGTTGTTATTTAACGGGATCCTAGCCCACTAGGAAATGCGATTTCCCGAGTTCTCTCCACAAGAGGGTTAGAGACTTGAAGAAAATAGTGGGAGGCAAGAATTGAATTTGCAATACTCGTTCAATTACTCGCCATACGCGCTCATTTAATTATTTCGTCATTAGATTAAATGTTAGTTAGACTAATATTTAAATTGTTGTTTTAATAAACAGTTGGACTGTATTATACTTGATTATATATAATTGGATTATATTAATCAATATATTTGAATTAATTAATTTCAGTTTACAGTTGATTTTATAATTGGATTATAGTAATCAATGTAATGAGGTTAATTAATTTGGATTATATTTGATTATATAGTTGGACTATTATAATCATTATAATATATAAAGTACCACTAATCGTTGATTAAATAGTTGGACTATTGTAATCAAGATAAAATTGAAAATTGGATATTTAAAATATAATCTAGGATTAAAATATTTTAAATGATTTAATTTTCAAATTGGGAATAAATAATAAGTTACTTTATTTGATAAAATAACTTATTATCCCTTAAGCCCAAAATTAAGCAAGATAAGTAGAGCATAAAATCTTTGGAAGATTTTTGTGATGATGACTTAATGCTTAATTTAATATACTTGTCATAAATCTAATTTTGGATTTAAGAAGTATTAAAATTGCAATTTATAATTCTTGGAGAATTAATTGACTATTCATGTAAAGTCAAAGTTTGCAATTGGGCATGTTGCACGAGGTGCACATTCCTTTCAATATTCTAAAAACCCAAGGCTTGGCCTAAGGTTCCTAAAATATTGAAAAGGATAATTGACATATCCCAAAGTGACTACCATTTGGATATGGAAGACACGAAGGAATTAAAGAAAGGGCGAGGCTCTAACTTTAAAAATGTTTGTCTTAGTTATGTTCACAGCTAGTATTGAAATTAGATTTTAAATACTTAGTGTGGTACATAAAATATATGTATTGATGTTCAGAATCTGCTTTAAGCAGGATACTGACTTCAAGCTGAGATTCCTCTGCGAATCGGAAACGGGACGAAAGTCGCTGTTTCGACCGTAGATACCTAAGTTTAGGAACTACCCTTCGGGTATGTACTTGAATTAGGAACTGTTATAATGTAACTAGTTTGACTAGAGACATTATCTCTTTATCAGTGTTTAATCCGTTGCGGATAAAACCTTTATATTCTAGAACACTAAAGTGTTTTATTATATAAAGATGATACTGAGATAAACACATTAGATGTGAATAACAGAATTTATATTTTGAATATAATTAAAAATCTCAAACATATAAATTGACAAATAAATAGCTCAAATTGATTTGATCAGTAGAGACTTATTTGTGGCATTGTTGTCTAGGACACAATTTAATTAGACTCGTATATCCACACTTTTGAAGAGTGGGTACTAGGACTGATTTGACTATTCAAATAAGGTCTGCGAATCTAGTTTATTAGGTAAAGTACCTAAAATACTATTTGCTTGGTAATAGTGTAAGTGCCACCGATCTGTTAGCCCTATTCATGGTGAAGTTAGTGGGCCCATATCTAGCTAGGCTAGATGTGAACATGAATATTTCGTGACCTTAACGGATGTGGCATCACGTTACGGTTATGTGTATCTTTTGAAGAACACAAATCAGAAACTTTAAAGTTTCGACACGAAGTAAATAAACAGATCGGCTATAGTATTATTCCGCCACGGTAAGACCGTAATGGAAAATACTTAAGCATTAAGTTTCGTACATACATGAAAGAGTACGGTATTCTTTCATATGAGGACTCCTCCCGAGACACGTCAGTTAGACAGTGTGTCCGAACGGATTAACCGAATCATGTTAGACATGATAAGGCTAATCACGAGTCACTCTGAGCTATTGTTTCCTTCAATAGGATATGTACTAACAGTGCAAAACTTATTTAGAATAAGGTTCCATATAAATCATTTGACAGATATCATATAGGATATGAACAGGGAAGAAACAAGGTTTCTCATTCCTGATAATTTGGGTATGCCAGGCATAACGTATGGATGATACCAAACTAAGGACCCAAACAGGATAAGTGCCAATATAGGTTATCCTAAGGGAAACCATAAGTATAGTACTTATAAATCTCACATGAGAACAATGTGATTGTTGTTCACCATGCGGTTTTCCTAAGAGGAATACCGATATGCAGTGGTCAGTGGGAGGATAGTGATACTCGATGAAAATCGGAGTAATACTGTTCAAGGCACGAAGTCCTTAATGGAACACAAATAGTTCATCAATGATGAATCTATACATTAATCTTCAAATACACAAGAAACCCCGCGTAGATCAGAGAGAGTCAGAAAACAACCTGGGGTATGGGTTTCTGATCTCACCTCATAAAGATGTTAATCTTTTAAGGTACACCAACTGATTACGTATGAGGTAGTGATACAAGGTATCGACTCCCTATTATGGCAAAGTGCCATGAGTCCAAAATGGATTCCATGTTTAACAACTATTTTGGATACTAGTTGTTGTACCACGAGGCATTGTGCCTATGGTACATTAAATGTCTTCAAGGAAGACATACATGGAAGGCAACATACCAACGTACAAAGCTGGGCTTTTGACGGAAAGGTATCGTTATCAACATTGTGTTAATAACGGTTCAACCTTTTACCTGTTGCCATGGTAAATCCATTTTGAAGATGCTTGTTGATAACTGCATATTTCATTTATGAAATGTGTCAGTTGCAGATCAAAATCGCTTTCCTGAAAAGGAAACCTTTTGGAGGATGCTTTCAACATCCTGACGATTTTGTATAACCGACAAACAGGTTTGCGGGTTATTCGATCCATGTTTGGATTGAAGCAAGCATAAGGTTCTTGGAACTGACGTTTTGAAATAATCATAATAGTTTATGATTTGACTCAAAACGAAATAATTCTTGTGTATATAAGGAGGTTAGTGGGAGAGGGCACTGACAATGAAATTCCCATAAAACAATCGGTGAAAGCTTGGCTTTCATAAGAAATTCTCCGTAGAATTCTGGGGAGTAACAACCTTTATTCAAGGAATAAAGATCTACTGGGCTAGATTTGGAGTTGGTAACACTCTCTGAGGAATTGTACATTTAAAATGTACTTATATTGGTGTCTCATACGCTTTGAGCATATGGAGTCACAATCGGGTCAATCCAAGTGATAGTCACTGGATTGAAGATTAAGAACATCTGTTAGTATCTGAGAGAACTAAAGATGTTGTCTTGAACTATGGAGATGGAGAACTTGAAGTGACTGGGATCACTGCTGCAAGTTTCCAAACCGGTAAATACTGCGGTACTATAAAGTTTGAACACTGGGACAGTGAGCTGGAAATCTTCCGAGCAAGATAACTGTTGCCGAATTAACAACAAATGCGGATTATTGCTGCAGCTGAGGCAGCAATAGAAGCCATTTGGATCGATAATAAATCTAATTAGATTAGATATAGTTCTGTTAGCAGCTGAGCTAGGCGTCAGCACAGGCTAAAGAATTAAAGGTCTCATCGACGATCCAGATATATACTTCTATATCATCTGATTCGTTCGGATCATACATCGTGGCGATGTGATGATCGTGTAAATCGCGTCAGACGATAATTAAGCAAATCCGCTGACGAAAACCTTCCTCTCAGCAATTTGAGCGAATTGTACATAGTTCGGGTGTTAGACACTCGAGTGACTGGCTATGTGCCAAGTGGGAGATTGTTGGATAATATGACCCATAGCGTCACTATTTGTACAGATCACGGTGTTGTTGTACAAATTAACTATGTGACAAGGAAATTGCACTCTCATCATTTGTGATTAAATCACTATAAATGTATAAATGAAGAGAGGTCCATATGATTAGTTCCTGGATTGAGATGATATGAGACAGTATCAGTCCACGAAGGATTAATCATTGAATATCCCTAGCCGGAGTATTATTGAGACTGGATATCAATAATGCGGAATAGGCTAGTATTGCACTTGTGCGTGTTGTGAGGGCACAACGGCATAGTTCTCATATATATAAGTATTGGATACTTATGCAAGTGCGATAGGAGGTCGTGTTTCACCGATGGTACGGGAAACAGCTTCGCTCTGGATAGACCCCGCGGAATCCCATTGGTAGTATGTCTGCGTGTCTATGGGAGGCCGCATCAAGGTAGGTGTGTATATGATCTTAACCTGAGACTTGCATCGCTAGTACTTGCGACAATCGGTAAACTTTGGTTTGGTGGTTGGGGGACCTAAACTGGTTCTGTGTTCACCTCTTCTGGGTTTATCAGGAATCATAGTGTACTGGGTGTGATGTCAAGATGGAAGTGTCACTTCAGACATATGGAGTTTGATCGCGCATGATACAGAACTAGTACTCTATAAATAGGTTGCAACCGTCGGGACAATATGACTAGGTCAGGATTGCCCATTCAAAGAGACTAGTTGTTTGATGTCCGATATATGTTTCGTACGGGGCAGACACATTTCCAGCCCCAGGCCTAACATGTGATCGTCCGATACTGGATCGATATACGCAATGCTACGGTATACTACGCTTGATACAGATCTATATATTCCTGTAAGAATATTTCTGGAGAATTGGGTAGGCATGGCGCTTTGCTAGAAGCCAACCTTGTCTTGTAAATCGGTATAAACGTAGTACGAGGTACTTACGTGTTCGGACAGTCCGACGATCGTATTTACTGCCAACATATCCGGAGATCTCATGGGTCGGTTCCTGAAGATTCACCGATGACGTATGACTCGCACTTTGATTAATCTGGGATTAATTAGAAAAGGGAGATAGAATTAATCTGGGATTAATTTGATGAGAGAGAAAATTAATCTGGGATTAATTACAGAGATATTTTATCTCGATAAAATATCGTTAAAGAGAGAGAACGATTAATTTGGAATTAATCGGTAAAATTAATATATTCGATATATTAATCGAAATTGGATTTTGACGCGGAATTAAAATTAGATTTTAATTCGGGCGAACGAATTAATTTAGAATTAATTCGTTAGCGACGTGAATAGTGAATTCGCTAGGCGTAATCATTTAATTACGACGCGACGGAAAATTCGTTAATTTGGAATTAGCGAACCCGAGCCCGAGAGTGATTGCGAGCGCATTCGCATTTCGAATTCGAGCGCGGCACGCGAGTCGCATCAAGCGTCAAATCGTTTGTCACATCATGCGTCAAATCAATTGTCACTTTGAGTGATGTGACTTGACAACATGTCACTTTATTAAAGTGATGTGATGTGACTTAAAGTAAAAAGTAGAAAAAGCATTAATAGACTTTTGCTTTTTACTTTTGATATATATGATAATGATTATATATATTTATTTTGTTTTTGGAAAATAAATTTTTATATATAAACTTATCATTCTCTCTCTCCAACATGCAAGACACGGTCTTCCTCTTTTCTCTCCCTCTTTTTCCTCTCATCTCCTTCACGGCTTCACTGCCGATTTTGCTTAAAATTGTTTCTGGTTTTACCGATTTTTGAGAAGCAAAATTGAAGAAGACTTAGTGCTAGCACACCATGAGTGATACATAGGTGATAGGGAAGTGTCTTCATGAGCTTGGATTTATTTTTGGAGCTTGAAGCTTGGAGCTTCAATGGAGTCTCACATGGCCGAAAATGGTGGAGTCCAAACCAGTCCAAACCGAGCAGTTCACTGCACTTGGAAGCCAAAACCGAGCATGATGAAGCAAGAAAAACGCATCTTGTTCTTCCTAGCATCAAACCCATCAATGTGAGTATGAATTCCGCCTTACTCCTTTGTGTATTCAACTCATTTTTATGCATGTTTGTGATCTTTGGGACTTGATTTAACTCTTACACATAAGTGATGGATGAGTAATGGAAATATGAGTACCTGGGAAAGTAATATTTCCAAAACCTCCGCAGCAAATGACAAAGCATCTCCGACCATTTTATGTCAAGGCAAAGGCAAAAGGAATACCATTTAGCAAAGTATTGATCGACAACGAGGCAGCCATTAATGTCATCCCAATTAGGATGCTGGGTCGTTTAGCAAAGTTAGAAGATGATCTCATACCTACAGAAGTAGTGCTCACAAGGTTCAATATGGGGCAACGACGGCTAAATGAGTTGTCCCCTTAGACTTGCAGGTAGGGAGCACCACTAAAACGATAATGTTTTTTGGTCATAGATGGACCGACCACATATAACATGCTCTTGGGATGAGATTAGATTCATTGCAGCCAATGCATACTTTTTTCTCTCCATCAATGTTTGGTTTTTTGGAATCAGAAGGATGAAGTCGGAATGGTGCACGCTGATAATAGACCTTTCACGACATAAATAAATTCGACAAAATATTTCATGTATAAAGGAAATTATGGGCCAGTCAGAATGTCAGATGAAAAAAGATATACATCCATAGTTTCTCAAAATATTGACCCATACGCCGCATAGTTATTGAATGATTTATTCATGCAAGTAAGGCCAAACATAGTGTCCTTCGAGAAGCCATCATGTGGCCAAAAAACCAACAAGTCAAATAAAGAGGAGCGAGCAAATTAAAAAACAAGTCACGCTCGTGGCTACCAAAGCCAACTTAATGGCTTATTTACGGGAACGAAAAGTCGAACCCGATGCTCAGGCCACAATCCTGGCCTTAAAAGGAAAATTGATGACTTATCAGGTAGAAAACAGAATAAGGGATGCAGACGGGGTAGATTGTCTGGACGAACGACCAAAGAAATTGGATGAACAACTAGAGGAAGAAAATAAGGATCTAGAATGCAATTTAAATGGACACTAGAAGACGGGCATTACGAGAGCGTAAGACGTCTGTAGGAGGTAAACCTGGGAGACGAGGATGAAAAGTGCATCACATATATTGGGGGAGACTTGATGCCCAAGTACATAAAGAACTAATTTCTCTCCTAAAAAGTTATAGAGATTGATTTGCATGGGACTATGAGGAAATGCCTGGTTTAGATAAAACTTTAGTAGAGCACAAGCTACCTATCTTGCCAAACTACAAACCATATAAACAACCTCCCAGGAAGTTCGCACCAAATGTCTTGCATGATATCAAGTCGAACGTCTACTAAAGGAAAAATTCATTAGGACGACCAAATATGTAGAATAGCTATCAAATATTGTCTCGGTCATGAAGAAAAATGGAAAATTTAGAATCTGCATAGATTTTCGAAATTTAAACTTGGCAATGCCAAAAGATCAATACCTTATGCCTACGGTAGATTCTTTAGTAGACTCCACTGCGGGATACCAAATGTATTCCTTTATGGATGGGTACGCAGGGTATAACCAGATTAACATTACCAAGGATGGCGTTCATAAAACGGATTTTCGATGCCCATGGTTTTTGGGATGTTATGAGTGGATAGTGATGTCATTCGGTCTAAAATATACTGGAGCCACTTACTAACGAGCTATGAATTTAATCTTTCATGAAATGATTAATAATTTTTTAGAAGTCTATATGGACGATATAGTGGCTAAATCTATGGCCATAGATGAACATTTCAACCACATAAGAATGGTTTTTGAGCGGATGAGGAAGTTCAAATTAAAATTAAATCCTACCAAGTGTATTTTTGGAGTTAGCGTCGGGAACTTTCTAGGTTTCCAGTTCATCAAAGGGGAATTGAAATCGATGAAAATAAATCTCGAGCGATTAGAGAGGCCAAATCCCCTGAAAACAAGAAAAGTTGCAAAGGTTACTAGAGCAAGTTAATTTTTTTAAGGAGATTCATTTCTAATTGTGTAGGTAAAACTAAAGTATTATCATCTCTATTAAGGCTAAAAGAAAATGATGATTTCTTCTAGACAGAAGAGTATTAAAGAGCCTTCGAGAGCCTAAAAAAGTATTTAGTGAAGCCACTGGTAATGGTGCCTCCTGTGCCAGGAAGACCAATGAAGCTGTACATATCTGCCGAAGAACAATCTGTAGCTGGAATGATCATGCAGGACGATAACATGGGCGTAGAAAGAGCCATTTATTACCTCAGCAGACATTTGTTGAAATATGAATGTAATTATTCTCCAATTGAGAAATTGTGTTTACATGTACTAAACTACGAGCCTATCTTAGGCCGACTGTCGTGTATCTAGTTACAAAGATCAATATAGTAAAATACATGTTCTCTCGCCTAATTTTGCATCAAAGGGTCGGTTTTTGGTCTCTTTCATTGTCCGAATTTGACATACGATACGAACCTCAAAAGGCCGTAAAAAACCAAGCCCTTGCTAATTTTTTAGCTAATCACCCTTGTTTGAGCATAACTAAAGAAATTGACATGGAAATATGCGAATACAGCTTAAAACCATGGACGATGTGCTTTGACGGTTCTAACACGTCGAAGGGGGCATAAATATGAATTGTCATTGTTAGTCCTTTAGGAGAAAGTTTTCGTTTCATTGTCACGTTGGATGAATGTTGTACCAATAATCAGGTCGAATACGAGGCTTTAATATTTGGATTGGAGATAATCATTGACATGGGAGTAAAAAATGTGTCCATTAAGGGAGATTCACAACTAGTGGTCAAACAGGTGATGGGTGCCCTTAGATGCCAGAGTTCGTCAGTAATGGCATTATTAGAAATAACTCATTAACTGTTAGATCAATTTGATTACGTAGAGTTAGAGTACGTCCCAATGATGAAAAACGAGGTAGCTAATGAGCTAGCTCAAGCGGCTTCATGATTTTAAAAGATGAGAATTGATAGTGTGTGTGGACGAGGAAAGATTAAACCAGCTTTAGCTAGACGAAGGAATGAAGTTGGCATTTTTGATATTGAAAACTGAGACAGAAATGATTGGAGGAAAGAAATTAGAATTTTCTTAAAGAATCCAGAGAACTGAGGAAATCGAAAGCTAAAACTGAAGGCTTTAAACTTTGTGGTATCAGAGGATGTATTGTGCAAAAAACGCCAAGATGGTTTACTGTTAAGGTGTGTGGGGTCATCAGAGGCCAAGACCATTATGGCTGAGGTGCATGAAGGGGTTTATGGGGCCCATCAAGCCAGAGTAAAAATGAGGTGGTTAATCATAAAGAATGGATATTATTGGCCGAAAATGGGAGAGTCTTGCATTGCATACGCAAAGGGATGCATGGCATGTCAAAAACATGGGCCCATACAACGAACACCAGCAACAAAAATGGTTCCCATCATAAAACCATGGTCGTTCAAAGGATGGGCGATTGATTTGATAGGGAAAATCTATCCTGCATCGAGCAAAATGCACACATTCATCATTGTCGCTACAGATTTCTTTACCAAGTGGGTAGAAGCAATACCGGTAATAGAAATTTCCCAAGAACGAATCATCAAATTCATTAAAGAGCATATTATTCATAGATTCGGTATCCCACAAACATTGATGGTAGATCATGAGACTTCTCTAAACGGTGAAAAAGTTAAGTGTTTTTTGGGCGAATATGAGATCCAGTTAGTAAATGCTACACCATATTACCCTCAGTCAAATGGTCAGGCCGGGTCATCCAATAAAATCCTTAAAGGCCTAATTCGAAAGATGATAACGGACAATGCCAGGTAGTGGGACGAATGTATGAGTCAAGCTTTGTGGGCATATAAGACATCGCCAAGAATGAGTACCTCGGTCACACCATTCTAATTAGTATATGGCCAGAAGGTCATATTACTGGTAGAAGTCAATGTCAAATCCATAAGGATGGCGTTGCAAAAATAAATTGAAGCTAGAAGATTATAATAAAGTGATGATCCAAAATCTATTAGAGCTAGACGATGTTAAATGTGATGTCATGAATCGTTTGGAAGCACAGAAATAAAGAATGGACATAAGGTATAATCGAAAAGTCATGGCCAAATCGTTCAGAAAATGAGAGTTAGTATGGAAGACAATACTGCCGTTAGATACTAAAAGTCCTATATACGGCAAATGGTTGCCCAATTGGGAAAGGCCCTTCAAGGTAGAGAATATATTGCCAAATAGAGCTTATCATTTAATGAATTTGGATGGAGAAATGCATGTCAGAGCGATAAATGGTAAATATTTGAAAAAATATGTGCCTTCATTGTGGGAGCATGAGAATGTAGCATTCTTCGAATGTCAATAGAATGACATATATATATATATATATATATATATAATAATGATAATAATAATAAATATTGTTATTAAAATGAAGGCGGGGCGACAGATGGTGATTCATGAAGAACGGACAATGCAACGTCCTAACCTTTACAACAATAAATAAATTACAAAGTCAGTGACTGGGTGGCGGCCGTTGGACGTCTTCAGTGAGCGCTCTATCCTTCAAGACCGCAAATGCCTCCCTCAACTGTTTCCACTCCTGCTCCATCACCCCATCAGCTGTAGTAAGATTGGCCATACTATTTTCAAAATCAAATTGGGCCAAGTCTTTATACTCCACCAAAGATTTGTTCATATCATCCAATTGTGCAGCAATGACTTTCCTCTTAGCTTCTTTTCTCATCCGGTTCTCCTCAATAAGACGTTGGATCCCCCGTAGTTGTCGCTCTAAATCCAGCAGTACTGACTCCTCGATCATCATCTCATCCGTAGTTTCCCATGGGGATCAATGAAGAGCAATAAGGGAATCACAAAGTCCTTTTTTCTTTGCAACCGAAGAACGAAGCTTGACCCTCTGGTTGTGTATACACCGATAATGAGGGATGAGAGCTTCTACTTCGTTTTATAAGTCTTGGAAGAAAGGTCGATTATTCACTGGTATAGGCAAAGTAAGAGAAGCCAACAACCGAGACAACTCAGAGGAAAATCTCTATAGTTTAAACATATTTTCTAGCAGAGCAGCTTGACTGATGTCCAACCCAGTGAAGAACGCGTATTGACGAACAACTTCCTGAAAGGCCTCCAAGTCCGTGGTTGCTCGCGCTGAGGATGATGAAGGATGAGACGGAGTGGAGGCCAGCCGGTCAAGATGATCCAAAATGTCTTGGACCGATTGTATGAACGGATCGGGCACCAATTTACAAAAAAAAGGGTTAGGAAATGAAAACCAAGGTAGTTATACAAAGGGGAGAAAAGTACTTACAGCCTCAGGCACAAAGCTAGAACTTGAAGGCTTGTCCGCAGCCGCCATTGGATCATCACCGAGGGCGATGTAGAGTCTGGCCTAGGAGATGATGGCAGAGAAATATGAGATGTCTACCGAGGATCTCGGTCGGGTGAGGGAGACCGATACAATGGAAAATCAAATGGAACACTAGAATGGCTTGGTGCACCCGACGATTGGGTCTCTGTGGAAGAGTCAGAGTCAGAGGAATCAATAACATTTACAACTTCAAAATCCTCATATACTCGTCTGACCATGTCCGCCTTTAGAAAAGACATGGCCTCTTCCAATACATTCATTCGACCTGACTGAACAGACAATCGATGTCCCTATAACACCGCTCATTCCCTTAGGTAATCCATATGTGAATTAAGGGGACGACTCGTTCAGGATGGAGCTGAGAATGCTCGTCATCCGGTTCTTGCACAAAGGAGATGAGAGTGTGCAAAAGACGTTATTCAAAAAAAGGGTCGTCCATTGGGATCTCCTATATGCGGGTCTCTACTCCCAATTATTATGTTTAACCCAATATCTTAGGGATCCACCCTAACAGTTGGGCGTTCAACAAGCTCACCCTCCTCTGAGGGGTGTTGAACGATCGGAATTTCAGAGGATGAGGTTTGAGCCGACGCGACCATATCTGACGATTGCTCGGTCCTGGAGACCTACACAAGGAAACATAATAGACAGTTTAAAAAAAAAGAGAAAAAGAGAGAAGAGAGAGGGGAAAAGCATACCTTGGTTCGTCTGCGCAACATATGCTCATCTGAATCAGAACCATGAGCGGGTGAAGTGTGCTTCATTTTGATAGGGGGGTTTAGAAATTGCCTTCTTCGGCCCAACTTTATCATCGGGCTTCTTCGGCCCAACTTTTTTAGAGGATTTAGAGGAAAAGACGAGGCTGGAAAAAGAGGATGTGGGCAATGAGAAAAGCCTTTCACGGCTGGCTGGCCAAAAACGCTCGAAGAAAGGATGAACGGATGTATAAGGGGAGAAGGAATCACAAGAAAAAGAAGATAACAAAGTCCGCACCTCGGACAAGCATTGGTCAATGTCCGCACCTTGAAATGTTTATTTAACCTAGAGACATGCTTTCTCTCTCTCTCGCCCAAGCCCCCAACCCAAATAAGGAAAAAGAACCCGAACACTCAACTCCCCTTAAAACATGGCTAACCATTTTCTTTTCTTTTCTTTTCCTCATCTTCCCTCTCTTTTCTCCCCCTCCTCTCTCTTTCCCATTTCTTCTTTCTCCCCTTTCACTCTTCCCTATTTACTCCATCTTTTTTCTCTTCCCAGTGGCAGTGGCTCACCTCCACTCCCTGCCTGGCTTTTTATTTAGTTTTTGTAACTATTGTTCTGCCAGATCAATAAATTTAGGGATCCACTCTTGTTGTGGTAGTTTTTCAATCTGAGTATTGGTTTTTATTTTTTATTTTTCTGTAGAATAATTATATCTTCCCCAACCTATGAAAGATTTGGTGTAGGTTTATCAGTGGATCCGACAAGCTATGAGAGCATTATGGTACTTTCAGAAGCATCTTCACATTATGGTAAAAAAAAAAAAGATGCATCTTCACATTTGTCAAATTTGTTAATTGACTTATATTAGATTGATTGTAGGTTGATGTAAACATGTTATGTCTAATGTGTGTATTATTCTCTTTCATTTTCAAATAGAAATATTTATTTATCGACTAATTAGCTGAGGTTGGGGACTAAATCGGTCATCAGATTCCTCCTATATTTATGATATATTTAAGTGTGAATATGTTATGAGGATATATTATACATATATTGATTTAATTAGGTTTGAGTCTTAGAGTATCCCAAGTTTAAAATCAAGTTAAAATAATTATGTAATTACATCTTTATAATATTTTTATATATGAATGGTTTTTTTTTTTTTTTTTTTAAAAAAAAAGAAAATAGAATTATACAAAAATCTCAACACCCCAAAAATAAAAAAGAGGTCTTTGTAGGACATCTAATCGATACATATTTTTGATTTAACTTTGATTGGTCTCACTCAACACAAACATATGCAAGTCATATAATTATTGGGTAAGCACATGAATGAAGTGGTGCGCGATATCCCCAAAAAGGGAAGAGGGAAAATTAATCCCGCTGAGAAGGGCAAATTAGTAAAAACAAAAGAGAAACTTTTTGTGAGTGCCGAGTGGTAAACACGTTTTCAAAACCCTCGCCTTTCTTTCTCCCTCAAAACAAAAAACCCCCCCAAAACTGAAGCTAAAACCGTTCTCTTGCTCTGTTTCAAATGCACAAACCCTAATACACGCACACTCTCAAACCTAACATAAAAATAAAAAACTAAAAAAAGGGTTTTTGTTGTTGCGCGAGTTCTGTGAAAAGTTTTGATATGGTAACAACTGGTGGTGGTGGGCATCCGTCAACAACAACAACAACAAGAATCGAAGGAAGCAGTCAGATTTTATCAGCCGGTGTGAGAAAGACGATTCAAACGATTAAAGAAATAGTGGGTAATCACTCTGATGCTGATATCTATTTTGCTTTAAAAGATTCTGGTATGGACCCCGATGAGACTGCCCAGAAATTGCTTAATCAAGGTCTGTGCTTTTCTTCAAGTCTGACTCATTTGTAGTAATTTAAGAGTTTTTGGTTAATGGATTTTGGTTGTTTAGTGCTAATATTTAGTCTTTGTTTTGGTTTCTCTTTCTTTCTTTTTTCATTTTGCCCTGTTATTTATAGTTTTGAATATTAGTGGGTGTATTGAAATTTTGAAATTGATATTGCTTAGCTAAGAAGGCTAGTAGTTATATTCAAAATTGGGTTATAATGCTTTAAGATTTTTTGGGCCAGTGGCTTTTGGTTGTTTTGGGCTCTTATTGAAATTTATGATTTTGTGAGTATTGGGGTTGCTAAGTTTGCAGAAATTGATCCATGAAGGTTAATAATTTTATTGGAATTGGATGTGTTTAGGGTATTTGGTTTAATGGGTTTTGATTGTTTAGTGCTGATATTGAGTGTCTTTTTTGGTGTTCTTTGCTGCTAGGTATATGATGATTTTGTGTTTAAAGTTTGAGAATTTTAGTGGATGTATTAGGGTTTCGTAAGTTGAAGAAATTGCTCAGCCAAGGTCAGTAATTATGTTGAAATTGAATTTTTTTCGTAGATGTAGTATTTGGGTTGCCCAGCCCTTTTGTTAATTGATAAGTGATTTTATTTCTAATTCTTGTTTGCTGATACAGATTTCGTAAGTTTATAAAATACTGCCATTTCGTTCAAGTTCACAGAAATTGCTCAATTAAGGTCGATAGTTGTGTTGAAGTGAACCTTTTTTTCGTTTAAATGTTTATGTTGGTTTTTTTTGGCTTTTGTTTCTTTTATCGTGATACAAGTAATTTAAAGTGTTTTTGTTGATGGATTTTTTGTTTAACTAGTTGAGGGTTTATTTTGGCTGTGTTATTGTGTTGGAATTAAATTTCTCTTACATGTTTATTGTTTTCTGTTTTGGGGGTTTTGTTATACATGCTTTCTTTTTAAAAAAATTGGCTTAATTAACAGTACATTGTTTTGGATGTTTGCTTTATTCTCTTTATCTGTGGGGTTTTGGGCGTTTGTTTTTTATGTTTGTTTATGAAGTGATCAAGTTTATAACATAATATTGATAAGAAACTACAAATATTTTTCTTTGAGCATTGTTTGTTTTTGTTCAGATCCATTTCATGAAGTAAAGAGAAGAAGAGACAAGAAAAAAGAGGTATTGTTTGTATCTTTTTTCATTTTGGGAAATAACTATAGGTAGTTGACCCCACCTAGTGGGAAAATGTTTTTGTTTGGTTGGGAAATAACTGTAGGTCCTGTTTCCTTGCATTGAGAAATTTTGTAGGCACATGTTCTGCCTCCTGGAAAGCTACTCCTACCTGTGAGAATGGTTTTATGTTTTGTGAAGTTCTACGGAACTTTGGACTTCATTTTATAAGTTTTTGAATGTTCAACAACCTCTCTGTCCCTCCTAGCTCATTTTCCCCCCTTTTTTACCTATGAGGTTTACTTGTTGCATATTCACTTTGCTCTTTGGGAATATCTTGATGGACGTTAATATACCACTCAAATTTATTTTTTTGGCTTTTTAATTTCCCTAATATTTTCTTACAATATGCTTCAGAGTATGGGTTACAAGAGTTTGACAGAACCAAGGATAAAATTTGAAAATTCTGGTAAAACGTTTAGATTTCATACTTATGATGATCGTAATGCTCGGAGAGGAGGGTATAATCGGAAAGCTTTACCTGGTAATTCAAGATTTAGTATGTTCATTGTTTAAGTCATTTTTTTAAAGTTCTTCAAGTTGATGGTTAGGCTCTCAATAGATGCAGGAATAAACAGAGAGTTCCGTGTGGTAAGAGACAACAGAGTTAACCTTGAATCAAAACAAGAAACGAAGTGTCCTGCGCTAGAATTCTCAATATTTACCATTGAGAGAGTCAGAAATGTTAAAGAAAAGGGGTATGTTTATGTGTGTACTTTATATTTTACTGCCAATCTCAAATTTTCGTGTTCTGCTTACTGAGTAAAACAACAAACAATTACTGCATTTTAGCATGATGAAATCTCCATCTGGAAACCTGTTTTAAATGTTAAAGAGGCTCGTAAAACATGGCTTTTATGAGTGATTATTATATAATTGAGGATACTGCTAGTATCTGCGGTGAGCTCACATTGCCTCAATAAATGCTCCCTTGTTAATTTCTATTCTTCTGGTGTTCAATGCTTAACCTTCTCTGTCATGAAAATGATATTAAATATTGTGCTCCTTTTTGCATTTTCAGTAGCCCAGCAGGAATTCTAAGTGGTCAAAAGCTCTCAGGTGGAGGGAATTTATCTGAAGCTTCTAATGGATCTGCTGATTTACAACCTAGATATCCCTGTGATCCTAATTTTACTGGGACTGATAGGAAAGACCTATTAGGTGCAAAGTTAACTTCTTTTACAGTTTCACGGCCGCAAGCCTTGAAACCTAACAATACTCAAGCACATTCTGCAACGTTGGCATTAAGCAATTCTGTTGGAGGGTACTTTTCTTCTAAGGATCCTGTTCATGTTCCATCTCCTGATTCCAGAGTTTCTTCTGCTGTTGGAGCTATTAAGCGTGAAGTTGGGGTTGTAGGCGGTGGCCGACAGTCTACTGACAATGCTGTTAAAGATTCATCTGCACCTATTAGTTCTTTCTCTAATTCCATTTTGGGAAGAGATAACTCGGACTCATTTCGACCATTCCCTGCAATTTCAAAGCCTGACCAACTAAACCAAACTGCTGCAACTGAGTCGAGAGTGGCCAGCATTCCAAGTAACAGGGGTTTGTTTTCCAACCGGTACACTGGCAGGTCATACCAACAATCTGTAGGTCATCAAAAAGGTAAACTAGTTGTGAAATGAATTTCCATTTAAGATCCAGGCAGTGGGACAAAGTTTCAGTTGAAAATAGTGTCAATCTAAGAGTTCAACATGTTAATTTAGATATTTTTCCTGCTTTTCTAACGTGGCTTGCATCTTCTTATAATTCATTGAATGAATAAACAGATACAGGTGTGTTATAAAGTTGTCATGGAGCTACTTTTCATTAGTTGCCAAGAGTTCCGGTTTAATGAATGAAAGTGGCTGCTCCCTTTTTTTCATTCTTCTTTTAGATGTTCATGTAGAGCTCGGGAGGTCATGCCTTGAGATTGTTAATTGAAGAGAATTTAATTAATAGAGGCCTTCATGCTTGCTTGTTTCTCAAATTTTATGACATAATTGAACTTCAATGCAGGTTCACAGCATCATAAAGAGTGGAAACCAAAATCGGGTCAAAAATCAAATGTTATTGGCCCTGAAGTGATTGGAACGCCTACTAAGTCTTCTTCACCTAACGGTGACGACGACTTGGAATCAGATGGAGCAAAATTGCAAGATGAACTTTCACGAGTAAACATCCATGAAAACCTGAATGTAATCATAGCACAGCATATTCGAGTCCCTGAAACTGAACGATGTCGGCTGACATTTGGCAGTTTCAGAGTGGATTTTGATTCTATCCGGAATTGTGGATCTAGGTTGCAGGCACTTGGTGCTTCTGAAGAATCAAATGGGGAGTCTGCTGAAAGGTTTGTGTTTTTATTTTAGTAGTTAACTGCTTATGGTTAATGCCAAAAAGCTGGACATGCTAATAGGATAGGTGACTTAACTATGAGTTTTCTCTTGTTTAGAAGTCACTATGTGCAGTTCATTTGAATTCATAAGATCTGCGTACAATTGAAGTGTAACATGATAATGCTGATGACAGTTTGACTGGAGCTGCTCCCAAGACTTCTGGTAATGATATTTCTGGCAGCAAGCTTGTAGATGTTCTCGATGATCATGTAAGAAATTCCGGATCTAACTCGCCAGCATCTGGTGAAGCATATGAGCATCAATTGCCTGATGATATCAAAGATTCTTCAAGTCCTCAGAATTTGGACAACTATGCTGATATCGGATTGGTTCAAGACAATGATCCGTCCTATGCTCTTTCAGAGTCACAACAGCAGCAAGATTCATCAGAGTTGGCAAGTTTTCCCGTTAATATAGATTGAAAACTAATTTTTTCGCATTTATGCTTTCATTGTAAAAGAAGAATATTCACATTCTTTTGCCTAGTTGTTTTGTTGCTTGTAATGGTGCAATCTGATGTGCATTGGTTTTCTAGCAGGCATATGATCCCCCGATTGGTTATGATATGTCATATTTCAGACCCACAATGGATGAAAGTGTAAGGGGACAAGGCCCGCCTTCTCCTCAAGATGTAAATATGAGCTTCTTAGGCGCACATAATGCCAACAGCATCCCTGCATCATCACTAGCCATGGTACAGCAGCAGATGGCCCAGATGTATCCTCAAGTCCATGTTTCCCACTTCACTAATCTGCTGCCATATCGCCAGATCATCTCCCCAGTTTATGTTCCACAGATGGCCATGCCTGGCTATTCCAGTAACCCTGCCTATCCACACCCATCTAATGGCAGCAGTTACTTGCTGATGCCGGGAGGTAGTTCACATCTCGGTACAAATGGCCTCAAGTATGGAATTCAGCAGTTTAAGCCAGTTCCTGCCGCAAGTCCTACTGGGTTTGGAAATTTTACAAGTCCAACTGGGTATGCAATAAATACTTCTGGCGTTGTTGGGAGTACAACGGGGCTTGAAGATTCATCTTGGATGAAATACAAAGATGGCAATCTTTATCTTCCAAATCAACAGGTGAAACATATCTTCTGCCATGTTGGTAGTCTCAGATTCTGTTTTTAATAGGCTTAATAGGTTTTAATGCCTTGCTCATTGCATCTCAAGTATCTCCTATCTATGCATTACAAGCATGATATTTTGCTCTATTTTAGAAATCTTTATCTAATGTGTCATTATTCATTTATTCATAGCATCGTCCAATTTGACATGAAAAACTCTGTGTGTCTGCTGTTTTGGTAAATGAGATTGTTTCATAGTAATGAACATATGTCGGTGCTTAAGATGCATGTCTGTGTTTGGTTTTAGACTCAATTTTCTAGCCTGCATAATGATTCAGTTGATTGCATTTTGTTGCAAGAGCATAAAATTTACTAGAATTTGTGTCTGTGACATGGCAGGCTGAGACATCTGAACTTTGGATTCACAACCCGAGGGAGCTTCCAGGCTTGCAGTCTGCTCCATATTACAATATGCCTGCACAAACGCCTCACGCTGCTGCTTATTTGCCATCTCATGCTGGGCATGCTTCTTTCAATGCAGCTGTGCCACAATCTTCTCACATGCAATTTCCAGGAATGTACCATCCTACAGCGCAACCACCTGCAATGGCCAATCCACACCATATGGGCCCTGCAATGGTTGGTAATGTTGGAGTTGGGGTTCCACCTGCTGCTTCTGGGGCACAAGTTGGTGCTTATCAGCAGCCTCAATTAGGAAATTTCAGCTGGTCACCAAATTTCTGAAAGAAACGTCATTCTTATCCCGCTGCTTGTAAGGGATTTGAAGTAGCTATGGAAAGTTAATAGTTTTTTCCTGTGAAATGAGCAACCCACAAATCTTCTTTCTCATCAATGCATCATATGATGTTTTAATTTTCCATTTGTCATTCTTGTCAATTTCAACTGGTACTAAACTTTACAACATGAACTATCTCCTACAGGACAACTCTGCTGCCCATTTCTTAAGCGAAACGGATATGTAGACTCCTAACGTTTGTTCTACTATACATAAAGATCCCGATTTCAGCAATGGTCGTATAAATTCCTTTTGGGGACAGATCCCCAGAAGTTTTTTAAGAAGGGGGTTTTATGTGACCATTTCTGAAAACAATGGGGATTTTGCGACTATTTTGCTGAAGTTTGAAGGTCTAAAACTGGAAATTGGTAAGTTGCATGGATGCATCAATTCTCTTGTGGGCTAAAAGCTGTTGAAAGCTTTAGGTATGCATGTGCTCATGTTACTTTAGTTTGAAAATGATTTGACCTATGTCAGAAGAAAAAGAAAGGGAAAGCAGAAGCAAGCATTGTTGTCGATGTTGTGTCTTTGTTTTGCTGCATTCTTTTCTTTCTCTGGAACATTCCTTTGCATGCATGTTTTATGCACCAGCAGAATGCAAGAACAAAACAAAGTCACTTTCTTAGCCAAACAAAGCAAGCAAGCACTGCACTGCCTTTAGCTCCTACCAATGTATGTTTCATTCTGACTGAAATCAAACACAGATTCAAATGACCTTTAACCTTAGCCTTTTGTTTGTCTTTCAAACTTTCCATGTCATTCTTGGATGTCGGTTAGTCTTAATGTGAAAGATCGAAGGTTCAAAATGGTCTTATATATACAATGTCCTTGTTGCTTTCGATCATGTTAATAGTTTACGTAAAATTTTAACATTACTCGAGGATATGCATCCTATTGAGAGTGCTAGTGGTTTTGTGACGCTTTTGATTATATTAAGGTTACATAAATCTGGGAGCACTTTTAAATTATCCCTTTTTTTTTTTTTTTTTTTTTTTTTGGTGATCTGCAAGTGAAATAGCAATTACATATGTGCTTTATGAATCTAGAAACACACATTAGCATTTTTCCCCATGCCCAAATTGGTCAACAAGCATACAAAAAAGATTAATGAAGACCCTAAACAATTAACTAATTTAACATGTTATATAGTTAGTAGTTTATTTGTTCTACATTAGTAGTAAGGGTGTTCACGGGTCTGGTCGGGTCGGGTTTTTTAAAATTTTGTTAGATCCGATCGAGTCGGGTCAAGGGAAAGTCGGGTCGTGGGGAAGTGGAACCCGATAGGGTTCGGGTCGTCGGGTCATTTAAAAAAAATAATTTTTTTTTGATAAAATAATTATTTTGAAATATAAATATTAATTATTTTATGTCCCAAAAATTATCATATATATAAGTTTTAATACAAAAAAGTAATAAACAAATGAAATCATAGTAAAAACTTTAAAAATAATAATAAAATTTTTAGAAAAATAATAAAATTTTTATATGGTCGGGTTTTAGTATCAAACCCGTTGCACAATCCGAAAATTTCGGGTCGGGTCAAAATTTTACAAATTTTTTTATGAACCCGATCGGGTCGGGTCTGGTCATTGCGGGTCGGGTCGGGTCGCGGGTCGACCCGACCCTATGAACACCCTTAATTAGTAGTATGAGACTGTTGGATAATTATGACCCATAACATCACTATTTGTACAGAACATGGTGTTGTTGTACAAATTAATTATGTGACAAAGGAAATTGCTCTTTTATCATTTGTAATTGGATTACCGGGATATATAAATGATAAAAGTCCATATGATTAGTTCCAGATTAATAAGATATGAGACAGTATTAATCCACAAGGTTTAATCATTAAAATATCCCTAGTCGTAGTATTATCGAGATTGGACATCGATAATGCGGAATAATCTAGTATTGCACTTGTGCGTGTTATGAGAGCATAACATCATAGTTCTCATATATTGGGGTATTAGATACTCATGCAAGTGTAATAGGAGGTTGTGTTTACTGATGGTACGGAAACAGCTTCGCTCTGGAGAGACCCCTAGGAATTCCATTGGTAGTATGACTATGTGTCTATGGAAGTCCGAATCATGGTAGGTGTATTTGGTCTTAACCTGAGACTTACATCGCTAATACTTGCGACAATCAGTATACTTTGGTTTTGGTCGTCCAGAGCTTTAACAGGTTCTGTGTACGCCTTTTCTAGGTATACTGAGAATCGTAGTGTATTGGGTGTGATGTCAAGATGGAAGTATCACTCCAGTCATATGGAGATGATGATCACGCATGATACGGAACTAGTACTCTTATGTACTGCAGTCATCGGGATAATATGAGTAGGTCATGCTTATCCGATTATAGAGACTAGTTACCAGAGATCCGATATATGCTTCGTACGGGGCAGACACAATTCCAGCCCCAGGCCTTGCATGTGACATCCGATACTGGATCGTAATACGCAATACTACGTATACTACGCCTGATACATATTATATATTCCTTTAAGAATATTTCTGGAGAATTGGGTAGACACGGTGATTTGCTAGAAGCCAACCATGTCTCGTAAATCGGTAAAACGTAGTACTAGGTACGTACGTGTTCGGATAGTCCGACGACCGGAATTTACTGCCAACATATCAAGGGATCTCATGGGTCGCTTCCCGAAGATTCACCGATGATGTATGACTCGAACATAATTAATCTGGGATTAATTAGAAGAGAGAAAAAATTAATCTAGGATTAATTGCGGAGAGATTTTATCTGGGATAAAATTCTATTTAAAGAGAGAGAACGATTAATTTGGAATTAATCGATAAAATTATATATTCGATATATTAAACGAAATTAGATTTCGACGCGGAATTAAAATTAGATTTTAATTCGGGTAAACGAATTAATTTAGAATTAATTCGCTAGCAACGTGAATAGTAATTTTGCTAAACATATTATTTAATTAAATTTGATTTAATTAAGTCATAACAGAAAATTCGTTAATTCATAATTATCGAACCCGAGCCCGGGATGTGTTGCGGGCCCACTCGGATTTTGAATCAAGTGGGGCCCACAAGTCACATCACAGTCACATCACTAGTCAACTTTGTCACTTTAAGTTGATGGAAGTTGTTGGTAGGTGATTGTGTGTAAAACACACAAGTGTGATGGATTGAATGACATTTACCATTTTTATAATTTTGGTATATGACTTTTCAATTTGGTAATTAGATTACATAACACACTCATCTCTCTTCTCTCTCCCTCACTCACGGCGTTGTGCCATTTTTCTCTCCCATTTGGCTTGGCCGAATCTTGCTAAGAAGATGAAGAAAAATTGTTGCAATTTTTCAAGTGCTAGCACACCCAAGGAGTCATACAAAGATGATAGGGAAACCAATCCTTGAGCTTGGAATCAACACTCAAAGCTTGGAGCTTGAAGATCAACACAAGGAGGGCTTGGCCGAAACTCAAGGAGGAAATTTTTTTGTTGTCTACACATCCACTTAACCGATCAAAGTGAGTATTTCCGCTACTTTATTTTGATGTATTCACATGTTTCAATGCTTAATTGATCTTAGTTTGACCTAGAAAACCCAACAATGGTATCAGAGCCAGGTTATTGAGCATGAAATAGACTTAGGGTTCATAAACTTTAATTTGGGGCTTTTATGATTTAGATGATTTCTTCTTCAAATTGAGTGTTTGTTTGATATTAGATGATGATTATTTAGAGTTTTGCATCATTGGATTTGTAAAAATTGATTAGAATAATTTTCTCAAAATCCTTATGTTGGCCGAATATGACCCTAGGATAAGCTCTTGGTGATTTTTGAATTTTAGACAATTGGATGTGTTTAAAATGCATGGGATATACTAGTTTGTGATTTAATTGGATTGAAATCAAAATTGATATGAAAATAACCATATTGCCGAGAGCTTAGGAAGCATGTTAGATTGATTTTGCTTCAATTTGTGTTGGACATAAGTTGATTAATTAAAGCGTGATTAATTGGTATAATTGGTGTTTTGGAAATATTAATTTAACTAATTAATTATGGCTAATACACTTTAGTTAATTAAATTATGATATTAGGAATATTGGAATTTAATTAATTAGGCTTAATTTGGAATTGGGCTTAATGGGCTTGGTTGGGCCAAGTTTGGTTTAGTATAATTGGTTGGATCCAATTGGGCCTAAAACCATTTCCATAAAGTCCAAATATGATAATTGGGCCTTTTAAAATTTAATTGGGCCTAATGGGCCTAAATTGATTTTTGGCAAAAGGTGATTCCTTATTGGGCTTTGGTTGCCAAAGTCCATGCCTTATAAATTAATTGAAAGCCCATTGGACTTTAATTAAATTGACATTGGATGTTGATTGGGCTTTGAGACCTGTTAAGATTAGATTTAGAATCTAAGTCGCAAAGGCTCATTAATAAAGTGTAATTATTAATTTGGAATTAATAAAGAATTAGTATTGAATACAAATTAAATTGGATTTAATATTGTAGTTTGATATAATTCAAGAATTCGTACTTTGAGTACTTATTCTTAAACGAGTTGGACTCGTGCAAATCAAATCGTTGTTTGAACATTGGATGTCATTAATTAAAGATTAATTATTGGATTAGATTGATTGATAACATGCTTTGTGTGAATACATGGATGTGATGTATGAATAATGTTTATTGGATGGATATTAGATGGGTGTGAGAGAAATTTGGAAATTGTTGTAATAAATTTAGAATTTATTAAATTGGACCTGCGGTGTCCAGCATATTACCTCTTGATTCTTTGTATTTATCTTCTCGCCTATTCCCCTCAATGTAAATGAGGTTTCTTTAGAAGTGTTATGTAATTGGGTAGAAGTAAGAATTGTTGCTAGCTAGAGAGAGAGAGAGGAAATGGAGAGATTTATTCTAGGAACAAAATGTTTTAAATATCCATCGCATATCATTATTAATTTATTTACGCGCCTTATTATGCTTTTAGAATGCATGCTTAAGGGTGAATGATGAGACCTAATCAAAGATAATAATTGGTTGCCAATTACGCGAAAAACCCTCAACAAATATTAAGCGTTTTCCTTCCATTGAATGATTCATTCTCAAGATCCAAGATTGGCACTGGTTTGTTGGCCAAAGTCAAGACCTTATCCATCGCGGATGTGTTTGAATCATGAAGGCTTTGTTCCATATCGCATGTCTGTCCAAGTTGTGATTTGTTGGCCAAAGTCAAGATCACTTCTTGTCCATCGACATCGATTACGAAGTTTTCCAAGGTCAATGGGTCCCGTTTAACTGGAATCATTAAGCTTGTTGTGCCAAAGCCAAGGCTTAGTTGATTCAGAGGAAAAAGGTTAGGGAAATATTGGATATATTGGCATATATTAGATATATGTTTCGGACTTCGATTGTCCACCTACTGGATCTAGAATTGGATGAGATCCAATTGATCTTAGAGATCTACCTAGTTAAGTTTCATACAATTGTTGGTCAAAGTCAAGATTGTGTGTTATTTAACAGGATCCTAGCCCACTAGGAAACTAGGTTTCCTGAGTACTCAACAGAGGGTTAGAGGCTCGCCGAAAAAAATAGTGGGACGCAAGTATTAAATTTGCATATTTCATTAGATACTTGCCAATATGCGCTCATTTCAATTTTTCGTCATTAATTTATAATATATTAGTTGGACTAATATTTAATTGTTGTTTTAATTAAAACAGTTGGACTGTATTCAAACTACTTCATTTATAGTTGATTATATAATTGGATTATAGTAATCAACATATATGAATTTAACCAATAAAATAGTAGTTGATTATATAGTTAGACTATAGTAATCATTATATTCGATTGTACCCGAAATCGTTGATTGGATAGTTGGACTATTGGAATCAAGATAACTGAAAGATTAACGTTTAAACATAATTGGGTGAGAAAATGTCTTTAAACGGCTTTGATTTTCAGATTGGGAATAGAACCTCAGGATAGTCCGGGGAACTGAGAAGTTATTCTATTTGATAGAGAAACATCTCAGGCCTGAGCCCGGAGTTGGGTAAATAGTGGAGCGTGAGTTTTGGAAGACTCATGGTGATGAAAACTTTAGTGCTCAATCCTTTATGCTTAATGCAATGACACTTTAATTTGTCGTCAAAACTAAGGATTAGATCCTTATACCATGATGTTGAAATTAAAGAATCTTCATAGATTATTCTTAGATCTTAGAAGTAAAAATTGCAAAAGAAGCTATTTTGCTCGTGTATGTCAGAGGGTACATCTACAAGCACTAGGTGTAGTAGATGATTGCTAACATCGATCAGCTAGGTTAGCTGGGCATTACCTACATGGCCGAGACTACCAAAGGTTTGATCTTATAGTCTCTACCTGAAAGCTGGGGCAGGTTCATTATGAACCAAGAGTAAACTCTTGGAGAGTTGATGGCTATGCTCAAGGAGGCACAGCCAGAGCTTCTAAAACGGGCAAAGGCAAAATCATCACAGTCTTCTTGGAAGACAAAGGACATATCCTAAGATGTCTACCTAAAATGTGGCAAACGAGGTCACTGAAGCGTGACTGCCGTATGGACAAGGCAGACATAAAGGAAGTGAAGACGGGGCAAGGCTCCGGCTTCAAATATGTTTGTCATAAACATGTTCACTACTGGTTTCAAAATTGGATTTTTGATACTAAGTGTTGTACATAAATATATGTACTGATGTGCGGCATCTGCTGATAAGTAGGATACTGACTTCAGTTGAGATCAACCTGCGAGTCAGAAACGGAACGAGAGTCGCTGTTTTAACCGTAGAAACCTAAGTTTAGGAACTACCCTTTGGGTATGTACTTAAATTAGGAAACTGTTATAATGTACCTAGTTTGACTAGAAATATTCTCTATATCTAAGTTTAACCCGTTGCGGGTATACCTTTATATTCTAGAACACTAAGTGTTTTATTTTATAAAGATGATATTGAGATAAGCACATTAGATGTGAATAACAGTATTTATATTTTGAATATAAATGAATCTCAAACGTATACATGACAAACAAATAGCTCAAATTGAATAAATCAGTTGAGAGTTATAAGTCGCATTGTTGTCTGGGACACATTAACAAGATTCATATATCCACACTTTCGAAGAGTGGATACTAGGATGGATTTGATTCTAACTCAAATAATGTCTACAAATCTAGTTTATTAGGCAAAGTGCCTAAAACACCTTTTACTTGGTAAAAGTGTAAGTGCCACCGATCTGTTAGCCCTCGTTCATAGTGACGTAAGTGGGCCCATATCTAGCTAGGCTAGAGGTGGATATGAATACTTCGTAACCTTTACGGATGTGGCATCGCGTTATAGTTATGTGTTTCTTTTGAAACACGAATCATAAACTTTTGATAAATTCAAAGAGTTTCGACACGAAGTATAAAAACAGATCGGTAAAAGAGTATTAAAACATCACGATTGGACCGTGATGAAAATACTTAAGCAATAAGTTTCTCAATTACTTGAAAGAGTATAGTATTCTTTCATTATAGACTCTTCCCGGAACACCTCAATTTGACGGTGTGTCCGAACAGAGAAACATAATTTTATTGGATATGATAAGATTAATTATGAGTCGCTCTGAGCTACCATTTTCCTTCTGGGGATACGCATTAAACAGTGCAAAACTTATTTTGAATAAGGTTCCATGAAAAATCTGTTAGACAAACTTCATATTAGATATGAACATGAAAGAAACCGGGTTTCTCATTCTTGTGATTTGGGAATGTTGGGCATATGTTTGGATGATACCAAACTAGAACCCAAATCGGATAAGTGCCTAATTTGTAGGTTATCCTAGGGTAACCAAAGTATAGTACTTATACAACTCACAAGAGAACAATGTAATTGTTGCTCTCCATGCGGTTTTCCTAAGAGGAATACATTATAAGTAGTGGTAAGTGGGAGGAAAGTAAAACTGGATGAAAATCGGAGTAATACTGTTCTAGGCACCGATTCCTTAATGGAACACAAACAGTTCATCAGGGATGAAACTGTACCACAATATTTGAATACACAAGAACCGCGTAAGTCGGAGAGAGTCAGAAAACAACCTAGGAGGTATGGGTTTCTGATCTCACGTTATAAAGATGTCAATCTTATTGAGGAAGACAAACTGGATACGTATGAGGAAATGATACAAGGTATCAACTCCTTTCATGGCAAAACGTCATGAAGTCCGAAATGGATTCCATGTATACCAACCAAGTTTGGATACTGGTTGTTGTACCGAAGGCATCGTGCCTATTGGTACTAAATGAGTCTTCAAGGAAGACATACATGAATGGAAACAAACAAACGTACAAAGCTAGGCTTGTAGCGAAAATGTATCGTTATCAACATTGTGTCAATACGATGAAACCTTTTATCCGTTGCCATGATTAAATCCATTTGGATAATGCTTGCTAATGCTGCATGTTTAATTATGAAATATGGCAGCTGAACGTCAAAACAGCTTTCCTTAAACGGAAACCTTTTGAGGATGTTTATAAAAATCCTGACGGTTTTGTCGCACCAAAACAAGCAAACAAGGTTTGCAAGTTAAATCGATCAATTTATGGATTGACCTAAGCATTGCGTTCTTGGAACCATCGTTTTGATGTATCATAATGGTATATGATTTAATTCAAAATGAACATGATTCTTGTGTAAATAAGGAGGTTAGTGGGAGCACACTGACAATGTTTGTCCTAATAATGATGACATATCATTTCTTGGAAAACATTCCCATAATACAATCGGTGAAAGCTTGGCTTTCATGAAAATTCTCCATAGAATACTTGGGAGAAACAACCTTTATTATAGGATAAGGATCTACTGGGATAGATCTAAAAGTTGCTGGCACTCTCTGAGAACTCGTACATTGAAATATATGTACGCGACCTGGTGTCTCATATGCTTTAAGCATATGGAGTCACAATCAGGCCGATCCAGGTGATGGTCACTGGATTGATGTTAAGAACATCCTTGAGTATCTTAGACGAACTAAGGATGCGTTCTTAATTTATGAGAAGGAGAACTTGAAGTGACTGGGCTCACTGTTGCAAGTTTCCAAACCGACAAATACGACTGTGAGTCGTAATAAGGGTACTACATAGTTTGAATAATGAAGTAGTGAGCTGGAAATCTTCCAAGCAAGATATTATTTCCGAATAAACAACAAAAACGGAATATTGCTGCAGCTGAGGTAGCAATAGAAGCACTTTGGATCTATATAAATCCTAATCAGATTAGGTATAGTTCTGTTAGCAGCTGAGCTAGGCCTCAGCGCAGGCTAAAGAATTAATGGTCTCATCAACGATCCAAGTATATACTTCAATTATTTCATCTGATTCGTCGGATCATACATCGTGGCGATGTGATGATCGAATAAATCGCATCAGATGATAACCATGCAAATCCGCTGAAGAAATCTGTTTCTCAGCAGAAGTTTGAGCGACCCATACATAGTTCAGTGTAGGACACTTGAGTGATTGGCTACAGGCCAAGTGGAGATTGTTGGACAATTATGACCCATAGCATCACTATTTGTACAGAACAGGGTGTTGTTGTTACAAATTAACTATGTGACAAAGGAAATTGCTCTTTTATCATTTGTAATTGGATTACCGGGATATATAAATGATAAGAGTCCATATGATTAGTTCCGGATTAATAAGATATGAGACAATATTAATCCACTAAGGTTTAATCATTAAAATATCCATAGTCGTAGTATTATCGAGATTGGACATCGATAATGCAGAATAATCTAGTATTGCACTTGTGCGTTGTGGTAGCATAACGACATAGTTCTCATATATTTGGGTATTGGATACTCATGCAAGTGTAATAGGAGGTTGTGTTTACCGATGGTACGGAAACAGCTTCGCTCTGGATAGACCCCTCAGAATTCCATTGGTAGTATGATTATGTGTCTATAGAAGTCCGAATCTGGGTAGGTGTATTTGGTCTTAACCTGAGACTTACATAGCTAATACTTGCGACAATCAATATACTTTGGTTTTGGTCGGCCAGAGCTTTAACAGGTTCTGTGTACGCCTTTTCTGGGTATACTGAGAATCGTAGTGTATTAGGTGTGATGTCAAGATGGAAGTATCACTCCAGTCATATGAAGATGATGATCACGCAGGATACGGAACTAGTACTCTTATATACTGCAGTCATCGGGATAATATGACTAGGTCATGCTTATCCGATTATAGAGACTAGTTACCAGAGATCAGATATATGCTTCGTACGGGGCAGACACAATTCCAGCCCCAGGCCTTGCATGTGACATCCGATACTGGATCGTAATACGCAATACTACGTATACTACGCCTGATACATATTATATATTCCTTTAAGAATATTTCTGGAGAATTGGGTAGGCACAGTGATTTGCTAGAAGCCAACCATGTCTCGTAAATCGGTAAAAACGTAGTACTAGGTACGTACGTGTTCGGATAGTCCGACGACCGGATTTACTGCCAACATATCCAAGGATCTCATGGGTCGCTTCCCGAAGATTCACCGATGATGTATGACTCGAACATAATTAATCTGGGATTAATTAGAAGAGAGAGAAAATTAATCTAGGATTAATTGCGGAGAGATTTTATCTGGGATAAAATTCTATTTAAAGAGAGAGAACGATTAATTTGGAATTAATCGATAAAATTATATATTCGATATATTAAACGAAATTAGATTTCGACGCGGAATTAAAATTAGATTTTAATTCGGGCAAACGAATTAATTTAGAATTAATTCGCTAGCAATGTTAATAGTAATTTTGCTAGGCATAATTATTTAATTAAAATTGATTTAATTAAGTCGCAATAGAAAATTCATTAATTCGGAGTAGCGAACCCGAGCCCGGAATGTGTTGCGGCCCACTCAGATTTTGAATCAAGTGGGGCCCACAAGTCTATCACTAGTCAACTTTGTCACTTTAAGTGATGGAAGTTGTTGGTAGGTGATTGTGTGTAAAACACACAAGTGTGATGGATTGAATGATATTTACCATTTTATAATTTTTGGTATATGACTTTCAATTTGGTAATTAGATTACACAACACACTCATCTCTCTTCTCTCCCTCACTCACGGCATTATGCCATTTTTCTATCCCATTTGGCTTGGTCGAATCTTGCTAAGAAGATGAAGTAAATTGTTGCAAATTTTCAAGTGCTAGCACACACAAAGAGTCATACAAAGGTGATAGGGAAACCAATCCTTGAGCTGGGAATCAACACTCAAAGCTTGAAGCTTGAAGATCAACACAAGGAGGGCTTGGCCGAAACTCAAGGAGGAAATTTTTTTTTTGTCTACACATCCACTTAGCCGATCAAAGTGAGTATTTCCGCTACTTTACTTTGATGTATTCACATTTGTTCAATGCTTAATTGATCTTGGTTTAACCTAGAAAACCCAACAGAGACTAGTTTGAGGTTTATTGTTAACTTAAAAAGTCTTATGTCTTCTATTGATTTTGATGATAAAAAATCATATATCATTGTCAAAGGTATAATGATAAATACACCGTTCAAGCATAATCATTGAAATCAATCATAAAAAAATATCCCAAGATTAAAGAAATCAAGATGGAACTAAACAAAATTCAAGATTAAAGAAAACTAGCGTAAGGTATATTTTTTTCCATCTTTTAATACTTGTTTGATTAAGATTATGTATGATAAACACCTAAGAGCTCAACTCATATTTTACATGCACATCTTGTAAATTATATGTTTTCATCAATTTTTTAAAACATTTATGTAGGAGCAAAATATGGTTTACGCTATGCCTATAATGCTGGCGACCACGACACTGTTAGGCTCGCAGCCGTAGAGAATATGGATAGTCCACGGGGGACTACCCGGAGAATAAAGGAGTCACCACATAGTAGTATAATATGCTGGAATGATTTAAGGCCATACTATACCTCTCGTAAGGCCCGACCTTAAACCCGTTTGGATTCAGAATGGTCCCTTACTAATGTCAGTATAATATCCACGTTTTAAAAGAAGTATCACCATGTCGTATAATACAAAATCACACAGTTAACGATTTTTAAGCAAAAAAAGGGCATATACATTAACAATAAAGGCAATATAGTAATTATTGGGACGTTTGTGGGACCCATAGAGTCGGATTGGTGTCCCATATCTCGAAAGTGGGTCTAACCCTTAGATATCTAGCACATGTGTATTTTTAAATTTTTTTATGGAATACTATATTCCGTTACGAGTCCATAGGAAAACAAAAATGGGGACCAAATCACAGTACGGAAACTCCGGAACGAAGAAAATAAAGTTTCAACGCTCATGGGCAACAACTCTCGGCGCATCGCAATGCCCAAGGATTAGCGTCGCGACGCCCTGTTGGACAATTATGACCCATATCATCACTGTTTGTAAAAGACATGGTGTTCTTTGTACAAATTAACTATGTGACAAAAGAAATTGCTCTTTTATCATTTGTAATTGGATTACTTGGATATAAAAATGATAAAAGTCCATATATTAGTACCAGATTAATAAGATATGAGATAATATTAATCCACGAAAGGTTTAATCATTAAATATCCATAGTCTTAGTATTATCGAGACTGGACATCGATAATGCGAATATGCTAGTATTGCACTTGTGCGCGTTATGGAAGCTTAACGACATAGTTCTTATATATTTAAGTATTATATACTTATGCAAGTGTGATAGAAGGTTCTGTTAGCCGTTGGATCGGGAACAGCTTCGCTCTGGATAGACCCATCGGAATCCCATTAGTAGTATGACTATGTGTCTATGGGAATCCGAATCAGGGTAGGTGTATTTGGTCTTAACCTGAGACTTGCATCGCTAATACTTGCGACAATCAGTACGCTTTGGTTTTGGTCGTCCGGGGCTTTAACAGGTTCTGTGTACGCCTCTTCTGGGTTTACTGAGAATCGTAGTGTATTGAGTGTGATGTCAAGATGGAAGTATCACTTCGGTCATATGGAGATGATGATCACGCAGGGATACAGAACTAGTACTCCCAAATGCTGCAGCTACCGGGATAGTATGACTAGGTCATGATTAGCCGATTAAAGAGACTAGTTGCTAGTGATCCGATATATGTTTCGTACGGGGCAGACACAATTCCAGCCCCAGGCCTAGTATGTGACATCCGATACTGGATCGTAATACGCAATACATTGTATACTAAGCCTGATATAGATTATATATATTCTATGTTGGTTATATTTCTGGAGAATTGGGTAGGCACCGTGCTTTGCTAGAAGTCAACCATGTCTTGTAAATCGGTAAGAACGTGGTATGTGGTACACACGTGTCGGATAGTTCGACAATCAGATTTACTGCCAACATATCCAGAGATCTCTTGGGTCGCTTCCTAAAGATTCACCGATGACATTTGACTTGGACAAATTAATCTGGGATTAATTATGAGAGAGAAAATAAATCTGAGATTAATTACGGCAATAATTAATCTGGGAGTAATTATCAAAGAGAGAATTAATCTGGGATTAATTATGAGACAGAAAATTAATCTGGGATTAATTGCGTCAAGAATTTATCTGGGATTAAATTCGTCTTGAAGAGAGAACGCGATTGATTTGGAATTAATCGGTAAAATAAATTTAATAGTTAAATTTTATTTTTCCATTTAATTATTTATATGGGCTAAAATAATATATTAGATATATTAATTGAAATTGGATTTCAATGCGTAATTAAATTGGATTTTAATTCTAGCGAACGAATTAATTTAGAATTAATTCGCAAGTGACTTTCGTAATAATTTTGCGAGGCATTATTATTTAATTAAATTGGATTTAATTACGTCGCGACGGAAAATTTGTTTAGTCGGATTAAACGAACCGGGCCCAAAGTGTGTTGTGTAAGTCAACTTGAATTTTGAATTCAAAGTGGTGGGACCCACTCACTTACATCAACTAGTCACTATTTGATGGAAGTGGTTGGCATAATAAATTGGATTTATTCAACCAACACATCAACCAAGTCATAACGTTTGCTTTATGTTTTGGAAACAAAAAGATCAATTATTCTCTCTTCTCCCTCACCAAATACCGAGCACTCATATCTCATTCCATGGAATTTTGTTGCAAAATTTCAACAAGCTAGCACTTCATGGAGTTGATTGAGGTGATAGGGAAACTCACCCTTGAGTTGGAAACAACATAGAAAGCTTGGAGCTTCATCTACATCTCTTGAAATTTTTGAAATCTCAACCGATCAAAGTAAGTAATTTCCGCAACTTGTCTTGATTTATTCACACACAAATCAACTTAGTGATCTTGTGGCATTTGTAGGACACTAACAATGGTATCTAGAGCCATCCTAAGTTTGATTTGAATTTTAGGGTTTATGGACTTTAATTTGGGGATTTTGTGTTTGGAGCATGATTTGTCTAAATTGATTATTGGGTTATGTTTGTATGATGATGAATTGGATTTGTGCATCTTTGGAATTGAGATAAATTGATTAGATTAAAAATCCCTAATTCCTACCACATGGCCGAATACTACCCTAGAGTAGCTCATGGTGATTTTTTGAATATTAGCAATTGGATGTGTTGTTGTCATGAAATGTATGATTAGATGTTGATTTAATTGGATTGAAATCAAATTGCATGATAATTTCCTTGCCAAAACCGTGAGCTTAGCATGTTGGAATGAATTGTTTAGCTTCAATTTGTGTTGGACATGAATTAAAATGTAGAGATGATTAATTGGATTAATTGGATTAATTAGTGTTTTGGAAACATTAGATTAGTTGATTAATTATGTTAATTACTTGAATTGGATTGATATGTAATTTGGAATAATGTGTTAATTTAATTTGTTATATTTGGGCTTAATGGGCTTGGTTGGGCCAAGTTTGGTTTTGGACAATTGGGTTGGATCCAATTGGGCCTAAAACCATTTCCATAAAGTCCAAATATGACATTGGGCCTTTAATAATTTAATTGGGCCTAATGGGCCTAAATTGATATTGTGGCATAGGGTGATTCCTAAATTGGGCCTTGGCATCTTGGGTTTGATCCATAATGGCCAAAGATCATGCCTAAAGAATTAATTGAAAGCCCATTTGACTTTAATTGAATAGTATTGGATACTAATTGGGCCTTTAAGACCCATTAAGATTGGATTTGGAATCCAAGTCTAAAAGACACTTTTAAAAGTGTAATTATTTAATTTGGAATTAAACATGAATTAGTATTGGATACAATTTAAATTGGATTTAAAATTATAGTTCGATATAATTCAAGAATACGTACTTTGAATATTTATTCTTAAACGAGTTGGACTCGCGCAAATCAAATCGTTGTATGAACATTGGTTGGTCATTAATTTAAAGATTAATTAATTGGATTAGATTGATTGAATAACATGCTTTGTGTGAATACTTGGATTTATTGTATGAATAATGTATATCAGATGAATATTAGAAGGGTGAGGGCAATTTTGGAAATTATTGTAATAAATGTAATAAATTTAGAATTTATTAAATTGGACCTGCGTGTCCAGCCTATTATCTCTATTCTCTTTGTATTTCTTCTCACCAATTCCCCTCAATGCAAATGAGGTTTTTTTAATGTATTATGTAATTGGGTAGAAATATGAATAGTGCTAGCGGGAGAGAGGAAATGAAGAGATTTGTTCTAGGAACAAATTTGTTATATATCCATCCGCATATCATTATTAATTTATTCGCGCCTTATTATGCTTTTGAAATGCATGTTTAAGGGTGTATGATGAGACCTAATCAAAGATAATAAATTGGTTGCCAATTTACGCGAAAAACCCTCACTCAAATATTAAGCGTTTTTCCTTCCATTGAATGGTTCTCTCTCAAGATCCAAGATTGGCATTGGTTTGTTGGCCAAAGTCAAGATCAATGTCCATCGCGGATGTGTTTGAACCACAGAAGCTTTGTTCCATATCGCATGTCTTGGGCGGTTGTGACTTGTTGGCCAAAGTCAAGGTCACTTCTAGTTCATCGACGTGGATTTCGAAGATTTCCCACTGTCAATGGGTCGAGCTTAACTGGAATCATTAAGCTTGTTGAGCCAAAGCCAAGGCTTAGTTGATTCAGAGGACAAAGTTAGGATGATGTATGGGGATATGTTTTGGAGTTGGAGGTCCACCTACCGGATCTAGGAATTGGATGTGATCCAATTGATCTTAGAGATCTACCTAGTTAAGTTTCATACAACTTGTTGGCCAATGTTAAGGTTGTGTGTTATTTAATGGGATCCTAGCCCACTAGGAAACTAGGTTTCCCGAGTACTCCACAGAGGGTTAGAGGCTCGCCGAAAAATAGTGGGAGGCTAGTATTAAATTTGCAATTTCGTTTAAATACTTGCCAATACGCGCTCCTTTATTTTATTTATCGTTGTTATAAATATATTAGTTGGACTAAAATTTTTATTGCTTTCTTTGAACAGTTAGACTGTACAAGACACTACTTCATCTGTAGTTGATTATATAGTTGGACTATAGTAATCATTACATTTGATTGTACCCGATATCGTTGATTGAATAGTTAGACTATTGCAATCGAGATGGCTGGAAAGATTAGCGTTAGGGACATCGTCATGGGCGATAATGTCTTAACGGCTCCAATTTTCCAGATTGGGAGATGAACCTCAGGATAGTCCTAGCAGCCAAGAAGTTACTCTATGTAATAGAGAAACCTCTCGGGCCTAAGCCCAGAGTTGAGCAAATAGTAGAGCATGAGCTTTGGAAGACTCATCGTGATGATAACTTAAGTGCTCAATCCGTCACGCTTACCGTAATGACTCCTCAATTTCGTCGTTAGAACAAAAGATTGGATCCTTATAGTATGATGTTGAAATTGAAGGATCTTCACAGATCTAATCTTAGATCTCAGAAGCACGAATTGCACAAGAAGCTCTTTCGCTCGCGTATGTTAGAGGGTACGTCTGTCGAGCACTATGTGTCACAGATGATTGCTGATATCGAACAGTTAGGTCATCTGGGCATAACCTTCGAGGCCGAGACTTCTATAGATTTTATCTTATAGTCTTTGCCCGATTGCTGGGGCGATTTCATCATAAACTAATATGATGTACCAAGAGAAAACTCTTGGAGAGTTAATGGCGATGCTGAAAAAAGCAGAGCCAGAGCTTCTAAAGGGCAAGAAGCGCGAGTCGCACCTTGCTTCGACATCCCAGATGGCCAAGGCTTGCCGAAGGCTTCTGGGGGTGTGAAGAAAATGAAGAAAAATGCCAAGGCTAAATCATCAAAGTCTTCTGGGAAGACTAAGGACATATCCCAAGACGTTTGCCTACATTGTGGCAAATGGGGTCACTGGAAGCGTGACTATCGTGAGTACAAGGCGGAGTGGAGGAAGTGAAGACGGGCAAGGCTCCGGCTTCAGGTATGTTGTCATAAACATATCCACTACTAGTTTTAAAAATTGGATTTTTGATTCTGGATGTGGTACTCATATATATATTGGTGTGCAGGATCTGTTGATTAACAGGATACTGGCTTCAGGCGAGATCGACCGATGAGTCAGAAACGGTATGTGGGTCGCTGTTTTGGCCGTTGGGACCTATTTTGTACCTGCCATTGGGGCATTGTAATTACATTAGGTGACTGTTATTGGACCTTGTTTAACCCGTTGCGGGTATAACTTTGTATTCTGGAACACTGGGTGTTTTGTATATAAATATCACATTTGATATGTACAGCAGATGTTAATAATAGTATTTATATTTTGAATATAAATGAATCTCAAACATATAACATGACAAACAAAAGGCTCAAACTAAGTAATACAGATGAGACTTATCTGTGGCATTGTTGTCTGGGACACAATAACAAGACTCGTATCCACACTTTCGAAGAGTGGATACTTGGACAGATTTGATCCTAATTCATATGACGTCTGTGAATCTAGTTTATTGGGCAAAGTGCCTAAAACTCCTTTTAGCGGTAAAAGTGTACGTGCCACCGAGCTGTTAGCCCTTGGTCATGGTGACATATGTGGGCCCATGTCTAGCTAGGCTAGAGGTGGGTATAAATACTTCATAACCTGTACAGATGTTGCATCGTGTTATGGTTATGTGTGTCTTATGAAACACAAGTCGGAAACATTTGATAAATTCAAAGAGTTTCGACACAAAGTAGAAAAACAGACCAGCAAAAGTATTAAAACATCACGGTTGGTCCATGGTGGAGAATACTTGAGCAATAAGCTTCTCGATTACTTGAAAGAGTATGGTATTCTTTCACAGTGGACTCCTCCCGGAACACTTCAATTGAACGGTGTGTCCGAACGGAGAATCCGAACTTTGTTGGACATGGTAAGGTGAACAATGAGTCACACTGAGCTACTAATTTCCTTCGGAGGATACGCATTGAACAGTGCAATACTTATTTTGAATAAGGTTCCATCAAAATCTATTGGACATAATCCATATAAAATATGGACAAGATATAAACCGGGTTTCTCATTTCTGGAGATTTGGGGATGCTGGGCATACGTTAAACATTTGGATGGTACCAAACTAGAACCCAAATCGGATAAGAGCATATTTGTAATTGGTTATCCTAGGGAAACCAAAGGATTTTATTTCCACAACCTATAAGAGAATAAGGTATTTGTTGCTCTCCATGCAGTTTTCCTTAGAGGAATTCCTAAATGTAGTGGTAAGTGGCAGGAAAGTAGAACTCGATGAAAATCGGAGTGATACTGTTCCTGGCACCGATCCCCTCACGGAACACGAACAGTTCATCAGGAATGAGATTGTTCCATAATCAACTAATACACAAGAACCGCGTAGGTCGAAGAGAGTCAGAAAACAACCTAAGAGGTATGGGTTTCTGATCTCACCTTATGTAGATATCAATCTTATTGAGGAAGACGAGCTGGCTACGTATGAGGAAGTGATACAATGTATCGAATCCACTATATGGCAAGGTGCCATGAAGTCCGAAATGGATTCCATGTATACCAACCAAGTTTGGAAACTGGTTGATGTACCAGAAGGCATTATGCCTATTGGTAGCAAATGAGTCTTCATGGTGAAGACAAACATGGATGGCAACATACAAACGTACAAAGCTAGGCTTGTAACGAAAGGGTATCGTCATCAACATGGTGTCGATTACGACGAAACCTTTTACCTGTTGCAATAATTAAATCCATTCGGATAATGCTTGCTATTACTACATATTTCGATTATGAAATATGGCAGATGGACATCAAAACCACTTTCCTTAACGGAAAACTTTTGGAGGGTGTTTACATAAAACAGCCTGACGGTTTTGTCGTGCCAAAACATGCAAACAAGGTTTGCAAGTTAAATCGATCCATTTTATGGATTGAAGCAAGCATTGTGTTTTTGGAACCAATGTTTTGATGAGATCATATTAGAATATGGATTCATTCAAAACGATAATGATTCTTGTGTATATAAGAAAGTTAGTGGGAGCGCACTGACAATAATTGTCCTATACGTTGATGATGTATTGCTTCTTAGCAATGACATTCCCATATTAAAATCGGTGAAAGCTTGGCTTTCATTAAAATTCTCCATGAAATACTTGGGAGAGGCAACCTTTATTCTAGGAATAAGGATATACTGGGATATATCTAAAAGTTGTTGGCACTCTCTGAGAATTAGTAAATTGATAAACATGTACGCGACCTGGTGTCTCACATGCTTTGAGCATGTGGAGTAACTATCAGGCCAATCCAGGTGATAGTCACTGGATTGATGTTAAGAACATCCTTGAGTATCTTAGACGAACTAAGGATGCTTTCTTAAACCATGGAGAAGGAGAACTTGAGGTGACTGGGTTCACTGTTGCAAGTTTCCAAATCGATAAAGACGACTGTAAGTCGCAATAAGGGTACATATTTTGTTTGAACAACGAAATAGTGAGCTGGAAATCTTCCAAGCAAGATACTGTTGCTGATTCAATAACAAAAGTGGAATATATATTGCTGCAGCTGAGGCAGCAAAAGAAACATTTTGGATCTATAAAATTCCTAATTGGATTAGGAGTAGTTCTGTTAATAGCTGAGCAGGGCTACAGCGCAGGCTAAGGAATTACGGTCTCATCAATAATCCAAATTTGTCCTTCGACAGTTTTATCTGACCCGTGAGATCATACATCGTGGCGATGTCAAGATCAAAAGATCGTTACAAATAATAACCTTGCATATCCGCTGACGAAAGCGATATCTCAGCATAAGCATGAGCGACCCGTACATAGTTCATGTGTTGGAAACTTGAGTGATTGGCTATAGGCCAAGTGGGAGATTGTTGGACAATTATGACCCATAGCATCACTGTTTGTAAAAGACATGGTGTTATTTGTACAAATTAACTATGTGACAAAAGAAATTGCTATTTTATCATTTGTAATTGGATTACTTGGATATATAAATGATAAAAGTCCATATGATTAGTACCGGATTAATAAGATATGAGACAATATTAATCCACGAAAGGTTTAATCATTAAATATCCCTAGTCGTAGTATTATCGAGATTGGGCATCGATAATGCAGAATAGGCTAGTATTGCACTTTTGCGCGTTATGGAAGCTTAACGACATAGTTCTCATATATTTAAGTATTGGATACTTATGCAAGTGTGATATGAGGTTCTGTTAGCCGTTGGATCGGGAACAACTTTGCTTTGGATAGACTCCTCGGAATCCCATTTGAAGTATGACTATGTGTCTATGGGAATCCGAATCAGGGTAGATGTATTTGGTCTTAACCTGAGACTTGCATCGCTAATACTTGCGACAATTATTACGCTTTGGTTTTGGTCATCCGGGGCTTTAACAGGTTATGTGTACGCCTCTTTTGGGTTTACTGAGAATCGTAGTGTATTGAGTGTGATGTCAAAATAGAAGTATCATTTCGGTCATATGAAGATGATGATCACGCATGGATACATAACTAGTACTCTCAAATGCTGCAGCTATCGGGATAATATGACTAGGTCATGATTATCCGATTAAAGAGACTAGTTGCTAGTGATCCGATATATGCTTCGTACGGGGTAGACACAATTCCAGCCCTAGGCCTAGCATGTGACATTCGATACTGGATCGTAATACGCAATATATTGTATATTACGCCTGATATAGATTATATATATTCCATGTTGAATATATTTCTGGAGAATTGGGTTGGCACGGTGCTTTACTAGAAGCCAACCATGTCTTGTAAATCGGTAAGAACGTGGTACGTGGTACGCACGTGTCAGATAGTCCGATAACCAAATTTACTGCCAACATATCCAGTGATCTCTTGGGTCGCTTCCCAAAGATTCATCGATGACATTTGACTCGAACAAATTAATCTGGGATTAATTATGAGAGAGAAAATTAATCTGTGATTAATTAGGGTAATAATTAATCTGGGATTAATTATCAAAGAGAGAATTAATCTGGGATTAATTATGAGACATAAAATTAATCTGGGATTAATTGCGTCAAAAATTTATCTGGGATTAAATTCGTCTAGAAGAGAGAACGCGATTAATTTGGAATTAATCGGTAAAATAAATTTAATAGTTAAATTGGATTTTTCTATTTAATTTATTTATATGGGCTAAAATAATATATTAGATATATTAATTGAAATTGGATTTCAATGCGGAATTAAATTGGATTTTAATTCTAGCGAACGAATTAATTTAGAATTAATTCGCAAGCGACTTTCGTAATAATTTTGCGAGGCATTATTATTTAATTAAATTGGATTTAATTACGTCGCGACGGAAAATTTGTTTAGTTGGATTAAACGAACCGGGCCCAAAGTGTGTTGTGTAAGTCAACTTGAGTTTTGAATTCAAAATGGTGGGACCCACTCACTTACATCAACTAGTCACTATTTGATGGAAGTGGTTGGCATAATAAATTGGATTTATTCAACCAACACATCAACCAAGTCATAACTTTTGATTTATGTTTTGGAAACAAAAAGATCAACTATTCTCTCTTCTCCCTCACCAAATGCTGAGCAATCCTCTCTCCTTCCATGGAATTTTGTTGCAAAATTTCAACAAGCTAGCACTTCAAGAAGTTGATTAAGGTGATAGGGAAACTCACCATTGAGTTGGAAATAACATAGAAAGCTTGGAGATTCATCTACATCTCTTGAAATTTTTGAAATCTCAACCGATCAAAGTAAGTAATTTCCGCAACTTGTCTTTGATTTATTCACACACAAATCATCTTAGTGATCTTGTGGCATGTGTAGGACACTAACACGCCCAATTTGTGAGAGCTCGAAGTCACGACGCCCAAGGGTTAGCTTCGCGACTCCTGTAGCTATGAGAGTTGAGTGTCGCGAAACCTGAGATCAGTGTCGCGACGCTACCATGTGTAAAATATTGGCAGAGAGTATTTTTGCTTTTAATTCAATTCTAAACACTTCCAATTTTCTCCAAACACTACGTAAAAGTCCAATTTTAACATAAAAAACAACATCAACACATGTTTAACAATAAACACACATGTATTCTAAATACATATATGCATTTATTTGAATCAAAACACAAACCAAATTAGAATTCTACAATGAAGTGACTCATGAACAATTTTAGATCACTCAAATGTGGTTAAGTGATTCTAGAATGGTAGTCATAGGTCTAAACTTTCATCTAGAGTTCTAAACTCTAATTTTATATTCCATGTCCAACATGAATATATTTGACCCAATTACAAGCATATTGTGTTTATGCTTCCAAAGCATCCGTACACAATTAATTAGCTTAATTTCAACATCAAGTTATGTTATTATGTATCCAATACATAATTCATCACTATATGTCTCCCTAATGATAACTCACTAATGAAAACATAGCTTTGGAGAAGATCAAACTTACCTAGTAAACTTGATTCCAATCTTCTTCTCCTTGTTAAAATGTTGTGGAGAACTTCCAAATCTATCAAGCTTGGTTCCAAGATCCAATCTTCTTCTCCTTATTGTTGTAGAGAATCCTAAAGCTAGCAAGTTAGGTTCCAAGATACAATCTTTTTCTCCTTGTTGAAATATTGTAGAGAACTTCCAAATCTTCTCTAAACACTTCTTTTACTTAGGCTAATATCTCTAATTCTTGTTTATTTTAGTTTTCTCTAGCTTGATTAAAACATTGCTCAAGCTTTCATTTTATAGAAAAACTTATGCAATTTTTAGTTAATAAAATTTCTAATCAACTTTTTTACGACCTTAATCTAATTTGTCCAAATATATATAATTAGGTGTAACGAATCACATTTGTCTACTACTTTGATTTAATCCAATTAAATCAAGACAAAGTTTAATTAATGGATTAGTTATTAAATCAAGTCAAATACACCTATTATTACCTATTTGTAATTACCAAAATATCCTCCAATGGTAGAGATATTTATGAAATTACAACAAAGCCCTTGTGTGATTTTGGATTAATCCAATTGAGTCAAAATAAATAATTAATGTTATCCAATAACACTTAATTATTTTAGTTGATAATTAAAATATCAAATATTATTTTTTATCAAAAAATTATCGGCTATCTAAGGCCATACTTGTTCATCATATAAGCTTAGCTTATATGTACGCAATTCGTCCACCTCCGAATTCACGAAGAATACGAACTACCTATCTGAATTATACAAGTTGAGGTCATCACATATGTTTAATAATCCCTCCATTGTAGACTATCCGAGTTGTGCTTAGGAAACATAGATATACCATCAACTTTCCGAGGCGCACATCTCATATCGACATATCCATAATTCTTTATAACTAATCAGAACACCATTTCTGATATATACGATCCACCCTAGGTGACCGGCTTTGGCCAAAGTTTTAATAATCGTGACTTACTCACATGGATACCTAAACTCGTTATGGTATACATACGGGCCGACATATCCTATCTTGATATGTATTTGATAAATGAGTGCATCGGTCCACACCCAACGAAATTCTAGCGGTCAGACTATGAATGGTCTCTGACATATATGGCATCAAAGTGTGGAAGATCACACACAAAATAAATGCTATCCTATAGTCAAAGCATCACATATGCTACTCGATTCGAGGAGATTCCTATTGACGGTGGTGTGTACTTTCAACTATTAGAAATCACATGTGAGTCATCCGGTACTCGCTCCAACAAATACCCACATGTCTATACGAGCTTCCCAAGCTCATGGTAAATCGAGTTAAACCATTAAAGCTCTAATTCCAATGTACAACATGTGCTAGTTTTTTAGGTTATAGGTATTCGACTGTATTCCAAAACCAACAACTAGGAATATTTACTTTAAGAATAGTTTTTAATAGTAATATTATCCTAATGTCGGACCACCCAGTATCTAGTATTACTATATGACTATTATAAGGTCGATATCATTCTTAGCATATTTATATATCAATCTAATATGCATAATGACATTACCATTAATAAGATTTGAAATGAAAATGTAGTTATTTTATTAATAAATAATCAAAATATAATGTACAATACTTTATTCGGATTGGCGCTCCAAGCACCAACTCAAAAAAACTCCCACTTGCTTAGTACCAATTCGAATGGTACCGTAGTCCCATCTCATTCACATGTTTATCAAATAACTTAGGAGGTAAGGCCTTAGTAAGTGAGTCTGCAATATTGTCTTGTCCTTGAACCTTTAAGACAACTATATATTTTTGTTCAATAATATCTCTAATCACCCGATATTTTCTTTCCACGAGTTTAAACTTGAAATACGTTTTCGGCTCATTAGTCTATGCAATGGCTCCGCTATTATCACAGTACAGTGGGATCCAATCCATAATACTAGGCACAATGCCAAGTTCTGTGATAAAATTTCTAATCCAAATAACTTTATTAGCAGCTTCTGAAGTCGCTATAAATTCCACCTCAGTGGTGGAATCAGCTGTTGAGCCTTTATTTGAACATCGCCAACTAACTGCACCACCATTAAGTGTAAATATGTATCCGAATATAGACTTTCTATCATCTGGATCTCTCTGGAAGTCGGAGTCTGTATAACCCTTAACTTGTAGCTCATCTTCTCCATATATTAGAAACTTATTCTTGGTACCCTTAAGATATTTCAAGATATGTTTCACGGCTGTCCAATGATCATTACCCAGATCAGATTGATATCGGTTAGTTACACTGACACCAAAACTGATGTCAGGTATTGTACATAGCATGACATACAATATGCTTCCAATAGAAGAAGCATATGGCAAGTTAGACATTTTTACTCTTTCTTCCTCAGTTTGAGGTGCCATTGTCTTCAAAAGATATATGTCGTATCAGAAAAGTACATTTACTGCCTTGTAGTTGGTAAGACCATACATTTCCAACATTTTATCTATGTACGTGGATTGGGACAACCCTATAAGCTTCCTAACTCTATCCCGGTAGAGCCTTATACCCCGTAAGGAACATGAACAATTAGAAGCACGTATCTCTTTGATACCACTTGTTGAGTGAGGAACGGGAATGCCGAGCGCAGTGGAATCCGCCCGAGATCGAATCCCGAGCGAATAAAAAAAATTAATTAATTATTTATTTTATTATCGGCAGTCCTCTAAAAACAGTGGATAATTTTTTTTTTCAACTTACTATTTTCAAATGCATTAAAAACATTTTCCATACATTAAAAATTACCATAAGTTAATTAAAAATTTTAAACACACTTTAATCAATCTACCAACTCTTGACAAATTAATCTAAGCATCATAATTATTTCCAACACTTGAAAATAATCTAAACATACTAAAATTAATTTTCCAACACTTGAAAAATTAATTCAAGCATACAAAATAATTTTCCAACTCTTGAAAAATTATTTCAAGCATACAAAAATTAACATATCATCTATATACTAATTTTCCAACACTTGAATGCTTCCAATCCTCACATACAGGCTTCCAATTAATCCAACAAATCCACAACAATTTTTCTCAACAATTAACATCAACAAATCAACAATAAAATGAACAGTAAAATTTACAAATTAAATTTTACCAACAAGCTTTTAACCCTTGCCAATTTGTTGAATCTTTGCCTCCAAGCTTTTCCAAATCTTCAAGCTTTGAACTCCTTCAAACTCCACCAAATTGAGCTTTCTCAAGAACAAGTCTTGGTGATCAAAAGGTGGTTTGATCACTCAAGAATGACAACCAAGATTTTCCCCAAATTCAACTTTTGAACCCTAGGAAAAATCAAGAACTTCAAGAACACAATTAATCCTTAACACTTAAAGATTAATTTCCATTGTCTTGATTATTTGTATGGGTAATTTTGGTGAGATTTTGGCTTGATTTTGAGAGCAAAACAAAAAACAAAACCAAAGCTTTTCTTTCTTCAAAGGTTCGGCAGTGAGCTTGTGTAGAGAAAAAAATTGATAAAACCAATTTGCTTGGTTCGGCTGTAGCCTGTCAATAGAGGGAGAGTGTTCCTTTTTGCTTTTTGTTTGGTCGGCAGTGGCTTAGAGAAAGAATGAGCCATTGTTTTTTTTTGTTTTTTTGTTTTATTAAAATAAATATAAAGAAAACCAAAAAACCAAACCAAGCCATTAATTAACAAACCATGGTGTAAGGGAATCTTTTCCCTACACCACAAATTTCAAAAATTTAACTTAATCAAGGTTAAAATTTATCTCACCAACCAAGTCAATTTAGTCACAATCAAATGATTTAGTTACTTTGACAAAAATATTCAATTGCATTAACTTAGTTACTTTAATTAATTAAAAGCTTTATTTTTATAAACCAAGTAATTAATTTTGTACATTAATTTAACAATTAAATTAATTTACTAATTAATTACTAATTTAATGTAAATCAAATTTACATCTATTATACAATAAACTTATATCAACTCTTGATATAAAATTAATTAATTCAATTCATCTCATTAATTATCGGATTAAACAATTTAATCCTAAATACCCAAAAATACTTTGTCAATATTTGACGAGAGGTCGCCCTAGTGCTCAACGAGTAAACTTAATATAATGGAACTCTCTAGGCTCACGTTCGGTTGTTACGTATATATATACATATATATCTCATATACTTGTATACATATTTCATGAAGGCCTGTCCACCTACAAATTATGACAAAACAACACGACACGTCGAACCATACAATTCGAGGTTAAAACGCTAATGTATAATCCCTTCGTCATTACCATTTCTAATTGAGTAAGGTTATAGTTATTCTGTCAAAACCTTATCTACTCAATATGTGAAACTTTTCATCCTTATATTCCATTAATAAATAATATATGCAAAACTCTTTTCAATATTATTTATAATGTCAAAGAAACAATTTCTTCGACGTACTTTTGGCCAAAAGATTTCCGGAATATACTTTGAAAAATTTCTGGAAACATAATCCAACCATATGGACTGACGAATCCTCATATTAACATACACTGATCTTCGTGAGCATCGGTCTATACCTAACAGTCATCCAGAGGTCAGACCATAAAAGGTCTCTGACATGCATGGTATCAGGCACAAAGGATCACTCACAAGTCTACCGTGGTGTCTCAAGTCAAAGGATCACAATAACTACTCAACTCAAAAAGACAACTATTGACAGTTTTATGGAATATATATTAGTCATCTTTTATGAGTTTGTTCAATACTCATTCAACTAATGAATATCTGCATTTCTATACGAACTTCCGCTAAGCTCACAGTCTGTTGAGATAAACCATATGTCCATTACATATATAGACAATGCACTAGTCTTACCAATATAATGACCGACCCATGTCAATATATCTTGACCAGAAATAATTTATATTCGAGAGAACGCGTGATATTTCTCAACACCATTTGCAACTCTTGCAACTATATCACCATATGTTGTAACTCAGGTCTTTACAAAATTCATATAAGGTTCCGAGTGTAAATCGAAATCTCTAACTCTTAGAGTAATTTAACTCTTATATTTACAATATATAAATAAAACTAAGAGTTTTACCATATAAATAAATAAAAAACCATGAGAAAATAAATATTATATTGCATAAATATCAAATATTCATATAAAAAATGAATGGTGCTCGATCACCATTTCCAACAACATATACGGGCCGACAGATCCTATCTTGATATAGACTTGATTAACGAGTGGATCGGTCCACCCCCAACGAACATCTAATGGTTAGACCATGAAAGGTCTCTGACATTATGGCATTAAAGTGTGGATGGTCACACACAAAATCAATTCTATCATATAGTCAAAAGATCACATATGCTACTCGACTCAAGGAGATTCTTATTGACGGTAGTGCGTACTTCCAACTATTAGGAATCACATGTGAGTCATTCAGTATTCACTCCAACAAATACCCACATGTCTATACGAGCTTCCCAAGCTCATGGTACATCGGGTTAAATCATTGGAACTCCAATTCCAATATAGGATATGTGTTAGTCTTCTAGGTTTTAGGATTTCGACCGTGTTTCAAAACTAATGATTAGGAATATTAACTTTAAGAATAGTTTATAATAGTAATACTATCCCAATGTCGGACCATTCAATGTCCAATATTACTACATGACTATTCTAAGGTCGATGTCATTCTTAGCATATTTATATATCAATTTAATACGTATAATGACATTATCATTAATGAGGTTTGATATAAAAATGTAGTTATTTTTGTTAATAAATAATAAAAATATAATATAAAATACATTATTCGGATTGGCGCTCCAAGCACCAACTCTAATAGTAATAAAATAGTAATTAAAAGAAATAGAGCATGTATCCCATCGTCATGGCTTCGGGGAAGCCTGTCCGAACATTTTCTATGGCATTTATGTCCGACCGCTCGCCAAAAATATTTTGTAAACCAGAAAGTCTAAAACTACAACATTATAAGAATCTGACAATAATAAACAAAAATAACAACAGTAATAATAACATAGCAGTGAAATAAATGACTCGTAAAACAAATCAATAACGAAGAAAGATAACAAAGTACGCTGTAGCAAAAAAATAAAAGTGTAATAGGGCAGGGCATGCATGAATAGCAATAGTAATAACATAATGATAATTACAAAATAGGAGCAAAATCAAGACAATGTTTAAATAAGAAAATGACTAAATGATAAGATGGTGAAACCAGCATGGCTTAGGGGAAGCCCGATCGGATATTGCCCGGTCAGTTATTATTTCACATCAGGAATTTCCGGCCAGTCATAAAATGAGTCTGGTCGAACATTCTGCGTGAACTAGACATAAGACAAAGATAGAAACATGCATTACTACGGTAACATGCAAGAAATAATGAAGACAAGAAATATACAACCTAATAATAATAATGAAGACGATCTATAAAACAGGCCCTTAGTGTAATCATTTCCCAGTGGTACATGTAGTTGTATCCCGAGTACAGACTATATTACTGTCCATTCGAAATTGGTTATGGAATTTATGTCCGAGTTTCTATCATAGATACCAGAAGGGAACAACCATATACAGTCAGATATATTTCACGTTAGACATATCAGGCCGGACATAATGTTGGTCTGGCCGGATATCCTTCGTAGATCAGTCAAATAAAAAGGCAGAGACATATATGTTGATAACAAACTACATATAATAGGATTATAATGGAATAAATATAAAGATCGGGAGCATAATAATAAAGCAAATGAAACAATACGGGCTAAATAAAACATTAATGTGGTCGGATATTCATATCACTTAGCCGAATACTTTTTTATGACCTTGGCATGTCTGGCCGGATGTACATCAAGTCCGGCCAGAGATGTTGTGTCAGATCCGAAATAAAAAGTGCAGGGATACAGTTTGAGGTGCCCTCAAGTCGTACCTTAAAGTGTGTTTGGCTCGGAAAGTGCCTCATAAATTCGAATTGTTGTTACGTTGATTGTGGAGTAGAGTGAACTCTAGAGACTTCGCAGGATAAAGTTTTTGGGTTTAAGTGTCGATTGCTTATTCTTTTTAATGTCAAAATATTGTTATCTTCTTATGCTGTTAGCCCCTCTGTGAATGCTTAGGGCACTAATTTATAGTGCTCAGGCTAGGGTTGAAAGATGGAAGAGAAAATCAAATCTCCTCTCTGTCTCTAGGTATTACCAATCTGCAACATTAGCTAAAACTCGATATATGTCTGGCCGGATGTTTATCTTGGGTCAAACCTCCGGCCGGAATTTGTTGGGATATTTGCTTAAGAGTATAATGAAATATGTAAATGAGATTTTATTTTAAGTAAATGATGCGGTTATTCATGTATTAAAATGTTGATTTTAAAGTTGCATATTATAAATTATCATATATGCCCTTAGATACTAAATGTACTTTCAGATTTAGCGTATAAGTGTTATAAATAAGAGGATTTAAATCTAAAATTAGTAATCCTAAATAGTCCGTGGAGAGCAAACAAAGACGGGCACTTTGTTTGTGGTTTTATGTATAGTTGAAGTCCATTCCATATTGTATGAAGACTTTGATATGGGTTCGTTCACATAGTGACATGGGAATGAAGGCACCTTATATGATGCGATCATATAAGACAAAACAAAGACAAAAATGAATTTCTTTTAATATCCGTTAAACAAAGAAATTCATATCAGTCTAATAGATGATCATTTATGGGTTGATCTAAATCCTGAGTGTACTATGAACTCCTGCATGGCATGCTATGCCTTTTTATTTACAAAGGCGAGGTTGTGAAGCAATCCCGGCCAATAGCTACGTATTTTGGGGACATGGTTTGTTGTGTAGCTGGGGATGAATTTGTAACATCTGATGACCCCGACGACTAGTACGTTACCAGAGGCCGACGACTATTACATTTTTTTGGAGTCATAATACTTGATATAAATCATGTTCGAGCAAGTAAGTGCTCATAAAATGATATTTGGGACATTCGGTAAATTCCTTGTAGTTCCGACGCGGAACTTAGCTTACGTCCCATCCCGAACAACTCTTAGTAATCGGGTCACAATATTTTCATACGATCTCCAATTTTTATGAACTTTATATCGTCGGAAAGATAAGACCAAGACCTACAACTTCTATATTGGCAGTTTGCCAAATTCGAACCAGAAAAAGTCAAAAATCGAGATTTCTGTGGCTGGTACAGTAATTTCGGGAATAATCTAGATTTAGAGAGGTGGCTTAATCCTAGCCACCCATTTTATTTCAAAAATCAGGAAATTATCCTATAAATATGACACTATTCATCCATCTCTTTCTCACTCCAAAATTTCCTTCTTCTTTCTCAAGCCTATTTAGATGCAACAAGTGATGATTCCAAGCATATTTCATGCAAAGTAAGTTCTTTATCCTATTTTCCTATTCTAATTTCAGTTTTAAGTTTGAATTATAGAAGCCCCAATTCGCACCTTGCCTTATTCTAGCAAAGAGAATTGCAAAATTTGCATTAGTAGTAGCATGCATTTTAAGAATTATTTTGAAATTATAAACATGTAATGAGGTTTATATGTGTATGAATATTTTGAGGAAATTATGCTTGGTGATTTAATGATTCTAGATGATGGTTTGTGTTGGGTTGATGATATGAGATTAATTTTGAGACATGTTGAAGTTGGAGAAGTGCTTATGTTAAAGGCTAATATTGAAGTGGGTTTTACTTGAGCATTGTCTTGGAAGAGTCATGCTTGGTCCTGAAATCAGTCAAACGTCGCGACACCAATGGCCCAGCGTCGTGATGCATAGCAAAAAGATAGCCTATTTTTTAGTTCAATTGTGTTGGTGTCACGACACCAAAGGCCCAGCGTCGCGACGCGATACAAGAGTTACTCTTTGCCTCAACCCTGCCCAGGTGGGCGTCACGATGCGTGAAAAAAATTTTCCCTGAATCAATTTTAGTTCATTCCAATTTCCCCTAGCGAGTTATAGGCCACCCTAAGTGTTGGAGTTTCTACGGTCCCGAGGATCGATTATCAAGCATAAAACAACATGCGAATACATTCAAGGAAGTTGCGGAATACTTACATTGAGCGGTTGAGCGATGCGATGAAGAACAAAACTCTCCAAGATCCCTCCTAGAGTGCTCGGCAGTGGGCTGTTTTGGCTCTTCAAAATTCGGTCCAAGCTCCAAGCTTTTGGGTGGTGATTCCAAGCTCACAAGTTGGTTTCCCTATCACCTTCGCAAGACTCAAATAATGTGCTAGTACTTAGGAATTTTTGCCACAAAAATCCCTTATTTTCTCCCTACAATTCACGGCAAAACCAGAAGATTTTTGGAGAAGAAATTCAACCCATGGCCGAATAGAAGGAAGAAGAAAGAGAAGAGATAATGTGTTGGTTTTGATTTTGTTTATCTAATACCAAAAAATAATAAAAGTCAAATACCAAATATTAAAAAACAAATGGTAAATGTCTTTCAAGCTTTCAAAAAGCTTTACCAACAACTCCCATATACTATTCACATCAATCAAGTGACAAGTTGTCACATCAATTGATTGACTAGTGATTTGACGCTTGATATGACTTGCGGGCTGCACTTGAATTCAAAATGCGAGTGCGCTCGCAACACTCTCGGGCTCGGGTTTGCTAATTCCAAATTAACGATTTTTCCGTTGCAACATAATTAAATAATTATGCCTAGCAAAATCACTATTCATGTCGCTAACGAATTAATTCTAAATTAACTCGTTCGCCCGAATTAAAATCTAATTTCAATTCCGCGTCGAAATCCAATTTCGTATAATATATCAAATATATTATTTTATCGATTAATTCCAAATTAATCGTTATCTCTCTTTAATTAATATTTTATCCCAGATAAAATATCTCCGTAATTAATCCCAGATTAATTTTCTCTCTCATCTAATTAATCCCAGATTAATAAAGTGCAAGTTATACGTCATCGGTGAATCTTCGGGAAGCGACCCATGAGATCCCCGGATATGTTGGCAGTAAATCCGGTTGTCGGACTATCCGAATACGTAAGTACATATTACAACATTTGTACCGATTTACAAGACAAGGTTGTCTTCTAGCAAAGCGCCATGCCTACCCAATTCTCCAGAAATATCCTTACAGGAATATGTGATCTATATCAGGCGTAGTATACGTAGTATTGCGTATCTCGATCCAGTATCGGATGTCACATGCTAGGCCTGGGGCTGGAATTGTGTCTGCCCCGTACGAAGCACATATCAAATCTCTGGTAACTAGTCTCTATAATCGGATATACATGACCTAGTCATAATATCCCGATAACTGCAGCATATAAGAGAACAAGTTATGTATCCTACGTGACCATCATCTCCACTATGACTGGAGTGATACTTCCATCTTGACATCACACCCAACACACTACAATTCTCAATATACCCAACAGAGGCGTACACAGAACCTGTTAAAGCCCTGGATGACCTAAAACCAAAGTATATTGATTGTAGCAAGTATTAGCGGTGCAAGTCTCAGGTTAAGATCAAATACACCTACCCTGATTTCGAACTTCCATAGACACATAGTCATACTACCAATAGAATTCCGAGGGGTCTATCCAGAGCGAAGCTGTTTTCCGTACCATCGGTAAAACACAACCTCATACTACACTTGCATGAGTATCCTATACCCAAATATATGAGAACTATGCCGTTATGCCCTCACAACGCGCACAAGTGTAATACTAGTCTATTCCGCATTATCGATGTCCAATCTCGATAATACTACGACTAGGGATATTTAATGATTAAACCTTCGTGGATTGATATTGTCTCATATCATCTCAATCCAGGAACTAATCATATGGACCTTCTATCATTTATACATCTTTGGTAATCTAATTACAAATGACAGAAGATCAATTTCCTTTGTCACATAGTTAATTTGTACAACAACACCATGATTTGTACAAATAGTGACGCTATGGGTCATAACTGTCCAACAATCTCCCATTTGGCCTATAGCCAGTCACTCGAGTGTCTTACACCCGAACTATGTACGGTTCACTCAAATTACTGAGAAAAGACTTTCTTCAGCGGATTTGCATGATTATCGTCTAATGCGATTTATTCGATCATCACATCGTCACGATGTATGATCTGAACGAATCAGATGAATATCGAAGTATATATCTGGATCGTTGATGAGACCATTAATTCTTTAGCTTGCGCTGAAACCTACCTCAGCTGTTAACAGAACTATTCCTAATCTAATTAGGATTATTATCAATCCAGAAGGCTTCTATTGCTGCCTCAGCTGCCGCAATAATCCACTTTTGTTGTTTATTCGGGAACAGTAGCTTGCTTGGAAGATTTCCAGCTCACTGTTCCGTTATTCAAACTTTATAGTACCGTTGTTACGACTTATAGTCGTTTTATCGATTTCGAAACTTGCAGTAGTGAACCCAGTCACTTCAAGTTATCCTTCTCCATAGTATAAGACATCATCCTTAGTTCTCTAAGATACTAAAGGATGTTCTGAACTTCAATCCAATGACTATCACTTGGATTGGCCTGATTGTGACTCCATATGCTCAAAGTGTATGAGACACCAGGTCACGTACATTTTTAAATGTACGAGTTCTCGGAGAGTGTCAACAACTTTAAATCTATCCCAGTAGATTTTTATTCCTAGAATAAAGGTTGTTTCTCCCAAGAATTCTACGGAGAATTTTCATGAAAGCCAAGCTTTCACCGATTGTGATTATGGGAATTTCATTTCCAAGAAATGACATGTCATCATTACTTAGGACATCACTGTCAGTGCACTCCCACTAACCTTCTTATATACATAAGAATCATTTACATTTTGAATTAAATCATATACCATTATGATTACATCAAGACGATAGTTCCAAGAACCCTATGCTTGCTCCAATCCATACATGGATCGAATAACCTGCAAACCTTGTTTGATAGTTTTAGTACGAAAAAACCGTCAGGATGTTGAAAACATCCTCCAAAAGGTTTCCGTTAAGGAAAACGGTTTTGTCATTCAGCTGTCATATTTCATAAATGAAACATACAGCATTAGCAAGCATTATCCAAATGGATTTACTAGGGCAACATGTAAAAGGTTTCGTCGTAATCGACACAATGTTGATAACGATACCTTTTCGCTACAAGCCCAACTTAGTACGTTGGTTTGTTGCCTTCTATGTATGTCTTCCTTGAAGACTTAATAGTAACAATAGGCACAATGCCTTGCGGTACATCAACTAGTATCCAAACATAGTTGATATACATGTAATCCATTTCGGATATCATGGCATTTTTCCATGTTAGGGAGTCGATACCGTGTATCACTTCCATATACGTAGTCAGTTGGTGTTCGTCAAAAGATTGACATCTTTATGAGGTGAGATCAGAAACCCATACCCCAGGTTGTCTTCTGACTCTCTCCGACTTACGCGGTTCTTGTGTAATCGAAGATTATGGTATAGTTCATCCTTGATGAACTATATGTGTTCCATTAAGATTCGGTGCCTGGAATAGTATTACTCCGATTTTCATCGAGTTTTACTTTCCTCCAACTTACCACTACATATCAGTATTCCTCTTAGGAAAAACGCATGGTGAGCAACAATTACATTGTTCTCTAGTGAGTTGTTTATGTACTATACTTTGGTTTCCCTAGGATAACCACAACTTAGGCACTTATCCGATTTGGGTTCTAGTTTGGTATCATCCAAACATATGCCCAGCATTCCCAAATCATCAGGAATGAGAAACCCGGTTTCTTTCCTGTTCATATCTAATATGAAGTCTGTCAAATAGTTTTTTATAGAACCTTATTCAAAATAAGTTATGCACTGTTAATGTGTATCCGTTGAAGGAAATGGTAGCTCAGAGCGACTCATGATTAACCTTATCATGTCCAACAAAATTCAGTTTCTCAGTTCGAACACACCGTCAAATTGACGTGTTCCTGGAGGAGTCCTCATTGAAAGAATACTATACTCTTTCAAGTATATGAGAACTTATTGCTTAAGTATTTTCATCATGGTCTAACCGTGATGGTTTTACACTTTAGCCGATCTGTTTGTCTATTTCGTGTCGAAACTCTAAAAGTTTCCGATTTATGTTTCAGAAGAAACATATAACCATAACGCGATGCCACATCCGTAAAGGTCATGAAATATTCATATCCACTTCTAGCCTAGCTAGACATGGGCGCACTTGCTTCACTATGAACTAGGGCTAACAGAATGGTGGCATTTACACTTTTACCAAGTAAATAGTGTTTTAGGCACTTTGCTCTATAAACTAGATTCGTAGACATTATTTGAATAGAATCAAATTTGTCCTAGTACCCACTCTTCGAAAGTGTGGATATACGAGTCTTGTTTGTTATGTCCCAGACAACAATGCCACAATTAAGTTTTAACTGATTAATTCAGTTTGAGCTATTTGTTTGTCATATTATATGTTTGAGATTTATTTTTATTCAAAATATAAATACTGTTATTCACATCTAATGTGTTTATCTCAATATCATCTTTATATAATAAAACACTTTAGTGTTCTAGAATATAAAGGTATACCCGCAACGGGTTAAACCCTGATATAGAGATAATGTATCTAGTCAAACTAGTTACATTTTAACAGTTTCCTAATTTAAGTACACACCCGAAGGCAGTTCCTAAACTTAGGTATCTACGGTTAAAACAGCGACTTTCGTCCCGTTTTCAATTTGCAGATAAATCTCAACTGAAGTCAGTATCCTGCTCATAGCAAATTCTGTACACCAGTATATATTTATGTACCACACTAAGTATTTAAAATCCAATTTCAATACTAGTGGTGAACATGTTTTATGACAAACATATTTGAAGTCAGAGCCTTGCTCGTCTTCAATTCCTTCATGTCTGCTTTGTCCAAACGACAGTCATGCTTCCGCGATCCCGTTTGCCACAATTTAGGCAGACATTTTGGGATATGTCCTTTATCTTCCCAGAAGACTGTAATGATTTTGCCTTTGCCCTTTTCCACATTCTAGAAGCATTCGGCCTAGCCTTTGGCCTTCTGGAATGTCGAAGAAAGATACGACTTGCGCTTCTTGCCTTATTGCAAACTTTGGCTTTGTCTCATTGAGAATGGCCGTTAACTCTCCAAGAGTTATGTATTGCAATTTTAGTACTTCTAAAATCTAAGTATATATTTATGAAGATCCTTCAATTTCATTATCATACTTTAAAGATCTAATCCTTAGTTCTGATTAAGAAATTAAGGAGTCTATATGACAAGTATAATGGATTAAGCACTAAAGTTATCATCACATGAATATTCCAAATATCATGTTCCACTAATTTTCTTAACTCCGGGCTTAGGCCTAATATGTTATTTTATCAAATAAAGTAACTTATTAGTTTCCAGGACCATCCTGAAATTTTATTCCCAATTTGAAAATTAAACCTTTTAAATACATTTTCCCTAGGATTATGTTTTAAATGTCAATCTTTCAATTTTATCTTGATTCTAATAGTCCAACTATTTAATCAACGATTTTAGGTACTATTCATTATAATGATTACTATAGTCCAACTATATAATCAACTATAATTTAATAGGTTAAATTCAATTATATTGATTACTATAATCCAATTATAAAATCAACTATTAATTGAAATAGTTTGAATACAGTCCAACTGTTTAATTAAAACAACGATTTAAATATTAGTCCAACTAACATTTATTTATTTGACGAATAATTTGTAATGAGCGCGCATGGCAAGTAACTAAACGAATATTGCAAATTTAATACTTGCCTCCCATTATTTTTCGGCGAGCCTCTAACCCTCTGTCGAGTACTCGGGAAACCTTGTTTCCTAGTGGGCTAGGATCCCGTTAAATAACCCACAATCTTGACTTTGGCCAACAAATTGTATGATAATTAACTAGGTAGATCTCTAAGATCAATTGGATCCCATCCAATTCCTAGATCCAGTAGGGGGACATCCAAGTTCGAAACATATATCTTATATATGCCAATATATTGCCTAACCTTTTTCCTCTGAATCAACTAAGCCTTAGCTTTGGCATAACAAACTTAGTGATCCCAGTTAAGCGGAACCCATTGACCATGGAAAGCTTCGTAATCAATGTCGATGGACAAGAAGTGATATTGACTTTGGCCAACAAATCACAACTTGGACAAGACACCAATATGGAACAAAGCTCTCGTGATTCAAACACATCCTCGACGGACAAAAGTCTTGACTTTGGCCAACAAACCAATGCCTGTCTTGGATCTTGAGTAAGAATCACTCAATGGAAGAAAAAAACGCTTAATATTGTGTGAGGGTTTTTCGCGTGAAAATTGGCAACCAATTTATTATCTTTGTTAAGGTCTCATCATCATACACCCTTAAACATGCATTCTAAACACATAATAAGGCGCGTAAATAAATATAATAATGATATGCAGATGGATACTTAACACATTTTGTTCCTAGAACAAATCCCTCTCTTTCTTCTCTCCCGCTAGCACAAGTATAACTTCTACCCGTTACATAACACTTCTAAAGAAACCTCATTAACATTGAGGGGAATAGGTGAGAAGAGAAATACAATGAGAAATGAGGTAATAGGCTGGACACGCAGGTCCAATTAATAAATTCTAATTTTATTACAACAATTTCCAAAATTGCCCCACCCATCTAATATCCATCCGATATACATTACTCATGCATCACAACCATGTATTCACACAAACATGTTATCAATCAATCTAATCCAATTAATTAATCTGATAATTAATGATAATCCAATGTTCAAACAACGATTTGATTTTGCGCGAGTCCAACTCGTTTTGCGAATAAGTACTCAAAGTACGAATTCTTGAATTAAATTAAACTACAACATTAAATCCAATTTAATTTGTATTTAATACTAATTCACTATTTAATTCCAAATTAAATAATACACTTTATAAATAAACCTTTACGACTTAAATTCCAAATTTAATCGTTACGGGTCTCAAAGCCGATTAACGTCCAACGTTAATTTAATTAAAGTCCAATGGGCTTTTAATTAATTTCTTAAGACATGGACTTTTGGTCAACTTGGGTCAAACCCAATAACTAAAGCCCATTTTAAAGGAATTACCATTATATGCCTAGAAACCAATTTAGGCCCATTAGGCCCAATTAAAGTTAAAGGTCCATTAGTCATAATTGGACTTTATGGATGTGGTTTTGGGCCCAATTGGATCCAACCAATTTGCCTAAACCCTTCTTGGTACAACCAAGCCCATTTAAGCCCAATAACAACTTTACAAGCCCAAATCCAGCCCGTTTAATTAAACTACAAAAATTCCAAATTTCATATTTAATTAAACATAGTGTATTGCCATAATTAATCACCCAAATTAACATTTCCAGAACATCAATTAGCCTAATTAATTATGCTTATTAACAATAATTAGTGTCCAACACAATTGATTAAAATCAAACCCATTTTCTTGCATACATGTCTCGGCAATGGTAGGGTAATTTTTATGTCTGATTCGAATTCAATCCAATTAAATCAAATTCAACATTAAATCAACATTCCCAATTGATTTCAATGTTGGTTTCTATTAAGGTCCCAAGATCATAAAAAAACATGAAATATGTGCGAATACAAATCAACGAAGTTGCAGAATACTCACATCGATCGGTTGAGCGACGCACGACGAACAAAAACTGAAAAATACTCACTGTGAACTGCGGCAGTGGACTGCTCCCTTTTCTCAAGCTCCAAGCTTCGTCGAATGGTTCCCGGCTCATAGCTGGACTTCCCTATCACCTTCGCATGTCTCGTAAATGTGCTAGCACTTGTGATTTTGCCACAAAATCCCACTCTTGCTTCCCTTCACTGCTCGGTTTTGAACAAAACCAGAAGAAGAAAATGGCAGTGAGCTGCCGAGTGAGAGAGAAGAAATCAAAGAGAGAGAGAGGTCATTGTTTCATTTTTAAAAAAATGGTAAATGATTTTCCATAAATCATATACACAATTTTCCCTCCAAAAGTCAAAGCCAATAAAGGCTCCAACCACTCCCATCACTCAATCACATCAATCAATCAAGTGTCACATCACTCAAAGTGACATGTGATTTGACGCTTGATGCGACTAGCCATTTGACGCTTGATTTGACTTGCGTGCCGCACTCGAATTCAAAATACGAATGCACTCGCAAATAATCTCGGGCTCGGGTTCGCTAATTCCAAATTAACGAATTTTCCGTTGCGTCGTAATTAAATAATTACGCCTAGTGAAATCACTATTCACGTCGCTAACAAATTAATTCTAAATTAATTCGTTCGCCCGAATTAAAATCTAATTTTAATTCCGCGTCGAAATCCAATTTTGTTTAATATATCAAATATATTAATTAATCGATTAATTCCAAATTAACCGTTATCTCTCTTTTAATGATATTTTATCCCAGATAAAATATCTCCGCAATTAATCCCAGATTAATTTTCTCTCTCTTCTTATTAATCCCAGATTAATTTAGAGTGCGAGTCATAGGTCATCGGTGAATCTTTGGGAAGCGACCCATGAGATCCCCGGATATCTTGGGAGTAAATTCGGTCGTCGAACTATCCGAACACGTATGTACCTCGTACTACATTTATACCGATTTACAAGACAAGGTTGGCCTCTAGCAAAACGCCATGCCTACCCAATTCTCCAGAAATATCCTTACAGGAATAAAGGATCTATATCAGACGTAGTATACGTAGTATTGCATATTTCTTTCCAGTATCGGATGATCACGTGCTAGGCCTGGGGCTGGATTTGTGTCTGACCCGTACGAAGCACATCTCGGATGTCTGGTAACTAGTCTCTATAGTCGGAAAAACATGACCTTGTCATTTTATCCCGATGACTGCAGTACTTAAGAGTACTAGTACCGTATCCTACGTGACCATCATCTCCATATGACTGGAGTGACACTTCCGTCTTGACATCACACCTAACACACTACTATTCTCAATATACCCAGCATTGGCGTACACAGAACCTGTTAAAGCCCTGGACGACCGCAACCAAAGTATATTGATTGTCGCAAGTATTAGTGGTGCAAGTCTCAGGTTAAGACTAAATACACCTACCCTGATTTCGGACTTCCATAGACACATAGTCATACTACCAATGGAATTCCGAGGGGGTCTATCCAGAGCGAAGCTGTTTCCCGTACCATCGGTAAAACACAACCTCCTATTACACTTGCATGAGTATCCTATACCCAAATATATGAGAACTATGCTGTTGTGCCCTCACAACGCGCACAAGTGTAATACTAGTCTTTTACGTATTTATCGATGTCCAATCTCGATAATACTCTGACTAGGGATATTTAATGATTTATCCTTCGTGGACTGATACTGTCTCATATCATTCCCCGTCCAGGAACAAATCATAGGGACCTCCTATCATTTATACATCTAGGTGATCTAATCACAAATGATAAGTGTGCAATCTCCTTTGTCACATAGTTAATTTGTACAACAACACCATGATCTGTACAAATAGTGACGCTATGGGTCATAATTGTCCAACAATCTCCCACTTGGCCTATAGCCAGTCACTCGAGTGTCTTACACTCGAACTATGTACGGTTGGCTCAAACTGCTGAGAAAAGGCTTTCGTCAGCGGATTTGCATGATCATCATCTGATGCGATTGATTCGATCATCACATCGCCACGATGTATGATTCTAACGAATCAGATGAATATCGAAGTATTTATCTGGATCGTTGATGAGACCATTAATTCTTTAGCCTGTGCTGACACCTAGCTCAGTTGCTAACAGAACTATATCTAATCTAATTAGATTTTTTTATCGACCTAGAATGATTCTATTGCCGCCTCAGCTGCAGCAATAACCCGCATTTGTTGTTTATTCGGTAACAGTATCTTGCTTGGAAGATTTCCAGCTCACTGTTCTGTTATTCAAACTGTATAGTACCGTTTGCGACTTTTAGTCGTCTTATCGGTTTAGGAAACTTGCAGCAGTGATCCCAGTCACTTCAAGACTGCATCCTTAGTTCTCTAAGATACTAAATATGTTCTTAACATCAATCCAGTGACTATCACTGGGTTGGCCTGTTTGTGAATCCATTTGCTCAAAGCGTATGATACACCAGGTCGCATACACTTTTCAATGTACGAGTTCTCGAAGAGTTTTCTCGAAAGCCAAGCTTTCAACGATTGTTTTATGGAATATCATTTCCAAGAAATGACATATTATCATTATTTATAGGACAACCACTGTCAGTGCACTCCCACTAACCTCCTTATATAGACAAGAATCATTTCGTTTTGAATTGAATCATACACCATTATGATTACATCAAAACGATAATTTCAAGAACCTATGCTTGCTTCAATCCAAACATGGATCGAATAACCCGCAAACCTTGTTTGTTAGTTTTGGTACGACAAAACCGATAGGATGTTGTAAACATCCTCCGAACGGTTTCCTTTTCAGGAAAGCAATTTTCTCGTAAAGCTGTCATATTTCATAAATGAAACACGCAGCTCTAGCAAGCATTATCCAAATGGATTGACCGTGGAAACAGGTAAAAGGTTGAATCGTAATCAACACAATGTTGATAACGATACCTTTCCGCTAAAAGCCTAGATTTATACATTGGTATGTTGCCTTCCATGTATGTCTTCCTTGAAGACTTATACAGTACCAATAGGCACAATGCCTTGCGGTATATCAACTAGTATCCAAACTTATTGATTTACATGGAATCCATTTCGGATTCATGACACTTTGTCATAATAGGGAGTCGATACCTTGTATCACTTCCTCATATGTAGTTAGTTGGTATACCTCAATAAGATAGACATCTTTATGAGGTGAGATCAGAAACCCATACCCCAGGTGTTTTATGACTCTCTCTGACATACGTGGTTCTAGTGTATTCAAAGATTATGGTAATAGTTTCATCCTTGATGAACTATTTGTGTTCCATTAAGGAATGGGTGTCTTGAATAGTATTACTCTGATTTTCATCGAGTTTTACTATCCTCCCACTTACCACTGCATATAGGTATTCCTCTTAGGAAAACCACATGGTGAGCAACAATTTACATTGTTCTCAAGTGAGTTGTATAAGTACTATACTTTGGTATCCCTAGGATAACCTACAATTAGCACTTATCCAATTTGGGTTTTAGTTTGGTATCATCCAAACATATACCTAGCATTCCCAAATTATCAGGAATGAGAAATCTGGTTTCTTTCCCGTTCATATCTAATATGAAATCTGTCAAACAGACTATTATGGAACCTTATTCAAAATAAGTTCTGCACTGTTAATGCTTATCCGTTGAAGGAAATGGTAGCTCAGAGCGACTCATGATTAACCTTATCATGTCCAACAAAATTCGGTTACTCTGTTTGGACACACCGTCAAATTGACGTGTTCTGGGAGGAGTCCTTATTGAAAGAATACTTTACTCTTTCAAGTATAATAGAAATTTATTGCTTAAGTATTTTCCATTACGGTCTTACCGTGACGGTTTAATACTTTAGCCGATCTGTTTGTCTATTTCGTGTCGAAACTGTAAAAGTTTCTGATTTATTTTCTTCAAAAGAAACACATAACCATAACGCGATGCCACATCCGTAAGGTCACGAAATATTCATATCCACATCTAGCCTAGCTAGACATGGGCCCACTTGCTTCACTATGAACTAGGGCTAACATATCTATGGCATTTGCACTTTTACCAAGTAAAGGTGTTTTAGGCACTTTGCCCAATAAACTAGATTCGTAGACTTTATTTGAATAGAATCAAATTAGTCCGAGTACCCACTCTTCGAAAGTGTGGATATACGAGTCTTGTTTGATTGTGTCCCAGACAATAATGCCACAATAGTTTCATCTGATCAAATCAGTTTGAGCTATTTGTTTGTCATGTTATACATTTGAGATTTATTTATATTCAAAATATAAATACTGTTATTCACATCTAATGTGTTTATCTCAATATCATCTTTATATAATAAAACACTTTAGTGTTGTAGAATATAAAGGTGTTGGTTTCTATTAAGGTCCCAAGATCAATAATAAGCATGAATCAAGTGCGAATACAAATCGAAGAAGTTGCGGAATACTCACATCGATCGGTTGAGCGACGCAGAGACAAACAAAACAAAATTCTACTCTCTTCACTGCAGTCGGCAGTGAGCAGTTTCTGCTCACTGGTTTGGTCCTTCGTCAAGCTCCAAGCTTCGTCGAATGGTTCCCGGCTCATGGGTAGACTTCCCTATCACCTTCGCATGTCTTGTAAGTGTGCTAGCACTTGTGATTTTGCCACAAAATCACACTCTAGTGCTTCCCACTGCTCATGTTTTTGTCAAAACCAGTGAGCTATTTGAAGCCCCTTGGGCGTGAGATGAGAGAGATGAGAGGAAGAGAGAATTGTGTTAGATTAGGTTGAAAAGTGTATCTAATACACTTATATATTTTTCCAAAAATAATTAAATGAATTACAATTTTTTGGCTTCCAAAAAGTCAAATGGTAAATGCTCAACAACCATTCCAACAACTACCAACAATCAATCACATCAATCAATCAAGTCTCACATCACTCAAAGTGACATGATTTGACGCTTGATGTGACGCTAGATGTGACTAGCGATTTGACGCTTGATTTGATGTGCCGCACTCGAATTCGAAATGCGAATGCGCTCGCAAATAATCTTGGGCTCGGGTTAGCTAATTCCAAATTAACGAATTTTCCGATGCGTCGTAATTAAATGATTACGCCTAGCGAAATCACTATTCACGTCGCTAACGAATTAATTCTAAATTAATTCGTTCGCCCGAATTAAAATCTCATTCTAATTCCGCGTCGAAATCCAATTTCGTTTAATATATCAAATATATTAATTAATCGATTAATTCCAAATTAATCGTTATCTCTCTTTAATTGATATTTTATCCCAGATAAAATATCTCCGCTATTAAGCCCAGATTAATTTTCTATCTCATCTAATTAATCCCAGATTAATTTAGAGTGCGAGTCATATGTCAACGGTGAATCTTTGGGAAGCGACCCATGAGATCCACAGATATGTTGGCAGTAAATTCGGTCGTCGGACTATCCGAACACGTAAGTATCTTGTACTACATTTATACCGATTTACATGACAAGGTTGGCCTCTAGCAAAGCGCCATGCCTGTCCAATTCTCCGGAAATATCCTTACAGGAATAAAGGATCTATATCAGGCGTAGTATACGTAGCATTGCGTATTTCTGTCCAATATCGAATGATCATGTGCTAGGTCTGGGGCTGGATTTGTGTCTGCCCTGTACGAAGCACATGTCGGATGTCTGGTGACTAGTCTCTATAATCGGATAAACATGACCTTGTCATTTTATCCCGATAGCTGCAACATTTAAGAGAACCAGTCCCGTATCCTACGTGACCATCATCTCCATATGACTGGAGTGACACTTCCATCTTGACATCACACCCAACACACTACAATTCTCAATATACCCAGTATTGGCGTACACAGAACCTGTTAAAGCCCTGGATGACCTCAACCAAAGTATATTGATTGTCGCAAGTATTAGCGGTGCAAGTCTCAGGTTAAGACCAAATACACCTACCCTAATTTCGGACTTCCATAGACACATAGTCATACTACCAATGGAATTCCGAGGGGGTCTATCCAGAGCGAAGCTGTTTCCCATACCATCGGTAAAACACAACCTCCTATTACACTTGCATGAGTATCCTATACCCAAAAATATGAGAACTATGTCGTTGTGCCCTCAGAACGCGCACAAGTGTAATACTAGTCTTTTACGCATTTATCGATGTCCAATCTCGATAATACTCTGACTAGGGATATTTAATGATTTATCCTTCGTGGACTGATACTGTCTCATATCATTCTCCGTCCAGGAACAAATCATAGGGACCTCCTATCATTTATACATCTAGGTGATCTAATCACAAATGATAAGAGTGCAATCTCCTTTGTCACATAGTTAATTTGTACAACAACACTATGATATGTACAAATAGTGACGCTATGGGTCATAATTGTCCAACAATCTCCCACTTGGCCTATAGCCAGTCACTCGAGTGCTTGACACCCGAACTATGTACGGTTGGCTCAAACTGCTGAGAAATGCTTTCATTAGCGGATTTACATGATTATCATCTGATGCGATTTATTCAATCATCACATCGCCACGATGTATGATCCGAACGAATCAGATGAATATCGAAGTATGTATCTGAATAGTTGATGAGACCATTAATTCTTTAGCCTGTGCTGACGTCTAGCTCAGCTGCTAATAGAACTATATCTAATCTAATTAGATTTGTTTATCGACCCAGAAGGCTTCTATTGCCGCCTCAGCTGCAGCAATAACCCGTATTTGTTGTTTATTCGGTAACAGTATCTTGCTTGGAAGATTTCCATCTCACTGTACCGTTATTCAAACTTTGTTGTACCATTTTATGACTTATTGTCATTTTATCGGTTTAGGAAACTTGCTACAGTGATCCCAGTCACTTCAAGTTCTCCTTCTCCTCATATTAAGACAGCATCCTTAGTTCTCTAAGATATTAACGGATATTCTTAATATCAATCCAGTGACTATCACTTGGATTGGCCTGTTTGTGAATCCATATGCTCAAAGCGTATGAGACACCAGGTCGCGTACATTTTTCAATTTACGATTTCTTGGAGAGAATTCGAAAGCCAAGCTTTCGCCGATAGTTATTTTATGGGAATATCATTTCCAAGAAATGACGTATTATCATTATTTATTGGACAACCACTGTCAGTGCGCTCCCACTAACCTCCTTATATACACAAGAATCATTTCGTTTTGAATTGAATCATAAACTATTATGATTACATCAAAACGACAATTCCAAGAACCTATGCTTGCTTCAATCCAAACATGGATCGAATAACCCGCAAACCTTGTTTGCTAGTTTTGGTACGAAAAAACCGACAGGATGTTGTAAACATCCTCCGAAAAGTTTCCTTTTCAGGAAAGCGATTTTCCCGTAAAGTTTATTCTTGTAGGAAATCCTTCTATGGTTATCTTGGCTTACCAACAGAAGTTCAAGACAAGTTATGAGAACATAGTGTAAAGTTTTAAGAATAGTTACGCAAATGAGTGAGAAGAGAAAGTTATAAGAAAAGTAAAGAATGGTACCTAGAGGTTCAAGCACAAGTGCCAAGAAGAGATAAAGCTACATAAACAGATAAATAAGGAAGCATAAGAACCTGTAGTAGTAAAAGAGAATACAGTAAGCCGGAGCAAGAGTAATATGTTAAGTAAATCTAAGTAAGGTTCCTTCCCCCAAGTAATATTCCTCTTACTCATAGATAATTCTTCTAATAGACCCAATAGTTTTGAAAACATCATATAGATAGAAAGATTTCCAAGTAACCAATGATAGACAGAAAGATAAAGAAAGTAAGAAATCATAATTAGACATGGGAGTTCCAATGGATATGAGATGCCAAAAAGGGATTTAGAGAATTCCAGATCCCCAAACCTAGGCCCGTGAGCAGGTAAATGAAGGTCATAAGCGGAAATGCTTCGTTGTCTTAACCTAAGAATCCGAAAGATAAGGCTCTGATCTACTCAGATTCTCAGCCTTCAGTTATATCGGTAAAGAATCTGTCCTGAAGAAGCCTATCTCATATCTATCTTGCATGAGTAATAAACTCTACCAGGACACAAAGTATCAGAACAAGGAGGCCGATAACTATTGAGAAGTAGATTCATGCCCCATTCTTTAGCAACTTAGATAAAGGTAACTGTAAAGAAAGCCCAATACCCGTAATACTGTATTTTGAGATAAGGACAACATATCTCGAGAAGTTGTTTACCTAGAAAGGAACCAAAGAGGTTTTTAAGGATAGAAGAGAAAGAACCCGACACAAGTCAAGATGAGAAGTCTCCAGTACTAGAAAAGAAACCATAGATCAGACTCATACTAGTAGAAATCCACGTAGGTTCAAAAGGACAGACTCATGAGATAAGAGACACTCAGGATTTATCCTACTAGTGCAGACAGAAAGATTAGATGGTAAAGCTGTAGCTTATAGCTAGAGCAGATAGCAGAGATCTAGGAAATAGCCGTAAGAACGAATCACCCCTAGCATTAGTAGCATGGCTTAGAGCCAAGAGATATGATATGAAAACAGTAAGAAGAAAATAGATTGTGACAAGAGAATTCAGTACGTATAGTGACATAAGTAACATAGCGTAAAAACAACAACGTAAATCGAGACCATAGAATGGATGATAAAAATTATGGAACCCTAAGACATGAAGTAGTCGATTCAAGTCCCGACAGAGCGAACAATAATTCTCCCTTCCAGTAACCCCTATTCTAGTAAGTATATAGACAGCCAACCAGAAGTGGGAAGCATGTTTCTACCCCTCAACTTAGAGCCCAATAAGGATGTGAATAAGTAAATTATGGCATTGGACATGATAGACAAATCAAAAAATAGCAAGATAGTCGAACAGTAGAACAGATAGCCTCCAAGAAAGTAAAGTTTCAAAAGAGTAAGGAATCAGAATAAGCAACGTATAGCAACGCAGAAGTAAGATACCTGATTTATACAGAGTTTCCCATAACTTAGATACCTGACTTATACTGGATTAGTGAGAATGTAACACCCAAGCCAAAGGATCAGTAGCAATTCCATAGCTTATGTTAGGATATGGAGCTTCCAAGGAAGTGAGGACTTAAGAGATTCAAGAAACCAAGATAAGGAGGAAAGTCAAGTAACAAAGCAAGACTTAGAAATGAAGAATAACTGTGGGAGTACGGTAGGAGTTTGAGAGAGCATAAACCTTATGGAGGTTCTCAGTAAGAGGTATTATGAACAATAGCCGTAGATAAATTACGAGTAAAATTGAACGAAGTAATTCTGATAGTTTTTAGAAGAAGAACCTAAGTTTGGGAGCCAACACCAGATACGTAAACAAGAGAGTCCTAAGCTTATAGATAAGCAGCACACGCAACTGCAACACGCACCGCAACAAGAAGACTCCAGGATAATTCCCACCCTCGTTAGACAACAACAACAAAGATGGACGTTGATGTACTCCTCAAGATACTCCCAGAAACAAGTGAATACGTAATGGAAGGAGACCGAAACATAAAACCTTTGGATATAGTACAAGAGCATAATAGAAGAGGAAAATAACTCTAAGTGAGAGATTTGAAAGAGAAGTTGTCTAGATGGAACGATGAAGAAATAAAGCATTAGTTTACCAGTGACGGGAATATAAAAGAATAGCGTTAGACATGGCTAGGGACATGTAAGAGATGATATACTTCAGATAAGGAACAGAGACATAGACTACAAAACCTCCAGGTATAGAATAGAGCAGGAGGGAAGACGAAAAGGTCAATAAGTCAAAAGGTTGGAAATGGAATTGTCAAGGTGCGACAACAGTAGGAGAGAATACCAAGTAAGCGATGACACAACTAGGTTTCTCGGTATTAGAATGAAACCCGAATTCTATTACGTTTTAGATCACATAATCTATATGAAGTAACCGACCATAGTTAAGTCAACCAGACAGCCACAGGTATGGGTGGTTTGGCAAATGTATGCTATAGTACGGAATCGAGAAGATAAGATTACTATAAAGTTACATTTAGTGCAATGGGTGAGTTATCAAAATATTTTACACATAAACGGTCATCAGATAAAGATGAGATTTATGAGTTTGTGTATATTTGCATATATCCGATTACCCCACTTGACCAAGCAAGACTATGAGAGTAACAAAAAAGGGGAGATCCAAGAATGGAACCAGGTATGGAGAACAAGTTAATATAGAAAATTGTAATTGAATTTATAGTAGCAATAGAAGTAAAAGTACTAATAAAGTATGAACTGTAACTAGAACTGAATCGCCAGCGTCGATGTCGAAACATGGAATACAGTTTAAGTAAAAGTATACATATAGTTAAGCTCAGCTTAAGAACTTAGTCATTACCCAATTTAGATGGATCCCAAAGAAGCTACCCATAGTTAACCTCTTTAGTACAAAAGCTATTCAGTCGATAACACTAGTAAGTAAGAGGTACATGAAGAATCTGACATTGCACTATGAGGTCACAAGCCCCACAGATAGTCAGAGATGTGAGAACTTGGAAGAACAAAACCCATAAGCAGTTGAATCTTAGTGAGAAAATAGAGAGTTAAATATTTAAATTATTGAGATTATTCTTTTATACACTAGAATGGAATCAGTATATGCAAAAGGCTTAACCAAAGAGAACGCTAGTGTAGGCACTGTATTTTTACATGAGCCCGATGATGAGCCTCGTATAGAGGCACTACCTGAAAAGTTATGGAAGTTGCAAGAAACGAATGCCGGAAGGAAGGAAAACCTCTAAAATTAGCACCTCATTGGATTAAGACCCATTAGCACGCCTCAGATTCGCTCAGTCGGTTTCTGCATCTATCCTCAGCCCCAACCGGCCCATCCATCCACAAGCCCATAAACCCATGCAATCCACCATAAACGCCCAAAATCCCATGCATTCCACTTCAACACTTTCCAATTTAATAAGATTTTTGGATCCCATCCAATTTAACAAGATTTGGGATATTCTCATCACCAAGTTTAAGAGATTTATTCCCAAAATAATTTAAGAATATATTCCCCAAATCAATATGATTTCTTTCCCTATTTGGAGATCCCTTCAAGACATTATAAAAAGGGACCAAATCATCACAAGAGGGAGGTCTCTTTTCTTCCACCTTGGACGGAAACCCTAGGTCTCTTTTCTTCCTCTAATGATGGCAACCACTAACAAAAAAACCTATGGCTTCTTTCTTCTTCTTTGACTGAAAAAACAACCACCAACAAAGCTACCATCACCGAAAAACAACCAACCCAAAGACACCAGAAACACCGAAAAAACAACCACAAAACAACCAACCCAAATCCACTCAAACAAGAAACCGAAGCCAACCATAAAAAAAACAACAAAAATCGTGAAACCAGAACCATATAAACATGCAGCAAAAACAACCACCGAAAAACAATAAAAAAGACCAAGAAAATAGCAAAACTGTGAACCAGTAAACTGGCCAAAAATAACAAGAAAAACCATGAAAAATCACCCAAAACAACCAAAAAATAGTAGCAAAAACAACCAAAACAACAACAAAAAACAGCAGCCCAAAACAACTAAAACAGCAGCCAAAAACAACCAAAACAACAACAAAAAACAACCAAAAACAACAGCCCAAAAATAACCAAAACAGCATTAAAAAATAACCAAAACAGCAAACGGTAAACAACAAACAGCAAACAACGAATAGCAAACAACAAACAGAAAACAACAAAAAAGCAAGCAGAAACAACGAACCGGCGACCAAAAACAACCTACCTTGAAACTAAGCTTCGATCCTTCTGGTGACGGTTTAACGCACTTCCGAGAAAGCAACTTTAAAGGTAAGACCTGAGGGAACCCTTACCAAATTTATTTTTATAGGTTCGGACGCTGCATGCCTGGCTAGACATGAAATACATCTAGCCAGGTATGCGAAGTCCTACATCAAAGACGACCGAATTTCTGGTCACATTCTTTTCTTTCTTCGGCATTTTGTTATTTATTTATTTTTATCTATTTAGTGCTATCTTTTTATCTATTTATTTTCTTTTATTGTCATTTTATTATTTCGCATTTATTTTTTTATTTATCTTTTTGTTTATTTATTGTTATTATATTATTTCGCCATATTTTGTCTATTTATCGTTATTTTATTATTTTACCTTTATTTTTTATGTCCGTTTACATTGCATTAATGATTATGTGTGTTATCCCTTGCGGTATATCAGATGGAAACCCATACGTAAATTCCGAAGCCGAATCCGAATGGACGGTAGTGCTGTCTGCACTTGGGATACAACTCCACGTGCCACTCGGGAAATATTCATATATACATGATCAACCCCACTTTTTGCTATTTATTTATTGATGATTTATTTGTTTTTGATTTTTTATTATAATTTTCGTTGTCGCTCCTCTTATTTCTTAATTTAATATACTTTTGGAACTACATTATTGTGATTATAATTTTGCTTGGGTATGTTATTACATTTTTATTCACTTTTTTTGCATGAACTGCATAGGACTTGGCTATACCATTGTGTGAACCCGTCCATTATACTGGCATAAGTAAGGGACCATTCTGAAGCCAACGGTTTGAGGTATTCCCTTGCGAGGGGTGAGTGCAGCCTTAAATATTTCCCAGTTCACGCTAGGTGGCGACTACTTTATTCTCCGGTTTAGTCCCCTGTGGGCTACTCCGTACTCTCTACGAGCTACGAGCCCAATAGTTTTGTGATCCCCGAGCATCATAGGCATAGCGGTAAACCCCGCTTCGCTCCTACAGATGGCGACTCCACTGGGGATAGAGAATCGGCCCCAAAACAATACCTTGTAGTGTCCGTGGCTTTGGCTTTGGTTACCCAAGTCTCATATATTTTGTACACTCTTCTTACCCCGATGACGTCATGTATCGTGAAGTCGCTTTCACTCAAGGCGGTGGATCTTTATGTGATGATAACCATCACTCGTTGGCACGTACCCTAGGGTATAAAAAAGGTGCGCTCACTTGGTCGCTCGAACCCTTGAGTGCGGAGACCTAATTGTGAGCAACCCTTCGCCGATGAGAGCCTTATCCATACCCTTGTAAGCCCACATACGAACTATAGTTATGTGTCCTATAGAAGCTATCCCCCATGCTTGTGTTTGGGCCTATTTTCATTTGGATCCATTTGGACCTCTCGTCATAGGATACGAACTTATTGGGCCACTTAAATTGGGACGAGTTTGTATCTTATGATGATTGGGCCAAAAGTTTTCAAAATGGTGATGGACCATCTTGTGTTTGGGCCCCATATCATTTGAAGTTATTTAGCCACCTAGTGTTTGGGCACCCTATCATTTGAAGTTATTTAGCCATCTTATCGCAAAAGTGTAAACCTGTTGGGAATTTTCAACTGGGACAAGTTTACACCTCACGATAATCTGATTGAACGCTTTAAAATGATAATGGGCCAACTTGTATGAAAACCTTGATGGGCTTAGAAGGTCCAAACATGATCCGAATATGCCAAATGCATGAGTACGATATCCGTAATGGCTTTCATCCAGTAAGGGTACGCCTTATTATGGCATATTTGTATACTTTTGGACATCTCCAAGTCCGTCCCCGCCACAACCGTGATTATCGAGGGCCCAATTCGTCGTTTCTAGACAATGGCACGATCCCATAATAGGCTTAGTCAATTTTGTAAATGGGCGGTCTTTGTCTTTTACCGATGAAAACAGACTGAGGTAGCCAAGGTTCACTCCTGTAGTGTAGGAGAAAATGATTTTGTGTACCACATATTGGTGCATAAAATGAGCCAAACCTAGGGCATAAATGGACTTACCACGAGTGTGGGAGGAATAAGGTCTGAATGATATATGCTATTTTGATAACCATATGCATCTCATGCATCTCTTGCATACACGCATCATGCTAACCCCTTGTCTTAACAGCCATCATAGATATCTGTTGGGTTAGAGAAGAAGGAAGACTTGTCAAGAAGAGGTTAGCAAGCATGAATGCGTCAGACAGTGAAGGTTCCCGCATGGATCAATTGGAGACCAACATCACCAAAATTACCGAGCAACTACAAGCTTTGACCAACGTATGGCCAATCTGACAGTACCCCGCACCGTGGGAATAAAAAACAACGAGAATAGAAGGCGTGAGGAGCCCCCGAATAGGGTGAGCGAAAAAATCCCTATTTTTGATGATGACAAGGCTGAAAATACCTCGGGAATGATAGCCAGGTCTCAGGCAGAGTTACAGAAACTCAGAGAACAAGTAGAGTCAGTTACCCGCAAGATGAAGGGAAAACATGAACATCTGTTAGACTATGATGTGATGACTTTCGAAGAACAGCTGCCTCCCCAGTTTAAGATGCCTGACATGGCTAAGTTCAACGGAAATGGAGATCCAAGGGTCCATCTCTGACAATATGTTTCAATGATGAGTTCAGTGGGTTTGTCGAAGCGCCATGTGCAGAAGATGTTCTGGATGTCACTGGAAGGGTCGCCCGTAGTATGGTATCATGGCCTAGAGTAAAAGGTTAGGGATGATTGGAGGACATTAGCAGAGGCCTTTTTGAACCAATATGTCACGGATATTGAGATAGACTTGTCGCTCCGTGACCTAGAAAACACCAAACAGAAGCCAGAAGAGACCTTCAAAGATTATGTGAATCGCTGGAGAAGCCATCTCTTAAAGATGTAGACACGGCCCTCGGAGAAGGACCAGATTAAGATGATCATTAAAGGTACCAAGCCCTCCATTTATAATAAGCTGAGAAGGATGACCTCCATGATTAGCGACTTTCGACAGTTAAGAGAAACTGTTATGGATATCGAAGAGGAGGAAGCCGAGAACATAAAGTTTTATAGCCAGAATAGAAAGACCAATGAGGGGCCTTCAGGGACCAAGCCCGCTCCCGCTGAGGTCGCTGCCATCAGAAACATGCGATTCTCCAATTTTGGTAGACCTTTGTCAAAGGTGTTTGAAAAGCTGAAGAGGCAATGACTCCTAAAACCTTTAGAACCTACACCATTTCCAAACCATGTGCCACCCCACCTAAACCTAAACCTATACTGTCACTTCTATCAAGAAAAGGCCACGAAACTGACAACTGCGCCCGCCTCAGGCATGAGATCCAAGACCTCATTGAAACCCATAAGATACCCGACCCAGAAAAAGAACAACCCAACACACACAGAAACCCTCTACCCAACTACCACTCCGTTCCACCACCCACCTACATGATCAACTCCGGCCTACCCGAAAGCTTTGTCCTCCAAACTCTCAACCACCAAGCTTCTTGCATGGGGATATGGGATAATAGCAGTGAAGATGAAATAAAGCAAGGGAGAGATATCTGGGAAAACTTCTCGAGCAGTGACAAAGAGGAGGTTACAAAAGAGGAAAATAAATGGGAAGAATAACTACTGCAGTTGGAGAATCTTGTGCTCGAAGAAAGCAAGAAGACGGAAGAAGACAAGACTGCAAATTAGGAAGATGTTTATTTTCTTGACTTATTTAATTGTAATCCTGCATTTATTAATCATAAAGAAATTGATTTTCCTTACTTGTTCGAGTCTTTTTCTGTTAGTCTGCATCATAACACGCATGACATTAGCATATTTGACATTAACTCAACAAAGACAAATGCATTTAATCTTGGTACATGTGAAAACCCCAAGGAAATTTCAATTTCAAGTGAGGTTACCTCTGATGAGAGGAAAGAATTAGAGAGAATATTAATAAAATATGCAAAATTATTCGCCTGGTCCTTTGAAGACATGTCAGGAGTGGACAAATGTATTGCCCAGCACATGATACCTGCTTATCCGAACATGAGACCAGTAGAACAGAAGCTCCGAAGAATGAGGCCAGAATGGGTCGAAAAGGCTAAGGAAGAAGTCAAGAAGCAAATAAAATGTGGGGTTTTTAGAGGTGGTGAAGTACCCCGAGTGGTTAGCCAACATTGCGCCGGTACCGAAGAAGGATGGAAATGTCAGAATGTGCGTGGAATATAGGGACCTCAACAAAGCTTGCCCAAATAATGATTTTCCCCTACCCCATATAAACGTGTTGGTTGATAGCGCTACTTTATCTGCTTTGTACTCATTCACGGACAGATTCTCAGGATATAATCAGGTATTCATGGCTGAAGAAGACAAGCATTAGACTGCCTTCGTCACTGAGTGATGTACATATTGTTACAAGGTGATGCCGTTTGGACTTAAGAATGCGGGAGCCACTTATCAACGAATGGCTACTACATTGTTCAACGATTTGATGCATAAAGAGATTGAGGTATACATGGATAAATGATGGTTAAGTCAGAGACGAGGGCCGGACATATAGAAGAGGTGGAGAAATCCCTCCAGAGAGTCGATAAGTACAACCTCCGACTCAACCCCAAGAAGTGTGTGTTTGGGGTAACATCAGAAAGTTGTTAGGGCATACGATACTAGTAGAGGCAGAATTGCCTGAGTAAGAATGGGCTTCGCAGAAGTTCGAACAACTAGCATTATTGGATAAGAAAAGGATAAATACCTTGTACCACATGCAACTATACCAGAAAAGGTTGGCTAGGGCGTTCAACAAGAAGGTACGTCCCACCAAGATCAGAGAAGGTGATCTAATGCTCAAGCAGTTGAAGCCACTGATAATGGACCCAAGGGGAAAGTTCAGGCCCAACTGGGAAGGGCCCTACCTAGTCAAGAAGGTGATGGGGAGTGGGGCAGTGAGACTGTCAGATTTGGAAGGGAACGAGTTCACCGAGTCCATCAACGTGGACAGGCTGAAACAATACTTTGAATAAAAAAAATAAAAAAAAAAGAAAAAAAAAAGAGAAAGGCTCGTTGGGTTGAAAATCCGCAAAGGACAGCCCAAGTAAAATATAGAGCATGAGTGAGCAAGGAAAATGGCTAATTGTAAAATCTGTGAGGAACAGTTAGCGACATAGGTTCCATTGCAATGCAGTTTATTTCCTACATATGTACTCAGAGGTAATGCAAACGCCTTTATTGAAACAAATATTCAATATTTTCATAGATTGCATAAATCCCAACTAACCGGGAAAGATTAGAGTCAAGTAATTATAATCACGTTGTAGACAACAAAAACTGGGCGACGCATGCTGTTCTAAGACTCAAGGCTAGTTGGGAGTACGGAGTAGCCCACGAGGGACTAAACCAGAGAATAAATGAGTCGCCACCCCGTGTGAACCGGGAAAATGATTTAAGGCCGCACTCACCCCTCGCAAGGGAAGACCTCAAACCATTGGGTTCAGAATGGTCCCTTACTTATGCCACTTGTAATGAGCGGATTTGTGCAATAATTTAACCAAGTCTACACAACAAACATGTCCAAGAATAACCTAAATCTAGTTCACATTCATAAAAATAAATCCTATGTCTAAGTCATCATGCTTTGAAAGTAATTTTCTATAACGGCAAACACATAGTATCACACATTAAACATGCTAAGTAAATAATGATATAAACATACCATAACTTAAATTCCTAATGCAAAAGGTAAATAACTAAGTCATGCCCAAAATAAAATAACATTCTAATAGCCTAATCATGCTCACATACAAGTTTGAGTGGAATGAAACATATGAATCTTTCAAGTGGTACGGGGCATTGTATCCCGAGTGCAAACCATATTACCGTCCATTCGGATTCGGCTATGGAATTTATGTCCGGGTTTCCATCCAATATACCACAAAAGAACACATATTCCATTCACCCGAAATCACATCATACACTAATTAATGATATTCATACGATGGAAAAGTAAGTTACATGCTTTTCTACGTTACTAATTTACATAACCTAAAATAAATGACATGTTAAATTAATTATTCATGCTAATCATCATAAAACACATTTTTCTAAGTCATTATTTCATGTAAAGAAATTTAAACAACATGCTAAACTAATTATTCATGCAAAAATACCATAAAATAAACTTCCTAAGTCATTATTTCATGTAAATAAATTTCGTAATAGGTGCCCTCAGGTCTAACCTTTTTGTCGTCTCTCAGAAATGCGTTATACGGCCGTCGGAAGGGCTATCACTCGGTAACTTTTCTGGTTCGCTGTTTTGACGTTTTTGCTCGTTGTTTCGCTGTTTTGAGTTCGTTTCGCTGCGATTCAAGTCTCCACAATTAGCTCGCTGGTTGGCAGTGAATTAAGGTCGGTTTTGGTGATTTTTGGGAGGTGTTGGGCTGCCGTTTGCTCGGTTTACTTAAGGACTTTCAAGTGCAGTTTTTTGCTCACTGTTTTGATGGATTTGGGGACTGTTTTGAGTTCGTTTCGCTGCGATTCAAGTCTCCACAATTAGCTCGCTGGTTGGCAGTGAATTAAGGTCGGTTTTGGTGATTTTTGGGAGGTGTTGGGCTGCCGTTTGCTCGGTTTACATAAGGACTTTCAAGTGCAGTTTTTGTTCACTGTTTTGGTGATTTTGGGGACTGTTTGGAGAATAATGAGCTGCTGTTTTGGGCGTGATCAATGAGGGTTAAATGAGGGCTGTGTGCACTGGTTTGAGGGGCTAAAATGGGGTGGTTTGGACGCAAGTTTCAGGGGTTAAACTGAAGCAGTGAGGGGCGTGTTTGAGGCATTGACTTAGGCGTGAGTGGAGGGCTGTTTGAGGCAGTGATTTTAGGCGTGTAAGGGGCTGAATGAAGGGCTGTTTTGGACGCTTTGTATGCGCTGAATGAGGGGGCTGTGAAGGATGGCCTTTGGGCGTGACTTTGATCTCCAAAATGCTTAGTATTTGATCAATGTGTACTTGATATGTGCTAGCCCCCTAAGGGAAGAAAAATGAATGGTTATATAGGCAAATGGGAGAGAGAGGTTACTGCATGGTGGGAGCATGGTTGCATGGGCATGGAGTGTGGGTTTGTTTTGCAAGTTTGTGTTTGGGAGGGAATTGTTTTGATAATTGTATGGAATACTTACGTAGGATGCATGGGTGGGGGAATGGTTTGCATGGGTTTCTTGTTTGTTAGTGTTTTTTTGGTGTGTGAAGGAATTGTGAGGGAATTATTTTTGTTGGTTAGGTTTGGGGAGGATGGTGATTGGTGGCTTTGTGAATTATTGTTTGTTTTTGGTGTTTGGGAGGGAATTGTTTTGATAATTGTATGGAATGGGCGTGTGGGCTTTCTTTGATGAATGGAATATCATTTGTTGGTTAGTGCTTTGGTTTGTTAGGAAAGTGAGGTGGGTTTTTGGCATTTTGTGTTTGATGGAATAAAATGGGTTGATATACGTGGAGAGGGGAAATCATGCATGAATTGGTGGCAAATAATGGGGTTTGGACGTGGGTTATAGTGGGGTTGATTCATTTAAAGACGGCTGGGAAAGTTGATACCATGTGGTAAAAGTGAAGTCAATGGTTTACAGTAGTTGGTAGAAGGGTAAATCATGTTTGAATAGTGAATGGAAGGGTGAAAATGTGTGCATGGGCGTGGGCTTCTTAGATGGTGGCTTGGTGCTTAATTTGTCTTGGTTTCATGGGCTTTGGATGTGGATTTAGGTGTTTAGGTGGGCTTAGAGTGGTTTGCGGTGATTTCGGGCGAAAGATATACCTCAAAATGAAGATTCAACAAGCGAACTCCGAGCGAACTTAGCGAATCAAAACCAAAATATGTCAACTCTTGACTTTCCCTTTTCGACGACTGTTTTCTGTGACTCCCATGACTTAAAAGGTAGTGCCTCCATTCGAGGCTCATCATCGGGACTTACATGCAAAAATGCAGTGCCTACACACGTCTTTTGTTTCTTAGATGATGGACCAAGGTCAGGAGATCTAGGAGAAAAACTCCAAGAATGGAGAGGAGTAAAGCAGCCTCAGGAATGGGGGACGAAGAACTCCAGGAATGGAGAGGAGGAGAACAACCTCGGGATTGAGGACGACCAAAGAGCCTCGAGAATGAGGGCAGATATGAAAAAAAAAGAGAAAAAAATGCAAAAAAAAAAGAAAAAAAAAAGAGGAAAAAGAAATTTTTTTAGCTCGCTGTGTTGAAAACCTAAAAAAGCGACTCAGGCAAGATAGAGCAATCTGCTAAGTTGAAAATCCGAAAGGACAACTTTGGCAAAAGATAGAAAAGGACTTGTAACTCAACGGACGAAGCACAAGGCAATACCTTTTCCGCATCCTCTGATTAGCAAAGGAAAACTTCAGGAATTGGAAGACATGATTTTCAGTATCTGAGAAGGGTAGTAAGAGAAAAATGCAAGCCGAGAATGGTAGCAAACTCCTCAGAGAGAGGGCATATTTCGAAATCAGGGAATCAGAAGACATGATTTTCAGTATCCCAAAAGGATGGGGCCACTTTCAAAAAGGCGTAATCCACATTGACCTGGTGTAGGTAGCGAGAAGCAGAAAGCTGAGCCAGGCCCGGGGGTGACCAGTCTACCACCCCGTTAATAAGGGACACAACGGGATCTTGAGCCATGTGACCGAAGAGAACTGAACGATCACCGGAGTAGACTTAACGGGAGGAAACTGTAAGCAGGCCAAGGGGCGACCAAATACTTTTATAGGGAAAAGGGCACTAAAGAGCACAAGGAAGGCCTAACCAAGGATAACATCAAGCCAATAGGACAAAGAAAACCATCGGAATAGGGAATACATCCATGCATACACGCATACACGTCGCATACACACCATATTTATTTTGTATTTGCATGCTTTGAAGAAAAAGAAAAAGCGACGAGGACGAGCAACTTCAGGAATGGAAAGGAGCCTCGAGAATGAGGACGAATCAGAGGTCGAAGTGCTTAACCACCATCGGTTCAACAATTCAGGAAAGAATACTAGGGTCGAGGCCCACATTATCAATAGCTTTGGGAATAAATCCCAGGGTCGAGGCCCACATTATCCACAATTCAGGTAAGAATCCCAGGGGAAGAAGCACCTCATCATCATGGAAAAAACTCCCTAGTGGATTGAAGAGTCACGCGGATGGACCAAAACACCATCACCATTCAGTTCAGCAATGAATCCCAGAGGTCGAAACACCTAGAGATCGAAGCATCTCACACTCAGCATGGTTCGAGAATGAAGCACAGGGGTCGAAGCACCTCGCCGTCAACTCAACTCAGTTCGGGAATGAAGCCTAGAGGTCAAATCACCTCAGATATTGAAGCATCTCACACCCAACATGGTTCGGGAATGAAGCCCATGGGTCGAAGAACCTCGCCATCAACTCAATTCAGTTCGGGAATGAAGCCCGGAGGTCGAAGTGCCTTAGAGATCGAAGCATCTCACACCCAGCATGGTTCGGGAATGAAGCCTAGGGGTTGAAGCACCTTACCATCAACTCAACTCAGTATAGGTTTGAAGCCCAGAGTTCGAAATGCCTCAGAGATCGAAGCATCTCACACCCAACATGGTTCGGGAATGAAGCCCAGGGGTCGAAGTGTTGGGTTTTCGGGCGAAGGGCGCAGCGGAAGCGTGGTTCAGGCGAAATCGTAATTTAAAACTTTTTCAAATTATCGAATAAATTATTCAATATTTAATATGAATAATTTATTCATATTTCACCTAAACATGTTTGTTTGATATCAAATAACGATATAAACAACTAATAAACGTCGCGAACCTTTTACGAAATCGTTTTTCCGCAAAATGACGCAAAATACATTTTTGACCGAACTAACCACCCGAAACTTATGGAGACTACCCAGGTCAGCGCCAATAGTGTTAGGGCAGTTCATGGGCTTCCTGAACAGTAAAAAATTCAGTGTTTGGACAGCCGTCACCTGGTAGGCTCAAAAGTCACTCAGTAACGTCGTTTTTCGCCGTTTTCGCTTATTTCAACTCGGAAATAATTTCCAGAAATTGTTACAATACCCAAAACACATTCAAAACATTCAAAAAACACATTTTTCATCAAAAAATTCTTTAAGCTTCCAGATCTGATCCAGAAACCATTTTTGCCAAATTTCATGCTTTAAATCAAATTTTCAAGATTAATCCAATTAATCCACAACACCAATCAAAGTCACCACACATGAAGCACCCAAGAATAATTCTAGGTGTTACAAGAGTGGTCATAATACTCTAGAATGGAAACATGTTATCAAATAAATAAATTGGACAAAAATACACTAAATCCATCCAAAACTACTTCACACATGCATCAACACTTCCAATTCATCGTCCACAACCAAAAGCCCCAATTTTTCAGAATTAAAGGAACCCTAGAACTTTTCTAGATCATCAAGAAACAAGAAAATAAATTTCCAAGCTTAGGGTTAAAGTAGATTACCTTTAATCTATTGTTTCCTAAACCTTTTTTTCTTGATTTTCCTTCATTTCTTCATGGATTCTTCAACCAAATTTGAGCCCATTTTTCTTATTAGGTTTCGGCTATGGTGGAGAGTGAAAGAAGAAGATAAAATTTTTTCAATTAAAAAATCCCCTTTGCCGACTTTTAGGGGTAGTTTTGGCATTTCCAAAAATTAAATCAATTAATTTAATTCAAACTTTATTTTAACAGATCATATTTGGACAAATAAAGTTTAATTAAATCATGCCATGTGTACAAATAATAATTAGCCATAATTCATAACATTTATGAAAAATTTTATCAATTAATTATTCAAATATTTAACATTTAAATATTTAAATAATTAATTTATATAATTTTTATTATATATGTATTTTTATTTACATTAAATAACAAATATATATATTAATGGCATCTGTCAAAATCTCATTTGAGAGATAATTAATATGTATCAAATCAAATTTTGTATCAAATACAAATACACAATAATTATTAAATGACAGAAATCACCTAATGCATGTGTTATCGTTTAACCGATTAAACGATTCAAATTAACTTACTTAATCTGATGAAGTATTATGAATCATCTGTATTATTCATATCGCGTTGCCCAAATGCTCAATGAGTACACTTCATATTATGGGACTCTCTAAGTTTAGATTTATCTGTCACGAAATCCAATTTCGTGTCCATAATTCACCCACTCATGAATTATGACGACCATAGATAATTCCATTAAACTATGCAAGTCGGGGTCATTACATACGTGTAATCGCTCCGTCACAGGCTATCCATATTATACCTGGGATATAGATGAGAACGTCAAATCCATTCGGTATATTATAGTCGACTTTCAATTTACGATCTGTAAATAACACTCGGAACTGATTTTCGAAGTTGTACCACGGCCATGGATTTACTAGATTATAAACACATGTAGGATGCCTCTGCCCTGTACACAGGACTGACGAATCCTCTCTTGATACAAACATGATATCATAAGCATTAGCCCACACCCAACGAACAGGCGGAGGTCTGATATAAATAGATCGGTGATGTGACTGCCATCAAAGTGTGGAGGATAACTCATATATCCACAGTGGTATCTCAAGTCAAAGAATCACTATGCTCGCTCAGCTCGAGAAGATTCATATTGACGTTGGTGTACCATATATTAGGAAATCTTTAGTGAGTCGTTCAGTGTTTATCAAATAAACACCTACTAACCGGCGTAGTCACACGCGTATAACGTAAGTGCACATATCGTTCAAGTAGTCTAACAATATCGATCCCACGAGGACTTAATTTCTATTGTTGTTATTAATTATGTTGGACAATTATGACCCATAGCGTCACTATTTGTATAGATCACGGTGTTGTTGTACAAATTAACTATGTGACAAAGGAGATTGTACTCTCATCATTTGTGATTAGATCACCTTAGATATATAAATGAAGAGAGGTCCCTATGATTAGTTCCTGGACTGAGAATGATATGAGACAGTATCAGTCCCCGAAGGATTAATCATTAAATATCCCTAGTCGTAGTATTATCGAGACAGGACATCGATAATGCGGAATAGGCTAGTATTGCACTTGTGCGCGTTGTGAGGGCACAACGACATAGTTCTCATATATTTAAGTATTGGATACTTATGCAAGTGCGATAGGAGGTTGTGTTTCACCGATGGTACGGGAAACAACTTCGCTCTGGATAGACCCATCGGAATCCCATTGGTATTATATCTATGTGTCTATGGGAGTCCGACATCAGGGTAGGTGTATTTGGTCTTAACCTGAGACTTGCACCGCTAATACTTACGATAATCGGTAGACTTTGGTCTTGGTGGTACAGGGCTTTAACCGGTTCTGCGTACACCACTTCTGGGTTTATCAGAGAGTCGTAGTGTATTGGGTGTGATGTCAAGACGGAAGTATCACTCCAGTCATAGTGGAGATGATGTCACGCAGGATACGGTATTAGTGCTCTTAAGTGCTGGCCGGCCATCGGGATATTATGACAAGGTCATGTATATCCGATTATAGAGACTAGTTACCGGACATCCGACATGTGCTTCGGACGGGGCAGACACTTATCCAGCCCCAGCCCTAGCACGTGACTATTCGATACTGGGCTGATATACACAATACTACGGTATACTACGCTTGATACAGATCTATATATTCCTGTAAGAATATTTCTGGAGAATTGGGTAGGCATGGCGCTTTGCTAGAAGCCAACCTTGTCTTGTAAATCGGTATAAACGTAGTACGAGGTACTTACGTGTTCGGATAGTCCGACGACCGTATTTACTGCCAACATATCCGGAGATCTCATGGGTCGCTTCCCGAAGATTCACCGATGACGTATGACTCGCACTTAATTAATCTGGGATTAATTAGAAGAGAGAGAAAATTAATCTGGGATTAATCACGGAGATATTTTATCTGGGATAAAATATTAATTAAAGAGAGAGAACGATTAATTTGGAATTAATCGATAAAATAATATATTTGATATATTATTAGAAATTGGATTTCGACGCGGAATTAAAATTAGATTTTAATTCGGGCGAACGAATTAATTTAGAATTAATTCGTTAGCGACGTGAATAGTGATTTCGCTAGGCGTAATCATTTAATTACGACGCGACGGAAAATTCATTAATTTGGAATTAGCGAACCCGAGCTCGGGATTATTTGCGAGCGCATTCGCATTTCAAATTCGAGTGCGGCACGCAAGTCAAATCGTGCGTCAAATCGCTAGTCACATCAAGCGTCAAATCAAATGTCACTTTGAGTGATGTGACATGTTGTCACTTGATTTGAGTGATTGATGTGGTTGTTGAAAAGGCATTAATGGGCTTTTGCTTTTTTGACTTTTTTGTAAATGAAAAATGCTTTTATTTATTTGTTTTTTGTTTTTGGAAAATGAAATAAATATATAAAGCATTTTTTCTTTATTTTCTCTCTCTCTCAATCGGTTTCTATGAAACCCTTTTTCCCTCCTCTTTCTCTCTTCTCCCTCTCACGCTTCGAGCCGATTTCTTCTCCAAAAATTCTGGTTTGACCGAATCAGTGAGAAGCAAAGAAGGAGTAGTGCTAGCACACACATGGGTTATACATAGGTGATAGGGAAACGAATTTATGAGCTTGGAATCGTTTTGGAAGCTTGAAGCTTGGAGCTTCAATGGTGTTCATCAATGGCCGATCATGGAGGAGACAATAACCAGTGAAACCGAGCAGCCCACTGCATGAGGAAGCCACTGCCGAGCTTGGAGGGAGGCAGAAAACGATCTTGTTCTTCGCATCTCAAACCGTTCAATGTGAGTTATGTTTCCGCCTTACTCCTTTGATGTGTTCATACGAATTTTATGCTTGTTTTCATGATCTTGGGACCTATATTAGAAACTCAACAAATTATTGATACTATTTATTTACAGGTATCTAATTAAAGGGAGAAGAGAATGATTGCTTGATTGGTTGGTTGAATGTGGATTTGCTAAATAAATAAATACAAAAAAAATACTAAGGAAAATAAACACAAGACACAAATATCTAGGGTTGTGATTCCACAAATTGTTTTTATAAAGATGAATTGATTCTCTTATATTTGCTAACCTGGAACACGAAATTATGCAAAAGCCTCCGTCGATGGTCAGATGCAAATACCCAGTATAACCCAATTAATCATATGTCTATGTTAACCAAGTTACCTGAATTCATTAAGTTCAAGTTCCAATTGTGACTACCCCTGCCCGACTTGTATATTTCTATCCTGTAAGGAAATCTATTAAAGGGTTATCTATCCTCAAGGAAGATCGTCGGCTATTGAATCTAAGGCTGAAACCTAAAATCCCTTTTCCAAGTTCATTTTAAGTTTACCGTATCAATCTTATTGGTGATCAGGCAACAAGAAGAATTAAGCTTAAGATTCAATAAAAAAAAAACTAAAGAATTACCCATAATATAATTAAATCAATTATTAAGCTTGTTAATATTGTGTTTCATCACTTCCCTAGAATAAAAATAAAATACTGGGGTTAAGGGATCCACTTTTAGAAATCTCACTTTATTATAATATGGAAATTGTCAGTGTTACCCAATTAAGTTGAACCAGCCATAAAGGTGGTGTTATTATTTATCCATAAACCAGCCATATAGGCGGTAATCATCTGTCAACTAAAGACCGACCTATAAGCGGTATCACATTAAGTTACATAATTAAAACCGGCCATTAAGGCGGTATCAACTTTTAATTCATATTAAATTACAATTTCCATATTATAAATTAAGTGATATTAATCTACCTTTACTATTTCTAATTTAGAAATCTCCCTTATTATAATATATAAATTTAAGTGATAATTACCAACCGACCATATAGACGGTATCCTGATTAAGTCAGATTTAATTAATTCCAACCGACCATATAGGCGGTATCCTATAAGTCAGGTTAAAATCAATTTAATTAAGTCCAACCGACCAATAAGGTGGTATCCAATTAAGTTAGGTTTTAAGATAATTTATATATTATAATTAAGGGAGATTAATCTAAATTATAAAAGTAAAAAGCTTCACATTTCCCCAACAGTAATTTAACTAGTAAACATAAAAGAAATAAAAAGTAAATAAATAAAATAAATTACTGAAAGTAAAAATGCATAATTAAAAGTGCTGAAAAGTAAATTACTGAAAGTAAAAGTGCATAAAATAAATTACTGAAAGTAAAAGTGCATAATTAAAAGTGCTGAAAGTAAATAAAGAAAAATGCTTTAATTAAATTACAAAAACTTAAACAAACAAGATACAATCCTTAATCCCTTATTAGGAACTCTAGGAAGGTATGAAATTTTGAAATGAAATCAGCCTGAATTTATAGACAAATTTTCGTGTAACGCGTCGCGACGAGTGAAGTCTTGCGCGTCGCGACGCGCGTTGATCTTCGACACGTGTCTGGCGGTTTCGCTGAGATGGTGACACGTGTTCGACGGCTATCCTCAACTAAATTATTATACTGATGTGGCGACCACTGAATTATTGTGCTGACATCATTGATGACGTATGTGCTGACATGGCGCTGACGTGGCGATGATGATTGTCGGCAGCATGTGATGACATGTGTCCGGCACACGTTAGCATGATTTGCTGTGATGTTGACATGTGGCATGCGCATGTTAGCAAGTGCGCATGATAGCAAACTTCTCTGATGTTGACACGTGTCTGGTGCATTTTAGCATACTCGGCGCATGTTAGCGGTCGCGACGCCCAAATTACAATTTTGCCCTTTTTGTCTGTTTTTCACTGTTTTGGCCCTGAATTACTTCCAGTGAGTCCTGAAACTTTATTTATCTATTAAATAATAAAAAACACATCAAAACATTCATAAAACCCCAGAAACTATACAAAATATTAGGTCAAATGAGTAGGAAATAGTGATATATTTACCACTCATCACACCCCCAAACCTACCATTTTGCTAGTCCTCGAGCAAAACAACAAAATAAAATAACATAAACATATTTAAAATAAAATTAAACCAAGCCAGTTTCGTAGGGATCACAGTTGCATTTAGCGTATGCAACAAGCTTTTAAACTCCTAGGTGTCCCTAGTGGACGAGTTGTAGTCTCGTGAGGGCTTACAGTGACGATACCCACAAACGTAAAACTAATGCACACAAAAGCAAAACTAATGCACATAAAAGTAAAAAGACAAGAGAAAAGAAAAGAAAGTAGATATATAAATAACGTCCTCAGAGAATGTATAGTATCAAAGCTAAAGGAACTTTCAAAATGCATATTTCAGCTAAAATCCTTTCCTTTGAACAAAATATCTAAATCGGACTCAAAGTGTGTGTGTGAATAATTCTGCAAACAGCTTCGACTCTAAGTTATCAACTAGGTGATTTCATCTCAATTCTCAGTAGCTAATGGGTCAAACCAACCTGAGTATCTAAAATTATTCTATCTACTACAATCGGCGCAGATGAGGTATGTGATTTTTTTTTGATTTTTTTTATTATATACAACATCTTCAATCCATGTAGCGAGCTTTAGGTCAGTGACTCCCAAACCAGATGGCTTTAAGGCACTAGGTGTTAAGACACCCCTAAGGACTTAATCACTCGGATCTCGGATGTACTATCACTGCTTACTAAGGCAAGATGCCCGGTTACTAAGTACTAGCTTGGTTTATTTATTTATATTTTTTTTACATACCTCACATAATAAATAATTGTAGAAAGAAACATATATTCAGGCAAACAGTCATTCATCAACCACCGATTATTTCAACTAGTCACTTTGTTAATTCCTTATTATCTAAGTGCTTACAAAACTATTTTTTAATGCATACGAGTCTGACCTAGATATGAGGTTCAAAATTGGGATAAAAATGAAATTAGCATTTATCTTTTCCTAAAAGTTTTTAACTAAGATAAATAATCAAATCATTGGACGCTTTTTTTTTCAAATAAAATGCAATAATTAAAAACACACAGTCACACAACAAGAAGAGAATAAAATCATGCAGGAAAGAAATTTGACGAAAATAAAACATGCAAATGAACACACAACATGTCGAAAAGAAAACATTTTGACGGAGAAAACATTAAACCCATGACCGGCGTAAACACACACATATAACGCAAGCGCACGTATCGTTCAAGTAGTATAAAAATATCGATCCCACGAGGACTTAATTCCTACTGTTGTTATTAATTATTGAATCTATTTAATTACAAATATCTAATTAAAAGGGAGAATGTATTGATTGCTTGATTGATTTGGTTGATTGAAGAGTTGCTAAATAAATAAATAAAGATAAAAGAAAATACTAAGGACAATAAAGATAAAAAGATATAAGGTTGTGAATTCTTTTAATATCATTTAAAAGATGAAGTGATTATTTTATGTTTGTGTAATAAATCTGTTTACTAACCTGGAACACTAAATTATGTAAAAGCCTCTTCCGATGGTCAACTACAAATACCCAGTATAACCCAATTGAACCATATTCCTATGTCAACCACATTACCTGGATTCATTAAGTCTAAGTTCCAATTATGGCTACCCCCGCCCTACAGGTATATTCATATCCTGTAAGGAAATCTATTAAAGGGTTATCTATCCTCAAGGAAGATCGTGGGCTATTAAGTCTAAGGCTGAAACCTAAAATCCCTATGTCTAGTTCATTTTAGATTTACCATATCAATCTTATTGGTGATCAGACAATAAGAAGCTTTAAGCTTAAGACTTAATAAGTAATTTATTAATTACCCAAACTATAAAATAATCCCTTATAAACTATTGATATTAAAGTTATCACAACCCCTAGATAACTAACACATAACTAGGACTAGTAAAAACATAAAAATAAAAGACATAAAATAAAAATACTGAAAAGTAAAATAAAATAAAATGTTAAGGTAAAAAGAATTAATTCTACTACTACTTATTTAGATATCTCCCATTAAAATAATATATAAACTTGTGATTATTACCAGCCATAAAGGCGGAACCAAAATAACCAGCCATAAAGGCGGAACCAAAATAACCAGCCATAAAGGCGGAACCAAAATAACCAGCCATAAAGGCGGAATATATGTTTTATTATCCACCGACCAATCTGGCGGTATCCTGATTAAGTCTAATTTAAATAGTAAATTTATTATTTTAAGGGAGATTAATCTAAATAGTAATAGTAAAAGAAATTACCTTTCACCCGAACATAAAGAAATTACCGCATCACAGTAAATAGTAAAAACTGTAAAAAGTAAAAAGTAAATAGTAAAAACTGTAAAAAGTAAATAGTAATAGTAAAAACTGTAAAAGAAAGTAAAAAGTAAAAATTAAATTACTATTATTACAAAAAGTAATTAAAATTATTTACAAAACTTAAAAAAAGTAAAAACTAAAGACTTTTAGAGAGAGAAACTCTCTCTTTAGAAGGAATTGAAGAGAGAGGATGGGATACAAAATTCTGAAATCTCGTTCTGAATTTATAGGCGCGGATGGGGTCTGGGCGTCGCGCCGCGCGGCCAGCGTCGCGACGCGCGCTACAGTGACACGTGTCACTTGCTGGTTCGTTGACTCAGATCTGATCCGCTGACGTGGCACTGTTCATGACGTCATCGCTTACGTCATGCTGACGTGTCAACTGTTCATGACGTCATTGCTTGCGTCATGGTGATGATGTGGCGACACGTGGCATGACACGTGGGGCGGCGGCCGTCGGACGAATGAGAGCTTGACACGTGGCGCGCTGTGATTGGCTGATGATGACGGGGCACGTTGACTCGGTTGACTTGCTGACGTGGCTGCTGATGTGGACGATGATGTGGCGACACGTGGCATGACACGTGAGGCGGTGGCCGTCCGAGCAATGAGATCTTGACACGTGGCACGGCGCACGTTAGCATCTCCGTTGTGATGGTGACACGTGGCATGCGCACGTTAGCAAAGTCAACTTTTTCAACTTGTTGACCCGTTGACCATGGCGCATTTTAGCAACTTCGGCGCAGGTTGGGCGTCGCGGCGCGCGGGTTCCAGCGTCGCGACGCGCAGAAGAATGAATTTTTCCTGTTGACGCATTTTTGACCGGTTTTGTCCCAAATTGCCTCCAGTGCTGTCCAAACTTTATTTATCTGTAAAATAACAACAAAACACATCAAAACGTTCATAAAACTCGAGAAACAATACAAAACATTAGGTCAAATGAGTGGGAAATAGTGATATAAATACCACTCATCACACCCCCAAACCTAACATTTTGCTAGTCCTCGAGCAAAACAGAAAATAAAATAACATAAAAATAAACTTTAACTAGGCCACTTTCGTAGGGATCACGATTGCATTTAGCGTATGCAACAAGCCTTTAAACCCCTAGGTGTCCCTAGTGGACGAGTGTAGTCTCGTGAGGGTTTACAGCAATGATACCCACAAACATTTTTACAAAAGTAAAAAGTTAGTAAAACTAATGCACACAAAAGCAAAAAGACAAGCGAAAAGAGAATAAAGAAAATAGTGACTAATCAGGTGAAAATTCTACTCCAAGTTACTAGTTGTTTTGTTTCTTTCTAAATTACCGAATAAATAAATTCTCCGATTATTTTTACCATTCTTCATATACACGGCTAACAAAATATTAATCAACTCATTTTTGCCCACAACAGTCATAAGTGCAGTTGATAAGAGAGTAATATTTTTGTCCTAAAGTTCTATCAGATTTCACACCTTTTTGTAGCAATGGAATAATTTTTTGATTTTTCTGATTTTTTCTTTGATTTTTTCTCTATTTTTTATTTATATATAATACCTTCCGTCTATGTAGCGAGCTTTGGGTCGGTGGCTCCCAAACCAGTTGGCTTTAGGGCACCAGGTGTTAAGACACCCCTACGAACTTAATTACTCAGACTTCAGATATATATATTTTTTTGCAGCATCTTCGATCCATGTAACGAGCTTTGGGCCAGTGACTCCCAAACCAGTTGGTTTTAGGGCACTAGGTGTTAAAACACCCTTACAGACTTAATAACTCGGATCTCGGACGTTTTTTTTTTTTTTTTTTTTTTTTTTTTTTACTCCATCACTATTTAGAGATGCTTCCTCCAATTAAACTATAGCACGGAATATTACAAACTTTTCAATTTTAGCTCATGACTGTATGTTTCCATGTAAGTTCATAATACCTGTCAACTGAATATATGAAGATTCATTTTAGTCAGATTTATGGAGAATTCACAAATTAAATAATTTAAAAGGAAATAAACAAAAATTAACTTATTTTGAAATAAATGGTTTGAGATACGTATCAGGAGTGAAAACTCCTTACTCAGCTACCTCTCACCAATTTCACCTTTTTAGTCAAAATAAAAACACAAAAATGCAAAATATTTTTGTAATTTTTGAAAATTTTTCAATTTTTTTGTATTTTTCGAAAAATTTTGGACTAAAAATAAAAACAACATACAAACTAAAAACAAGGTACTAATCAACTAAATCTCTCCCCCAAACCTAAATGAGACATTGTCCCCAATGTCTTAAACAGTAAAAGGAGAGTTAGAAGGTTGTACCTGGTTAGCTGAAATCTACAGGAAATTAAAGGTTAAGATCCAGATTAATTCGACGTCTCTTACCACGATCGTCCTCAGACCAATTTATCTTTGATAGGATAGGGTCAACTTGTGGTTCATAGGCTATGAGTTGGTCTATCAGATCCGGAGCAAGTCTGGCAGTGAAGAGGAGTTCTTTCATAGGTTTTGAAACGAACCATTTCTCCGAGCATCATCAAGAAACACACAAAGAAAATCATAAAATCCATCAACATTGAGTAGTCCAATTGGTTTCTGGTGTATGTTCAGGTTCGCCCAAGATAGAACTATAAAAATTTCCTCCAATGTACCCAATCCACCTGGCAAAGCGATAAAAGCATCAGCACGGTTAATCATTTCTACCAGGCGTTCAGACATACCTGATACGATTAGTTCCTCTCCGTTTGATGAGCCAATAAGATTTGCCTCTGCCAAGGGTTTTGGGACGATTCCCAAAACGTGACTGCCTCCTTCTTGTACGACTTTTGAAACGATCCCCATAAGTCCAAGATTTCCTCCGCCATATATTAAGTGCATATTCCTTGCAGCTAAAACTCGACCCAATTCCCGTGCTGCTTCTATGTATTGTGGTTTAGTACCAACAGTACTGAAAAAGGGTGAGTAATAATAGCAGAAGTATCTTCCAGAGGACGTTTGTTAGCTAAACAACAAAAGAAATCGTGAAAGGTCAAAAAGTCTGGATCCTGTCTACGAAAATAAAGATAATTACAACAGAAAAGCGAATCAAAGCAATAATTAAGGCAACGGAATTGTGTACGCAATACGCCACTCGCTTGATATAAATTCATTAGAATGAGTCTCAAGATTTCATTCTTTATTCAGCCATTGCTAATGAATTTTTTTCTCATCTTTGATTTCCAAACACAATTCCTTCTGTCTTAAAATGCTTCGTTTGTGCCTTTCCCTACAAAAATAACACACAAAATTAAAAAGTTCACATAATATGAAAAATAAATTACAACAAATTGCATGGGTTGCCTCCCTGCTAGCGCTGAATTTTTCGTCTTCAGCCAGACGTGAATGAAATTCATCTGTTAAGGAGGTTTTAATGTCGTTTTGGATGTCCGATTAAGGACAATCCCGTGAGCGTTGCTTTTGAAGGGTCTCTTCCAACGGTAAAGTGGCAAAAAGAATTTTGTCTTTTTCAGTGCTCGTGCCACCTTTTTACTCCTTTTTGCTCCAGTGGTTCCTGAAAAGAAAGAAAGAAAATCAGGAGGTCTCGTATGGTGTTTGACTTGGAATGGAAGTTCCATTCTGTCAAGCTTCTGGGTGATATCTTTGATTTGTACTCCCCAAAACAGCGATGTTTTTCCTGAATGCTTTAGGTCTTTATTTTGGTCTGACAATTGCTCTTCCATTTGCTCTGCTTTTTGCTCCACCTTTTCTTCACAAATGTATTTGAAAATTTCCATATTCAGCTCTTCATCTGTCATCTGTGAAATACATGCATCAAAATTGTCAACCTGAGGATGAAAAGATATGTCAGATTTTAGGTCTTCATCCTCTGATCTGGGTGAAATGATTGGCTCAGGTAGATCTTCATCAAACATTTGTGCAAAGCATTCTCCAAGATCTTCATTTTGAGGATACAGAATTCCATCCTCAATTTTTGATGCAGTTGGTACAAATATTTCAGCTTCATCCTCGTCAGAATCTGAATAATAGAAATCAAATCGAGACTTTGCCGGTTCGGGTTCCTGAACTGATACCTCTGGTTGTTGATACTGCTCAGCCTCCTCCTCTGTTGAAATGTCATTGTGAAATGATTGGTACTTGAAGGCTTCATCAGTGTCATCTGGAACTGGTTCTTGAAGTATATAGTTCTGGTTTTCTGTGAATTGTCTGATCTGATCTGTCATTTTTTGTATGGATTCTGTGTTACTCTGAACTTGTGCATCAAATTGAGCAGCTTTTTCCTTGAACATGTGAATCAATTGATCTTCCTCTGATGGTTCTGGTTGTGGATGAAGATCAAAGGTAGATGGTGGATAAGATGGAAAATGTGGCTCTGTGAAATGTGATGGCTCTTCATTGCATGATTGTCTCCAGAAATTCTCCCACTCTGATCGATATATACATTGATCGCTCGGGTGGTTACTATCACAAATCACACATCTCCCCATTTCGTTCTGATGAACAAATGTAGCATTGCTTGGTTCTGGCATCCAGTGATAATCATTGGGTTGTTCAACAGGCCTCAGAAAACCGGACTGTTGCTCCCAGATTTGGGGTGTATCTTCTTGTGAAGCACGTAATTTTTCAATCTCCCAGTAGTGTTCCATTTTTAAGTCACCTGAAATCAAAAGAAAGAAATAAAAATTACAGATAAAAATAAAGAAAATTAGATACAAGTAAATTAGATAGCTTCAAAATTAACAACTCAAGAAATATAAGTCCCCGGCAACGGCGCCAAAAACTTGACCGGCGTAAACACACACATATAACGCAAGCGCACGTATCGTTCAAGTAGTATAAAAATATCGATCCCACGAGGACTTAATTCCTACTGTTGTTATTAATTATTGAATCTATTTAATTACAAATATCTAATTAAAAGGGAGAATGTAATTGATTGCTTGATTGATTTGGTTGATTGAAGAGTTGCTAAATAAATAAATAAAAAGATAAAAGAAAATACTAAGGACAATAAAAGATAAAAAGATATAAGGTTGTGAATTCTTTTAATATCATTTAAAAGATGAAGTGATTATTTTATGTTTGTGTAATAAATCTGTTTACTAACCTGGAACACTAAATTATGTAAAAGCCTCTTCCGATGGTCAACTACAAATACCCAGTATAACCCAATTGAACCATATTCCTATGTCAACCACATTACCTGGATTCATTAAGTCTAAGTTCCAATTATGGCTACCCCCGCCCTACAGGTATATTCCTATCCTGTAAGGAAATCTATTAAAGGGTTATCTATCCTCAAGGAAGATCGTGGGCTATTAAGTCTAAGGCTGAAACCTAAAATCCCTATGTCTAGTTCATTTTAGATTTACCATATCAATCTTATTGGTGATCAGACAATAAGAAGCTTTAAGCTTAAGACTTAATAAGTAAACTTATTAATTACCCAAACTATAAAATAATCCCTTATAAACTATTGATATTAAAAGTTATCACAACCCCTAGATAACTAACACATAACTAGGACTAGTAAAAACATAAAAATAAAAGACATAAAATAAAAATACTGAAAAGTAAAATAAAATAAAATGTTAAGGTAAAAGGAATTAATTCTACTACTACTTATTTAGATATCTCCCATTAAAATAATATATAAACTTGTGATTATTACCAGCCATAAAGGCGGAACCAAAATAACCAGCCATAAAGGCGGAACCAAAATAACCAGCCATAAAGGCGGAACCAAAATAACCAGCCATAAAGGCGGAATATATGTTTTATTATCCACCGACCAATCTGGCGGTATCCTGATTAAGTCTAATTTAAATAGTAAATTTATTATTTTAAGGGAGATTAATCTAAATAGTAATAGTAAAAGAAATTACCTTTCACCCGAACATAAAGAAATTACCGCATCACAGTAAATAGTAAAAACTGTAAAAAGTAAAAAGTAAATAGTAAAAACTGTAAAAAGTAAATAGTAAATAGTAAAAACTGTAAAAGAAAGTAAAAAGTAAAAATTAAATTACTATTATTACAAAAAGTAATTAAAATTATTTACAAAACTTAAAAAAAGTAAAAACTAAAGACTTTTAGAGAGAGAAACTCTCTCTTTAGAAGGAATTGAAGAGAGAGGATGGGATACAAAATTCTGAAATCTCGTTCTGAATTTATAGGCGCGGATGGGGTCTGGGCGTCGCGCCGCGCGGCCAGCGTCGCGACGCGCGCTACAGTGACACGTGTCACTTGCTGGTTCGTTGACTCAGATCTGATCCGCTGACGTGGCACTGTTCATGACGTCATCGCTTACGTCATGCTGACGTGTCAACTGTTCATGACGTCATTGCTTGCGTCATGGTGATGATGTGGCGACACGTGGCATGACACGTGGGGCGGCGGCCGTCGGACGAATGAGAGCTTGACACGTGGCGCGCTGTGATTGGCTGATGATGACGGGGCACGTTGACTCGGTTGACTTGCTGACGTGGGCTGATGTGGACGATGATGTGGCGACACGTGGCATGACACGTGAGGCGGTGGCCGTCCGAGCAATGAGATCTTGACACGTGGCACGGCGCACGTTAGCATCTCCGTTGTGATGGTGACACGTGGCATGCGCACGTTAGCAAAGTCAACTTTTTCAACTTGTTGACCCGTTGACCATGGCGCATTTTAGCAACTTCGGCGCAGGTTGGGCGTCGCGGCGCGCAGGGTTCCAGCGTCGCGACGCGCAGAAGAAGGAATTTTTCCTGTTGACGCATTTTTGACCGGTTTTGTCCCAAATTGCCTCCAGTGCTGTCCAAACTTTATTTATCTGTAAAATAACAACAAAACACATCAAAACGTTCATAAAACTCGAGAAACAATACAAAACATTAGGTCAAATGAGTGGGAAATAGTGATATAAATACCACTCATCAACCCACACCCACAAACCTAAACCTAACATTATCCCCAATGCGTTACAAAGCAAAAATAAAATAAAGGAACAATAGTACCGTGAGTTTTCATTTCTTAGCTTCCTCGTCGTCACCATCGTCCTCTGGCAGGTCAGGAAATTTTGGAATCTGACCATCCCTCATGTTGAGATGGCGAGCCATTTGTTGCAGCAGTTTCCTCGTGGCCAAGATATCTTGAACGATGAAATCAATACGAGATTTCATTCATGCTACACGTTGTGTTAGAGATCGTGATCGTGATGGTCTTTGCGCTGGTCGAGGTTGCTGTGGTAGTACATGTGCTGATGAGGAAGATCCGGCTTGAGCATGCCTATCTGCTCGAAGTTGTTGGATAATACGTGCAGTTAATGCAGTGATGGGCTGCATCATTTCTTCCATTGGATCCATAGGTACCCTGGCCCGCGTGCATAATGATGCAATTAAGCTGCAGTATAGCAGGCCAGTCTGTGTAGAACGTGCAGCCAAAACTATGTTGGCTGATATCAGCCCACCAATATCTATAGAATATCCCTCCAACAGAAAATATAACAGGATCATTTGTTCATTAGTGACATTTGTAATATGGGTCCCTGGCAGCAGTGTTCGGGTAAGGAAATGAAACCAAACCCTAGCATCAGGCTTAAGATTCCTAGAACTCATGTTTTATATATTCCCTGCTGCTAATCATCTCTCATGCAGCATTGGGGATGCAAAGTGTCTCAGTGAGATGAGTCATGTCTATATTATCCTTAGTTGCTGAATACTCATCAGCCTCTATATCAGGCAACCCATTAAACCTATTTATAGTCGTTCTATCGAACGTCACCTGTTGACCTCTAACCATAACCTGAAATGCCTGATGCTCGTAAGCATTGGCGTAAAACTCACGCACTATAGGAACACAGGCTGTGTGGGGCTGCTGGCAAAGCTTATGCCAGTGCCTGGTAGCTATGACTCTATCAATTTCTGGGAATTGTCCGGGGTTAATTTCGAAACCCCTCTCCATAATTGGAACCTTTTGGCCCATTCCCTTTTCATAACAATTTTTTGCGGCTGCCGAAAAAAATTTAATTGCATCAAAACTCGGCTCGGCATTCGCTGAGGTCCTCGCTCTCTTAGGTGCCATTTTTTCAATTTCAAAATTTTCAAAAAAAGTTGAAAGAGTCCCCCCTAAAAATTCAAGATTACCCAAATTACAACCTAAATCTAAAACTTCAAATTTCCAACTCCGTCACACTTCACCCCCAAATCTACGAAATTAACCAAAGTTCACAAACACACCAATCACAACTTCACTGTAAAATTCTCAAGCCACAAATCACAGTTTCACCCACGAAATTTACCAAATCAACAAACCACAAATCACAAGTAATGTTCTTTTTTCTCGTTTTTTTTTTAAATTCAGAAATTAAAAAGATACTAAAATAAAATAAATATCAAGGAAGGAAAATACCAAATCTGAGATGCTGCACTCCAAATCCAAGTGATAATGGCCGAATGGTGTGTTGATTGATGAGTTTTGGGTTTTCGGTTGGGAGAAAATGAAAACGAAAATGTGGAAAACAGAGGGAAATCGAGGGAAATGAAGGGGAAAATAGAGGATTTGGTGTGTTTGATTGTGTGATTTGGTGGTGAAATCAGGTTTTGGGTGAAGGAGAATGAAGAAAATGCAGAGAAAAACAATGAAGGTTGGAAATGAAGAGCAGATGCGGCGGTTGCCGGTTTTAGTGCTGCCATCTTATACGTGTCGCGAAGCGAAAGTTGTTCTTGGGTCACGACGCGGAGCCCTAGGGTTAGGGTTCTAGTTTTGTCCTTTGGGTCGCGACACGCAGGGTGTTTCGTGTCGTGATGCGGGATTTCTTTTTCTTTTTTTGAACAAAATCAAGTCTTTCGACGAATAAATCCATTGGGATGGGTATCAAGAGTTGACTCATGTTAACAAGTGCGCATGATAGCAAACTTCTCTGATGTTGACACATGTCCGGTGCATTTTAGCATACTCGGCGTACGTTAGCGGTCGCAACGCCCAAATTACAATTTTGTCCTCTTTGTTTGTTTTTCACTGTTTTGGCCTTGAATTGCTTCCAGTGAACCCTGAAACTTTATTTATCTACAAAATAACACAAAAAACATCAAAACATTCATAAAACCCAAGAAACTATACAAAATATTAGGTCAAAGAGTGGAAAATAGTGATATATTTACCACTCATCACCTACATGTCTATACGAGTCTCCCGAGACTCATGGTTCATTGGGATAAACCATCAGACCAAGTCACGATATACGACATGTACTGGTCTCAGTAGATTTTGCTAACCGACCCGTGTTAGCAAATCTTGACCAGAAACTTTATTTAAGGATATACATCATATAGTGCGCTTCCCAATGTCAATTACAAACTACGTTGTAACTGCGCACTACATTGTAAATCCTAGGGTCTTTGTCTAATATACACGTATCACTAAACCAAATTTAGTTTCAATCTAATCGTAATTGAATATCCAGTGGCAATTAGATCGAATATATGTATAAAAGACAAGATGTGCTACCATTAAATAAGTAATATTATGGAAAATGAAATTGCTCGTATTTATGAATCAGACATAAATACGATCCAGATTGGCACTCTGAGCACCAACCCTAACACGAAGCATCTCGCCATCAACTCAACTCAGTTCGGGAATGAAGCCCAGAGGTCGAAGCGCCTCAGAGATCGAAGCATCTCACATCTAGCATGGTTCATGAATGAAGCACATGGGTCGGAGAACCTCGCCATCAAATCAACTCATTTCGGAAATGAAGCCCAGAGGTCGAAGCACCTCAGAGATCGAAGCATCTCACACCCAACATGGTTCAGGAATGAAGCCCGGATCGAAGCACCTCGCCATCAACTCAACTCAGTTCGGGAATGAAGCCCAGAGGTCGAAGCTCCTCAGAGATTGAAGCATCTCACACCCAGCATGGTTCGGGAATGAAGCCCAGGGTCGAAGCACCTCGCCATCAACTCAACTCAGTTCGAGAATGAAGTCCAGAGGTCAAAGTGCCTCAGAGATCGAAGCATCTCACACCCAGCATGGTTTGGGAATAAAGCCCAATGGTCGAAGCACCTCACCATCAAATCAACTCTGTTCGGGAATGAATCCCAGAGATCGAAGCATCTCACACTCAGCATGGTTCAGGAATGAAGCCTAGGGGTCGAAGCACTTCACCATCAACTCAACTCAGTTCGGTAATGAATCATAGAGATCGAAGCATCTCGTAGGGATGAATTCCAGGGGTCGAAGCACCTCGCCATCAAATCAACTCAGTTTGGGAATGAATCCTATAGATCAAAGCATCTCACAGGGATGAATCCCAGGGGTTGAAGCACCTCGCCATCAAATCAACTCAATTCTGGAATAAATCCCAGAGATCGAAGCATCTCACAAAAGCTGCGAAACAATAGGTAAGTCCGACAACGGCCGACAAACAAGGTAAGTAAAAATGCATGCATGACTTTGATAGGGTTGTCAGTGTCACACACTAACAAGCCTCATCAAAGTAGGGGCGACTGTAGGCACTGTATTTTTGCATGAGCCCGATGATGAGACTCTTATGGAGGCACTACCTAAAAAGTTGCGGAAGTTGTGAAAAACAAATGCCGGAAGGAAGGAAAACCTCCAAAATTAGCACCTCATTGGATTCAGACCCACTAGCCCGCCTCAGATTCGCTCAGTCAGTTTCTACATCTATTCTCAGCCCCAACCGACCCATCCATCCACACACCCATGAACTCATGCAATCCACCATACACGCCTAAAATCCCATGCATTCCACATGCTCAAATCCCCTCATCAACACTTTCTAATTTAATAAGATTTTGGGATCCCATCCAACTTAACAAGATTTGGGATATTCTCATCACCAAGTTTAAGAGATTTTATTCCCAAAATAATTTAAGAATATATTCCCCAAATCAACATGATTTGTTTCCCTATTTGGAGATCCCTTCAAGACATTATAAAAAGGGACCAAATCATCACAAGAGGGAGGTCTCTTTTCTTCCACCTTGGACGGCAACCCTAGGTATCTTTTCTTCATCTAGTGACAACAACCACCAACAAAAAAACCTAGGGCTTCTTTCTTCTTCTTTGACCGAAAAAACAACCACCAATAAAGCTACCATCAACCAACCCAGAGACACCAGAAACAACAAAAAAACAACCACAAAACAACCAACCCAAAGCCACCAAAAACAACAAGAAACCGAAGCCAACCACAAAAAAAGAAAACAACAAAAATCGTGAAACCAGAACCACCGAAATAGCCAGAAAAAAAACCATCGAAAACAACCAAAAAGACCAAGAAAATAGCAAAACAATGAACCAGTAAACAAGCCAAAAACAACCAGAAAAACCGTGAAAAATCACCCAAAAACAACCAAAAAATAGTAGCAAAAAACAACCAAAAGAGCAACCAAAAACAACAGCCCAAAAACAACCAAAATAAAAACAAAAAACAACCAAAACAACAGCAAAAAACAACCAAAAATACCAGCCCCAAAAAAACCAAAACAACAGCAAAAAACAACCAAAATAGCAAACAACAAAAAGCAAACAACAAACATCAAACAGCAAACAGCAAACATAAAATAGTAAAACAGCAAGCAGAAACAGCGAACCAGCAACCAGAAACAGCCAACCTTGAAACTAAGCTTCGATCCTTCCGGCGATGGTTTAACGCACTTCGAGAAAGTAACTTAAAAGGTAAGACCTAAGGGCACCCTTACCACATTTATTTTTATAGTTCAAGATGCTGTATGCCTGGCTGGATATGAAATATGTCCAGTCGGGTATGCGAAGTCCTACATCAAAGACGACCAAATTTCTGGTCATATTCTTTTCTTTCTTCGGCATTTTGTTAATTTTTTTTTATCTATTTAGTGCTATCTTTTTATTTTTTTATTCGCTTTTATTTTCATTTTATTATTTCGCATTTATTTTATTATTTATATTTTTTTATTTATCGTTATTCTATTATTTCGCCTTTATTTTGTCATTTATCTTTTTATCTATTTATCGTTATTTTATTATTTTGCCTTTATTTTTTATGTCTGTTTACATTGCATTAATGATTATGTGTGTTATCCCTTGCGGTATATCGGATGGAAGCCCAAACGTAAATTTCGTAGCCAAATCCAAATGGACGGTAGTGCGGTCTGTACTTGGGATACAACTCCACGTGCCTCTCGGGAAATATTCATATATGCGTGATCAACCCCATTTTTACTATTTATTTATTGACGCTTTCTTTGATTTTGTTTGTTTATTATAATTTTCGTTGTCGCACCTCTTATTTCTTAGTTTAATATGCTTTGGGAACTACATTATTGTGATTATTATTTTGCTTGGGTATGTTATTACATTTTTATTCGCTTTTCTTGTATGAACTGCATAAGACTTAGCTATACCATTGTGTGAACCCATCCATTATACTGGCATAAGTAAGGGACCATTCTGAACCCAACGGTTTGAGGTCTTCCCTTGCGAGGGGTGAGTGCGGCCTTAAATCTTTCCCAGTTCACGCTGGGTGCCGAATCCTTTATTCTCCAGTTTAGTCCCCCGCGGGCTACTCCGTACTCTCTACGGGCTGCGAGCCCAATTATGTCGTGGTCGCCGAGCATCATAGTCATAGTGGTAAACCCTGCTTCGCTCCTACAGCTAGTATTTCTAGAAAAGTTTGAAAACACCCATTAGGAAGAACTCGATTGAGACAAATAATTTTTAGCATAGCTAAAAGTTTAAAAATGAGATTTCTATAAGGCAAAACAATAGTTGTAGTCTGATAGTAGTATTTAGTATTCAGCAGGAATTTTACGAAAGAAAGACGAGGAATTACCACTCAATCAAGAATTCAAGAGATATCATGCATGAAACATATATTGGGATATGAAGAAGAGTAATGTATACTTATTAGCTATAGAATGAACGATCAGTTTGACGAAGGTCTTGTTAGGGATATGCCTTATACCCAACTTGTGGATGGGCTATATGTATATGTATTTGTAAAATTTTTTATTAATTAATAAAATGACAATCTTTATTATACGTGTCTTACATAAATTATATGAATCATCAAACACTGTAATAAATCCCTTGGAGTAATAAGATGATGGCTTCCATGCCTTATGAAAATCATTACTCTCAAACGTTCCTAGTCATAGTTTTGTGAATAATTTGGGCGTTCACAAAGAGGAGAGACTAGCATGATGATATGATCCGCCCTTAAGTGAGGTAGCCGATCCCATAGGCTACTATCGGAGATCCATCCGCTTGGGGTATCACATGGATGCATGAGTTGCTCGTGTCCATCGAACTGACCGCCGGATGTTTTCATATGAAGTGTTTGTCCCATGTGTCTGTGAGAACTTTCATGTATCGATTGTATGACTAGTCCTTAGACTTGAGGTCTTTACAATCTTATGTGTGGATCAAATAACTTTGACATTCTCCTTCCCCGTTTCAAAAGATCCGGTCATAATGGTATGATTGGGTCATTTGTTGAAACAAATGAAGTTTCTAAAGATATAACAGAGAATCGCCACTCTCTCAGATAATATTTTCTTATAAGATTAGTATTCCAGTTCGCGGGTTGATATGTGTGATAAGTGCTTGAGACTGTGGCTGCAGCGGAAGAATCATGTGAGATTTTTGGGTTAGCACGATTCATGACACTATCAACATCATACCTCTGACCATATGGGTAGACATTTTCCATACCCTAGGTCAAAAAGTGGGGATACAGTGAGGCGATGGACCGTATGATATGTAAATCGCATACAAAATGGGTATATATTTTTCCTTCTCATTTGCGGGCCTTGGCATGTTGCTAGATGTCAACCTTGGTCATTGAAATCGAACGACCATCTGATCGGAGGATAATTTATGTTCGATAAATTATCACGATTCATTTCATGTCCAACTTGAGGGGACCTAAAAGGTCACACACAACAAAGTCGAATCAATGGTTAACAGTGCACAGTACAAATTTAACAGCATATATTGTTGATGGTGTTTTTCGGGCACTATGTTATTTAAACAACACGACAGGGGTAAAAGGGGTAACTCCATTGATCGAGACCGTTAAAGCCGACCCGACAACTTGACGGTAAGAGGCCGAGCACTTTATACTAAATGGCCGAGCACTTTGGTTCGGATGACCGAGCACTATAAGGCCGGCAGAAACACTCTCAGTTCAAAGGACTATCATGACCGACCACATGAAGACCGAGCACATGACGAGGCGTGCTCAGGAAGATAAATCATCCTATTCTTGCAGAAAAGGGATAAGTTGTCCTACTTTAATGGGGTAAAGTAATAAGTTAATATCCTAATAGGATAAAGGAAGTAAATGTAGTTTTGATTAGGAATCCTTATGGGAAAAGGGAATAGTTTTGACTAGGAATCCTGATAGGAAAAGGAGACCATCTCCAATTGGGAATTCTTGTACAAATAGGAATCTGGTTTCTTCACCATTATAAATAGGAGGGTAGAGTGAGTGTAGAAGACAAGTTGAAAGGATCTTAAAAATCATCACAAAGTTAGTGATCAGAATCATCAAGCTCTGATTTGTAAAAGAAAAGAAGAGACCCGAGAAGTGTATTTGAGTAATAAAAAGTACCACTCTGTTCTTGTCCGTGGACGTAGGTCGGATCCCAAAATCCGCCGAACCACGTTAAATCTCTTTGTCGATTGGTGTGTTTTTCGTCTCTCGTTAAATTTGCTTTTGGTTCCCCATAACCAAACAAATTCACCGTTGAAGGAGGATTACCTCGGAGGTGATATTCCCATATTACCCCGAGACCAAAATCAGCCGTCAACAGTTGGCGCCGTCTGTGGGGACTCTACAAAAAGCAACTCGCGTAGTAAGACAAATGGCGGAAGGCGGAAACCAACAATCATCAGGGAGCTCGGCTGCAGACTGGATGGAAAAGATCGAGGAAAACCTTAGGAAAGAAAGGGAGGAAAACCAAACTCTACTAAAAACCATAGTAGACCGGTTGGAAAGGATGGAAGGAGCACACGACGAAAATTCGAGGCCGGGACTAGCCGACGAAGGAATGAAATAGCGGAAGGAAAGAGAATTGTCGATACAAGCAAGACGACAGACCTCGAAGGAGGGAACCCTACAGGGTGAGATCCGTGGTAGTACAAAGGGATTCCCAAACCGAGGACACATGGGAGGAGGAAGATGACAAATCATCACCAGATCCTCCTACGATAGCCCTCACAGTACCCGGAGGAGAGGAAAAGAACATACCGAAAAGGTGAGGACGACACCGACCCTGAGAAGCGCCACTCCCGAGATAGCAGAAAGAAAAGAAACCAGGGGGCGGCATGGAACCAAAGACAGCAACATGAAATCTTGGTTACGGGAGAAGCTGGTCAAATGGGGAGTATACCCCAATGCAAACAGAGGGAATGTCCAGGACGTCAAAGATGAGTCCCCCCTCACGGAAGAAATAAGATCGAGAAATTCCCAAAAAGATTCAGCATGCCGACCATGACACCATACAAAGGCCATACCGACCCCAAAACCCACATTGAAGGGTTCGTCCTACTAATGGAGGTACAAGGGGTAACAGGGGACGCCATCTGCAAAGTGTTTCCCCTAACTCTGGCCGGACCAGCCATTCTATGGTATAGAAGCCTAGCCCCAAGAAGCATCAGCAGCTTCGCACAACTGAGGAAGTCATTCATACGACACTTCAAGGGGGCTTGTGTCCCCAGAAAAACGATTGGAGAACTCAGGCTCATGAAGCAAGGAGACGATGAGCCTCTGAAGATATTTATTGAAAGATACCACAATATGGTACTCGAAGTCGGAGGGTACGAATCCCCCGAGGCCCTGGAAAGCTTGAAGGGAGCCTTGAAAGTCGGGAGGCTATGGACCCACCTAAGGATCCAGGACACCCCGGACTACGCAACCGCCCTAGAGGTAGCCCGAAAATTCGTTCTATTAGAAAACGAGGAGAAAATATCCCGAAGAGGGAACACCATCAGAGAAAGGACCACAACGTAAGGGGACATGCCACGAATGGGTCCAGAGACCTGCGGGAGCAGGTGGAAGACTTGGTGAAAGAAGGCTATCTCAGTGTGTACATAGACCATTCGATTTTGAGGTCAACCAAGTTGATAGCGGAAGTCATCCGGTCGGGTGCGTGGAATGCTGAGATGCAGAGAAGATGTATTAAGAAGAGCCTTACTTGTAGTGACCCTTGTAGAGTTGCAAGAAAGGCAACGGATCCCAAAAAGGTGAGTAAAACATGTTCTGACCTAGGTTGACATTTGATTATACTTGTTTGTTATGGCTCACACAATAGTTTTGATATTTGTTTTACGGCTCGGGACTGCTCTTGTACCGCCGAGTCCGTTTTGTTGATATATATTTTACGGCTCGGGTCTGCTCTTGTACCGCCGAGACCGATGTCTCTTTCGGCTCGGGTCTGCTCTTGTACCACCGAAACCGATGCCTCTTTCCGGCTCGGGTCTGCTCTTGTACCGCCGAGACCGATGCCTCTTTCCGGCTCGGGTCTGCTCTTGTACCGCCGAGACCAATGCCTCTTTCCGGCTCGGGTCTGCTCTTGTACCGTCGAGATCGATGTTTGTTACAGCTCGGGGTCGGGTTACGTCCCACCGAGTCATGCTCATTGGTCTGGGGACGGGACATTCCCCCAGAGCTAAGTACCTCTTTCAGCTCGGGGTCGGGTTACGTCCCACCGAGTCATGCTCATTGGTCTGGGGACGGGACATTCCCCCAGAGCCAAGTACCTCTTTCAGCTCGGGGTCGGGTTACGTCCCACCGAGTCATTCTTATTGGCCTGGGGACGAAACATTCCCCCAGAGCCAAGTATCTCTCTTAGCTCGGGGTCCTCAGGGGCATACTCGATGCATAGGATCCGTGAGAAGCATAGCACAGGGAAAGATGATACCCCTGTGGCGATTGCTTACTCCAGTGTTACCGAACATAAGGAGGAACATGCCCTTAATGTGTCGAACACTCTTTTGATCCTCACCTACCCGATGTAATGGATCCGTGGGAAAGCATAGCACGGGGGGTGATGACACCCCGTGACGATTGCTAGCTCCAGTGATGCCGGAACTAAGGAGGAATATGCCCTTGGTATCCCAGACACTCTTTGATCCATTCATCATCCGGATCCGCGAGAGACACAGCACGGGGATGCGTTATGCCCATGTGGCGTGTGCCTGCTCCAGCGTGGTAAGGAGGAGCCCTCATACAATACACAGGCTCCCCAGTGAACCGACGTGTAGAGGATGTGCCCTTACCTTCAAACGCTCTTCTGATCCGAATCCTGGTTCGCCGGGACACTGAATTGAAAGATTCAGAATTGTGTTTTGGAGGCCTCGGGCAGGACGCTGTTTCGAGGCATCCGTGCTGTTGTTTACACTTGTGAAAAGTTTTACTTTGGGACAAGTGCTAAGTCACCCCCACCTTTTGATTTTATCTTCGAAAGTTTTGTTTTTATTTTTTCGCCGGTCTGGCAGAGGGACGCCCATGCCAGATTCGGTAGGGCTTCAAAGGTTGATTCACTTCCCTTCTGAATAAGTCCCATGGATTAATCGGCTCGGGGCTGGATTCGTTCCGCCGAGGCCACTTGATTATTCGGCTCGGGGCTGGATTCGTTCCGCCGAGGCCTCTGGATTAATCGGCTCGGGGCTGGATTTCGTTCCGCCGAGGCCTCTTGATTATTCGGCTCGGGGCTGGATTTCGTTCCGCCAGGCCACTTGTTTATTCGGTCGGGCTGGATTTCGTTCCGCCGAGGCCGCTTGGTTTTCAGCTCGGGGTCGGGGTACGTCCCACCGAGTCAGCCTTTCGGACTGGGGACGTAACATTCCCCCAGGTCCAAGTGTCCTTTCTCAGCTCGGGGTCGGGGTACGTCCCACCGAGTCAGCCCTTCGGACTGGGGACGTAACATTCCCCCAGGTCCAAGTGATTTTTCAGCTCGGGGTCGGGGATGTCCCACCGAGTCAGCCTTTGGACTGGGGACGTAACATTCCCTCAGGTCCAAGTGTCGTTCTCAGCTCGGGGTCGGGTTGCGTCCCACCGAGTCAGTCCTTCGGACTGGGGACGTAACATTCCCCCAGGTCCAAGTGCCTTTCACATCTCGGGGTCGGGGTACGTCCCACCGAGTCAGCCCTTCGGACTGGGGACGTAACATTCCCTCAGGTCCAAGTGTCGTTCTCAGCTCGGGGTCGGGTTGCGTCCCACCGAGTCAGTCCTTCGGACTGGGGACGTAACGTGCCCCCAGGCCCGAGCATCTCTCACAGCTCGAGACAGGATCACATGCCACCGAGCACATCATCGTTAGCTCAGAGGCAAAATTTTCTCCTCACAATCGAGATTGGATCAGTCAGGGGTCAGGACCCCAAAATCTCTGGTACAGATATTACAGAGGATGAGTCATTTTTAGTTTGGACAACAAGAGGAACTTCATCTCCTGATGGAACGACCCAAGTAAGCAATTTGCTTTGAGGTGGAGAATCATTCTGAATAGAGTCAGCATCTCCAATAAACCGAGGATATGAAGATAGAAACAGAAGACTTAGTTGATGGCAAAGACAATTTCTCGGTGATTTCTGGAGCGACCACCAGCAAGGCGATCAGCACACCATCTTTTTTTTATAGTTCCCGGCATCAACTCACAAACTCGTTGTTACCGAGAACTAGGGGACAGATGTTGATGGTGTTTTTCGGGCACTATGTTATTTAAACAACACGACAGGGGTAAAAGGGGTAACTCCATTGATCGAGACCGTTAAAGCCGACCCGACAACTTGATGGTAAGAGGCCGAGCACTTTATACTAAATGGCCGAGCACTTTGGTTCGGATGACCGAGCACTATAAGGCCGCAGAAACACTCTCAGTTCAAAGGACTATCATGACCGACCACATGAAGACCGAGCACATGACGAGGCGTGCTCAGGAAGATAAATCATCCTATTCTTGCAGAAAAGGGATAAGTTGTCCTACTTTAATGGGGTAAAGTAATAACTTAATATCCTAATAGGATAAAGGAAGTAAATGTAGTTTTGATTAGGAATCCTTATGGGAAAAGGGAATAGTTTTGACTAGGAATCCTGATAGGAAAAGGAGACCATCTCCAATTGGGAATTCTTGTACAAATAGGAATCTGGTTTCTTCACCATTATAAATAGGAGGGTAGAGTGAGTGTAGAAGGACAAGTTGAAAGGATCTTAAAAATCATCACCAAAGTTAGTGATCAGAATCATCAAGCTCTGATTTGTAAAAGAAAAAGAAGAGACCCGAGGAGTGTATTTGAGTAATAAAAAGTACCACTCTGTTCTTGTCCGTGGACGTAGGTCGGATCCCACAATCCGCCGAACCACGTTAAATCTCTTTGTCGATTGGTGTGTTTTTCGTCTCTCGTTAAATTTGCTTTTGGTTCCCCATAACCAAACAAATTCACCGTTGAAGGAGGATTACCTCGGAGGTGATATTCCCATATTACCCCGAGACCAAAATCAGCCGTCAACATATATGATTGTTGTAGGAATTGTTCATAAATGGTTCAATGTGTTTAATTATTGAACAGATCATTTATGAGGTTCTGAAATGGCTTAGGGATTGGTGAATGACGATAGGGGTACTTTGGGAATTGGAAAAATGAATAAGAAAATAACATAAAAAAAAATAAAATTAAAAAAAAAAAGCTGCGTTTTTTTATTATTTTATTTATTTTATTTTATTTGTTTTGAATTCCAATTCGGCCCAAACTCCGTTTAGGGTTTTATAATCTCATTAAACCACTATATTAAGATCCAATGGCTAAGATTTAATTAGCATTTATCCCAAATCAGATTCTTAATTAATTTTGTTGTCTTTGGAGCACCTATATAAACCCAAAGAATTCTTTACAAAGTTTTACACAAAAACCTTTCATATCTTGGGTTTATATAAGTGAGCAACTCTAAATTTTAAGAGTAGGCCACTGGTTTTGAGGATCCTTAAGTCTAATTGACTAGAGGAATCTCAAGTTAAAAGTTTTGAGGTATTTGCCTAGGCTAGCACCAAGGGCAAAATACTTGTGCACTCAATGTGTAGTCTTGTCGTTGAGTTTTGGATTTGGTGTGTGCACCTTTGGAGGCCACACACTTGGGTGGATCTTTGGAACGTGGAAGAGCTTGCTGAGTTCGAGAAAAGCTTGTAGATTGGAGGGAGGACTGGAGGAGTCTTCGGTTCAGGTAAATCTTTTTCTTTCTTTATTTTTAATTAGAGTTCTTATGATAGTTAGCATGTTTAAGTTTAAGTTCTTTGCATGTTTTATTATTTTTTATGCTTAGAATATATTGCGATATGCCTATGGTTGTATAATAATCAAAACAAATTGGTCTTGGGCAAAGGGATAGCGGCATCATAATTTTAATTTTCCGCTGCGCACTCGCGGCCACTTCCCAATAGTGGTATCATCGCGCCATTTTTGTTTTGATTAGTTCTCTCTCTTTTGACCTCGAAATTGGGTGTGTAAAAGCTCGTTGGAAAGATAACACCCTGAACTTACTTTTAGGCATAAGTTTTGCATGATTTGGTTAAGATTTGAATTGTACAATTGCATTTAAAGTTCACGCATCTGTAAAAAATGTGAATAGTAAATTTATTTGAATAAAATAAAATGCAATATCATAATTAAATATTAATCAAGTTATTTAATACCTCAAATAATTCCAACATATTACAACTGATATGCTTGATGATTCTATGTATGATTAAAATCGGCATGATTATTTTAGGGTGCAAGCATCTAGAGACTTTCTAAGGAAATAGATAGTGTATTGCTTATCCCTTAGCTAAGTAATTATTTCTTGATGAACTTAGAGATTTATTACCTTTAAGGCTAATAAATATAAATCACTTGTTTATAATAAAAGACATTATAAAAGATACAAGTGGGGTGGGACCAAAGCGTTAATAAGACTTTCCAAACTAAAGTTAATTTGACCAAAGGTATTACTAGAGTTAGATAATGATTTGGTGTCTTCCTTCACTCACTACCTTTTTATAGCCAAAAGGAAAAGCTGTGAAGACATCTAGATAATCATTTACTAAAGGCTTACCTTAAAGTATATTTAAAGTGTTGGACTAATTTGGAGGATCTATTGTTTATTCATGTCACCAAGGCAATAAGAGCCTAAGAGATAAGGGTATTTAGGAGAGTTCGCTCCACCCTCCCTCTGGGAAATTTTCAATGGAGGAATCCATTTGACAGTTATTCACTTAAACTTGTTAAAATCCTCAATAATAATTTAAGTAAAAAATTTGCCTCCCATTGTAAAGTATAGACCCAAAGGGCTTAAACCGTTTTGGCAGGACTAGGCTTTACCAGACTGACCAATACCAATTTGTCCCTAAATCGTACTATTGACAATGGTTTGAATTTTCTGAGTCATAAGACGCAGCGACTCTTAGGCGTCGTCTCATAAATTGGTTGGGAACCTACCTAATTATCGTATTTTATAACGACCGGCCCTAGTCGGAGTTATGAAATGATGATAATGGGATCCTTGCCCACAAGAAATCCATCATATTGGGGTTGATGCGATTTGCTTAAAATTTTAAAAAAATTGAATGGGAGCAACTTCATAATATTACAAGCCCATGTTATTATGAAACATTAATGAAAACATATTCCTAATTTTAACATTCTCTCTTAACATGTGGGTTAAAATATTTCACAAACATTCAAATGGAAAACAGATTATCACTTCGTTCCATCCTTGATGAGCATAAGCTCAAATGGGACAACTACAATGACTAGTTTAGAAACCTTAAAATTGTCTTACGATAAGAATAGATTTTCTATGTTCTTGAAAGACCATTTCCCCCTGAACCAGCAGAAGATGCTGACCAAAATACATTTGATGCTTGGAAGAAACACGTCGATGATGATGAGCAAGTAGTTTTCATAATGCTTGGCTCTATGTCGGACAAACGTCAGAAAGCTCATGAAGATATGGATGCTAAAACCATCATCTTTCACTTGAAGGAGTTGTATGCAACTTCCATTCATACCGTGAGATTCCAAGTGTCATATGCCTTATTCCAAACAAGGTATAAAGAAGGATCTGTTAGTGGACATGTGTTTAAGATGATTGGCCACATTGAAAAATTTGCCAACCTCGGGTTCATCATAGATCATGAGATAGGTCACGATCTAATTCTTCAGTCCTTACCAAAAGACTTCTCTAACTTTATTATACAGTTTCATATGTCTAATAAAGAAGCTACTTTAGCAGAATTGCACAATCTGATAAAGCAAGCAGAGAAGGACTTGAAACTGGAGCTTAAAACCTCCATCATGTTTACAGGTACGAACCTGAAGCCACGAGGCCCAAAGAAAATTAAGGGCAAGGCCAAGGCTCCATATCATTAAAGCCCAATGGTAAGGTGGAGAAGAAAAAGGGAAAAATGAAATGTTTCTTTTGTGGAAAGAAGGGTCATTGGAAGAAAGACTACAGATCCTTGAAAGCAAGGAAGCTAGGGAAGCCCAAGAGGCCAAGAAGCCCAATGCTTCAGGTATGTTTTATATGATTGAACTATATTCTAAAAACTCTGAACCTTCTACTTGGGTGCTTGACATCGGTTGTGGGACTCACTTGTGTAACAATGTGCAGGGCCTGAGAAACAGTAGGAGACTCCGTCATGTGGAGGTTGACTTACGCATGGGTAGTGGAGCAAAACTGGTTGCATTGTGCGTGGGGACTTATTCATTAGTTTTTCTGAATGGTTTAGTTTTAGACTTAGAAGATTGTATTTATGTGCCTTCTATAGTAAAGAACATCATTTCAATTTCTTCTTTATGTAATAAAGGTTTTTCATGCCTAATAAGTTATAATGAATGTTCTATTTATTTCAATGAAATAAAATATGGAGATGGTATTTTGAATAATGGTATCTATGTCTTACAAAATAACAAAGAATGTTCAACCTCTAATATATACAATATTAACTCGAATAATCTCAATGAATCACTTCTATGGCACAGTCGCTTAGGTCATATCAATGAAACAAGATTAACTAAGCTACATAAGGATGGGTATTTCAGACCCTTCAAATATGAACCTTATGGAACTTACGAGTCTTGTTTACTTTGTAAAATGACCAAATTACCCTTCAAAGGTAAAGGACAATGTGCAGCGGAGACATTAGAACTCATACACTCTGATGTATGCGGACCAATGTCAGTCACTGCTAGAGTGGATTCTCCTACTTCATTACGTTTATCGATGATTACTCGCGATATGGGTATGTGTACCTTATGCGGTATAAATCTGAAGCCTTTGAGAAATTCAAAGAGTTCAAAGCTGAAGTAGAAAACCAACTTAATAAAAGTATTAAGTCACTAAGGTCTGACCGAGGTGGTGAATACTTAAGCGACGAATTTCAAGATTACTTGAGAGAAAATGGCATTGTTTCCCAGTGGACTCCTCCGAGAACTCCACAATATAATGGGGTCTCCGAAAGGAGAAATCGGACATTATTAGATATGGTCCGATCAATGATGCCAGGCACAAATCTACCTTTTTCATTTTGGGGTCTTGCTTTAGAAACTGCAACACTACTACTAAACTAAGTTTCTTCCAAGACTGTTAGTCAAACACCATATGAGTTATGGTCTGGGAAACGTCATAGTCTTAGTTATCTATGAGTTCGGGGATGTGACGCATATGTTAAGCTCACACAAACTAACAAATTGGATGATAGGGCAGTTAAATGTAAGTTTGTAGGATATGCCTTGAACTCAAGAGCATACGTGTTCTACGTCCCAAATGAACAAAGAACATTTGTCTTACGAAATGCTAAATTTCTAGAGAATGAATTCCTTCTCAAGAAATATAGTGGGAGTAGACTTGAACTCGATGAGGTACGATAAGAACAAACTAATATAGAACTAAACCCCAGGCCCCTCAAAAGGGCAGCGACAGAACAACCACAAGGTTATGAACTTAGAAGGTCTAGTAGGGAAAGATATGAGCCTGAAAGATATGGTTTCCATATTGATGAGGAACATGATCAGGTCATTCATAATGACGATCCCACCAGTTATGACGAAGCAATGCGTGACATTGATTCAGTCAAGTGGCTTGAGGCCATGAAATCTGAAATAGACTCTATATATCAGAATCAAGTCTGAGACTTGGTGGATGCACCTGAAGGGATAAAACCCATAGGCTGCAAGTGGATTTACAAGCGTAAAACTGATGCATAAGGCAACATCCAAACCTATAAGCCTAGGTTGGTGGCGAAAGGTTATAGACAAATCCATGGAATTGACTATGACGAAACCTTCTCGCCTGTTGCAATGATAAAGTCCATTCGAATTTTACTGGCACTAGTTGCACACTTTGATTATGAGATTTTGCATATGGATGTCAAAACTGTTGGGTTTCTATTAGGTCCCAATGATCAATTCAAGCAATGAAACACATGTGAATACTCAACGAAGAATGGCGGAAACATACTTACATTGATCGGTTATGCGATGCGAGGAACAAAAAATTTTCTCCCCTTCATGGTGCTATCGGCAGTGGGCAGATTTTGCTCCTCCAATTTTCGGTCACCACCTCCAAGTATGCTCCAATGATGCTCCAAGCTCCAAGCTTTGCTAATGGTGATTCCATGCTCACAAGTCGGTTTCCCTATCACCTTTGCAAGACTTCGGATTTGTGCTAGCACTCTTGAAATTTTGCCACAAAATTTATATTTCCCTTGAAGAACCTCACGGCTTTGAAGGAAAAATATTGGGAGAGAATTTGGCCCATGGCCGATTCTATTTTAAGAAGAAGAGAGAGAGAGAGTTTTTCTTTTGTTTTCTAAAAACAATAATGGAAAAAGCTTTACAAAATTTGGTATATCATTTCCAAAAGTCAAAACCAAATTTTTGAGCCAAAAATCTCATTAAATGCCTCACAACCCCTTCTTTCATGAATAGTGACTGCATGTCAATCACTAAAAGTGACAAGACATCCATCACTTGAATGACGTGCGATGTGATGCGACGGGTGATGTGACTTGTGGGCCGCACTTGAATTCGAAATGCGAATGCACCCGCAAACACTCCCGGGCTCGGGTTCGCTAATTCCAAATTAACGAATTTTCCGTCGCTAACGAATTAATTCTAAATTAACTTGTTCGCCCGAATTAAAATCTAATTTTAATTCCGCGTCGAAATCCAATTTTGTATAATATATCGAATATATTATTTTTTCGATTAATTCCAAATTAATCGTTCTCTCTCTTTTAATTAATATTTTATCCGAAATAAAATATCTCCGTAATTAATCCCAGATTAATTTTTGTCTCTCTTACTAATTAATCCCAGATTAATAAAGTGCGAGTCATACGTCATCGGTGAATCTTCGGGAAGCGACCCATGAGATCCCCGGATATGTTGGCAGTAAATCCGGTCGTTGGACTATCCGAACACGTACGTACCTAGTACTACGTTGTTACCGATTTACAAGACATGGTTGGCTTCTAGAAAAGCATCATGCCTACCCAATTCTCCAGAAATATTCTTACTGGAATATGTGATCTATATCAGGCGTAGTATACATAGTATTGCGTATTTCGATCTAGCATTGGATGTCACGTGCAAGACCTGAGGCTGGAAATGTGTCTGCCCCGTACGAAGCACATATCGGATCTCTGGTAACTAGTCTCTATAATCGGATAAACATGACCTAGTCATAATATCCCGATAGCTGCAGCATATAAGAGAACCATTTCGTATCCTGCGTGATCATCATCTCCACTATGACTGGAGTGAAACTTCCATCTCGACATCACACCCAATACACTACGATTATCAATATACCCAGAAAAGGTGTACACAGAACCTGTTAAAGCCCTGGATGACCAAAACCAAAGTATATTTAATGATTAAACCTTCATGGATTGATACTGTCTCATATCTTATCAATCCGGAACTAATCATATGAACCTTTCATCATTTATACATCTTGGTGATCTAATTACAAATGATAAAATAGCAATTTCCTTTGTCACATAGTTAATTTGTACAACAACACCATGATCTGTACAAATAGTGATGCTATGGGCCATAACTGTCCAACAATCTCCCACTTGGCCTATAGCCAATCACTCAAGTGTCCTACACCCGAACTATGTACGGTTCGCTCAAACTTCTGCTGAGGAAATGCTTTCGTCAGTGGATTTACGGTGTTTTCATCTGATACGATTTATACGATCATCACATCACCACGATGTATGATCCGAACGAATCAGATGAATATTTGAAGTATATATCTTGTTCATTGATGAGACCATTAATTCTTTAGCCTGCGCTATAGCCTAGCTCAGCTGCTAACAGAACTATATCTAATCTAATTAGATTTATTATCGACCCAAATGGCTTCTATTGCTGCCTCAGCTGCAGTAATAATCCACTTTTGTTGTTTATTCGGTAACAGTATCTTGCTTGGAAGATTTCCAGCTCACTATTCCGTTATTCAAACTTTATAATACCTTTGTTACGACTTATAGTCATTTTATCGGTTTGGAAACTTGCAGCAGTGAACCCAGTCACTTCAAGTTCTCATTCTCCATAGTTTAAGACAGCATCCTTAGTTCCTCTAAGATACTCAAGGATGTTCTTAACATCAATCCAATGACTATCACTTGGATTGGCTCCGATTGTGACTCCATATGCTCAAAGCATATGAGACACCAGGTCGCGTACATTTATTTCAATGTACGAGTTCTCGGAGAGTACGAACAACTTTAAATCTAACCCAGTAGATCTTTATTCCTAGAATAAAGGTTTTTTCTCCCAAGAATTCTACGGAGAATTTTCATGAAAGCCAAGCTTTCACCGATTGTATTATGGGAATATCATTTCCAAGAAATGATACGTCATCATTATTTGGGACATTCACTATCAGTGCGCTCCCACTAACCTTCTTATATACACAAGAATCATTTTCGTTTTGAATTAAATCATATACCATTATGATTACATCAAAACGATAATTCCAAGAATGCAATGCTTGCTTCAATCCATCCATGGATCGAGTTAACCCGCAAACCTTGTTTGCTTGTTTTTGTACGACAAAACCGTCAGGATGTTATAAACGTCCTCCAAAAGGTTTCTGTTTAAGGAAATCGGTTTTGGCATTCCAGCTGCCATATTTCATAAATGAAACATGCAGCTTTAGCAAGCATTGTCCAAATGGATTTACTAATGGCAACATGTAAAAGGTTTCGTCGTAATCGACACAATGTTGATAACGATACCTTTTCGCTACAAGCCTAGCTTAGTACGTTGGTATGTTGCCTTCCATGTGTGTCTTCCTTGAAGACTTATATAGTACCAATAGGCACAATGCCTTCCGGTACAACAACCAGTGTCTAAACTTGGTTGGTATACATGGAATCCATTTCGGACTTCATGGCACTTTGCCATAATAGGGAGTCGATACCTTGTATCACTTCCTCATACGTAGTCAGTTCGTATTCCTTAATAAGATTGACATCTTTATGAGGTGAGATCAGAAACCCATACCTCCCAGGTTGTTTTCTGATTCTCTCCGACTCACGTGGTTCTCATGTATTCGAAGATTGTTGGTATAGTTTCATCCTTGATGAACTATCGGTGTTCCATTAAGGAATCGGTGCTTGGAACAGTATTACTCCAATTTTCATCGAGTTTTACTTTCCTCCCACTTACCACTGCATATCGGTATTCCTCTTAGGAAAACCGCATGGCGAGAAACAATTACATTGTTCTCTAGTGAGTTGTATAAGTACTATACTTTGGTTTCCCTATGATAACCTACAATTAGGCACTTATCCAATTTGGGTTCTTGTTTGGTATCATCCAAACATATGCCTAGCATTCCCAAATCTTCAGGAATGAGAAAACCCGGTTTCTTTCCTGTTCATATCTAATATGATGTCTGTCTAACAGATTTTTATGGAACCTTATTCAAAATAATTTTTGCACTGTTAATGCGTATCCGTTGAAGGAAATGGTAGCTCAGAGCGACTCATGATTAACCTTATCATGTCCAACAAAATTTGGTTTCTCGGTTCGGACACACCGCCAAACTGACGTGTTCCGGGAGGAGTCCTCATTGAAAGAATACTGTACTCTTTCAAGTATATGAGAAACTTATTGCTTAAGTATTTTCATCATGGTCCAATCATGGTGTTTAATACTTTAGCCGATCTGTTTGTCTACTTCGTGTCAAAACTCTAAAAATTTCCGATTTATGTTTCAAAAGAAACACATAACCATAACGAGATGCCACATCCGTAAAGGTCACGAAACATTCATATCCACCTCTAGCCTAGCTATACATGGGCCCACTTACGTCACTATGAACGAGGGCTAACAGATCGGTGGCACTTGTACTTTTATCAAGTAAAAGGTATTTTAGGCACTTTGCCTAATAAACTAGATTCGTAGACATCATTTGAATAGAATCAAATCCGTCCTAGTATCCACTCTTCTAAAGTGTGGATATATGAGTCTTGTTTAATTGTGTCCCAGAAAACAATGCCACAATTAAGTCTCAACTGATTAATTCAGTTTTAGCTATTTGTTTGTCATGTCATATGTTTGAGATTTATTTATATTCAAAATATAAATACTGTTATTCACATCTAATGTGTTTATCTCAATATCATCTTTATATATTAAAATACTTTAGTGTTCTAGAATATAAAGGTATACCCGCAACGGGTCAACCCTGATATAGAGATAATGTATCTAGTCAAACTAGTTACATTTTAACAGTTTCCTAATTTAAGTACACACCCGAAGGGTAGTTCCTAAACTTAAGTATCTACGGTTAAAACATCGACTTTCATCCCGTTCCCAATTCGCAGATAAATCTCATCTGAAGTCAGTATCCTGCTCTCAGCAGATTCTGCACACCAGTACAATTATTTATGTACCACACTCAGTATCTAAAATCCAATTTTAATACTAGTTGTGAAAATGTTTATAACAAACACATTTGAAGCTGGAGCCTAGCATCGTCTTCAATTCCTTCATGTCTACCTTGTCCATACGGTAGTCACGCTTCCAATGACCCCGTTTGCCACAGTTTTAGGCAGACATTTTGGGATATGTCTTTGTCTTCCCAGAAGATTATAATGATTTTGCCTTTGCCTTTTTCCACACCCTAGAAGCCTTTGGCCAAGCCTTGGCCTTCTAGAATATCGAAGTAAGATGCGCCTTGCGCTTCTTGCCTTATTGCAAACTCTGGCTTTGACTCATTGAGTATAGCCATTAACTCTCCAAGAGTTTACTATTGCAATTTGTACTTCTAAGATCTAAAGATAGATCTATGAAGATCCTTCAATTTCATTATCATACTATAAGGATCTAATCCTTAGTTCTGATTAAGAAATTAAGGAGTCTATTTGGCAAGCTTAATGGATTAAGCACTGAAGTTATCATCACATGAATATTCCAAAGATCATGCTCTACTATTTGCTTAACTCCGGGCTTTGGCTCGAGATGTCAATATATCAAATAAAGTAACTTGTCGGTCATCCAGGACTATCCTGAGATTTTATTCCCAATTTGAAAATTAAAGTCGTTTAAATACATTTTCACCCAGGATTATATTTTAAACACTAATCTTTCAATTATCTTGATTCTAAAAGTCCAACTATTTAATCAACGACTTTAGGTGCTATTGATTATAATGATTATTATAGTCCAACTATATAATCAACTATAATTTAAATTATATTAAATTCAATTATATTGATTACTATAATCCAATTATAAAATCAACTATTAATTGAAATTAGTTAATTCAAATATATTGATTACTATAATCAAATTATATAATCAACTATAAATGAAATAGTTTGAATACAGTCCAACTGTTTAATTAAAACAACATTAAATATTAGTCCAACTAATATATTAATTTATATTGACGGAAAATTGAAATGAGCGCGTATTGCAAGTAACTAAACGAATATTGCAAATTTAATACTTGCCTCCCACTATTTTTCGGCGAGCCTCTAACCCTCTGTTTAGTACTCGGGAAACCTTGTTTCCTAGTGGGCTAGGATCCCGTTAAATAACACACAATCTTGACTTTGGCCAACAAATTGTATGATAATTAACTAGGTAGATCTCTAAGATCAATTGGATCCCATCCAATTCCTAGATCCAGTAGGTGGACATCCAAGTCCGAAACATATATCTTATATATGCCAATATATTCCCTAACATTTTTCCTCTGAATCAACTAAGCCTTGGCTTTGGCACAACAAACTTAGTGATCTCAGTTAAGCGGAACCCATTGACCTTGGAAAGCTTCGTAATTAATGTCGATGGACAAGAAGTGATCTTGACTTTGGCCAACAAATCACAACTTGGATAAGACACCGATATGGAACAAAGCCTTCATGATTCAAACACATCCGCAACGGACAAAGGTCTTGACTTTGGCCAACAAACCAATGCCAGTCTTGGATCTTGAGTAAGAATCACTCAATGGAAGGAAAAACACTTAATATGTAGTGAGGGTTTTTCGCGTAATTGGCAACCAATTAATTATCCTTGTTAAGGTCTCATTATCATACACCCTTAAACATGCATTCTAAACACATAATAAGGCGCGTAAGTAAATAAATATAATAATGATATGCGGATGGATATTTAAACAAATTGTTCCTAGAACAAATCTCTCTATTTCCTCTCTCCCGCTAGCACAAGTATTACTTATACCCGATTACATAACACTTCTAAAGAAACCTCATTTACATTGAGGGGAATAGGTGAGAAGAGAATACACAGAGTCAAGAGGTAATAGGCTGGACACGCAGGTCCAATTAATAAATTCTAAATTTATTACAACAATTTCCAAAATTGCCCTCACCCATCTAATATCCATCTGATATACATTATTCATGCATCGCAACCATGTATTCACACATGCATGTTATCAATCAATCTAATCCAATTAATTAATCTGAATTTAATGACCATCCAATGTTCAAACAACGATTTGATTTTGCGCGAGTCCGACTCGTTTTGTGAATAAGTACTCAAAGTACAAATTCTTGAATTATACTAAACTACAAAATTTAATCCAATTCAATTTGTATTTAATACTAATTCATTTATTTAATTCCAAATTAAATAATTACACTTTTTAATATGCCTTTACGACTTAGATTCCAAATCTAATCATTACGGGTCTCAAAGCCCGATTAACATCCAATGTCAATTTAATTTAAAGCCCAATGGGGTTTTAATTAATTTCTAAGGCATGGACTTTTGGTCAATATGGGTCAAACCCAAATACCAAAGCCCATTTAAAGAATCACCCTTATTTGCCAAGAAACCAATTTAGGCCCATTAGGCCCAATTAATATTAAAGGTCCATTAAGTCATAATTGGACTTTATGGATATGGTTTTGGGCCCAATTGGATCCAACCAATTAGCCTAAACCAAACTTGGTACAACCAAGCCCATTAAGCCCAATTACAACTTTTAAGGCCCAATTCCAAAATAAGCCCAATTAATTTAATTTCAAAATTCCAAATTTCATAATTAAATTAACTAAAGTGTACGCCATAATTAATTACCCAAATCAACATTTCCAAAACATAAATTTGCACAATTAATTATGCTCATTATCATCAACACATGTCCAACATATTTGAATCAAAAAATCAATCATTTTCATGCTTCAAAGTCTCGGCATTCATGAAGTTTTTATGTCCGATTTCGTTTTCAATCCAATTGAATTTTAAATCAACATTACCCAATTGTTTCAAGTCATCCAATGATCAAAGAAACAAAAAATACCATTACTTAGGGCATATACTAGTTTCGGCCAAGCCTCAACATTTGGGCAAAAATTGATCCAATCAACTTTTCATGAAATTGATCATGCACAACTTCAATACAACATCATTCAAGCATACTCAATCAATTAATTTTATCTAATCATGCTCAAATTAATTTTACCCAAATTTTACCCTAATTTGTTTCATGCTCAAAATGGCTCTGATACCATTGTTGGGTTTCTATACCAAGGATCAATTCAAGCAATGAAACACATGTGAATACTCAACGAAGAATGGCGGAAACATACTTACATTGATCGGTTATGCGATGCGAGGAACAAAAACTTTTCTCCCCTCCATGGTGCTCTCGGCAGTGGGCATATTTTGCTCCTCCAATTTTCGGTCACCACCTCCAAGTGTGCTCCAATGATGCTCCAAGCTCCATGCTTTGCTAATGGTGATTCCATGCTCACAAGTCGGTTTCCCTATCACCTTCGCAAGACTCCGGATGTGTGCTAGCACTCTTGAAATTTTGCCACAAAATTTCTATTTCCCTTGATCAACCTCACGGCTTTGAAGGAAAAATATTGGGAGAGAATTTGGCCCTTGGCCGATTCTATTGTAAGAGAGAGAGTTTTTCTTTTGTTTTCTAAAAACAATAATGGAAAAAGCTTTACAAAATTTGGTATATCATTTCCAAAAGTCAAAACCAAATTTTGGAGCCAAAAATCTCATTAAATGCCTCACAACCACTTCTTTCATGAATAGTGACTGCATGTCAATCACTCAAAGTGTCAAGACATCCATCACTTGAATGACGTGCGATGTGATGCGACGCGTGATGTGACTTGTGGGCCACACTTGAATTCGAAATGCGAGTGTGCCCGCAAACACTCCCGGGCTCGGGTTCGCTAATTCCAAATTAACGAATTTTCCGTTGCGACGTAATTAAATAATTATGCCTAGCAAAATTACTATTCACGTCGCTAACGAATTAATTCTAAATTAACTTTTTCGCCCGAATTAAAATCTAATTTTAATTCCACGTCTAAATCCAATTTTGTATAATATATCGAATATATTATTTATCGATTAATTCCAATTTAATCGTTCTCTCTCTTTTATATCTATAGAGAGTTCTAAGTGTTATTAAGAGATTGTTAATAGAAACGTCGACGTGATTATATCTATAGAAATTTGACGTTTATATCTATATCTTTAGAATAATCTGGATCCCTGTGAAAGAGGGATTATAAGTATGCAATGACCTCAACCTGTGTGGTTTAGTGAGTTTATCAGTGTTCATAATAATTTATGGGAAGGTATATTATGGACACGAAATTAGATTTCATGACGGATATGCCTGAACCTAGAGAGTCTCACTAATAAAATATACTCGTACAACACTAGGGAAACTTTTATGAATAATATTGATTATTTATAAATCGTTTAATGGTTAAACGAAAGATACATGCATATGGACCTAATGGTAATTTCCTAATTAATGTGTATTTGCATTTAATGTATGATTTTATTAAATACACATTAATTAAATGTCAAATAATGATATTTGACATATATAATTAATTTATGTATTTGGAATATTTAAAGTAAATATAATTCATATATTTAAAATATTTATATTTAAGTAATTATTTAATTATTTAATTGTTAATAATTAAAGTAATTAAAAATATAAATATCTTATGTTATGATTAAGTTAGGAAATGGCTTAATATGATTGGTTTGACTTGTTGTAATACATATAATGTTGTAGTGTTCAATTACAACTAGTAAACTAAAGCTTATTTAATTAATTAAATTGAAACAAAAATAAAATATCATGATATTTTTATTTCCCCTACATTAATAGATGTATACTCAATAACAGTCGCTTATAACTTTATTGATGTACATTTTTACTTAATACAATGACCAACACAATATTAATGAATGACACATGACTTCTTTCTGACTCTAACTGGGCTCTCTCTCTCTGACTTGACCTTGTGGACTCCATACCTTAGTGACTGCCATCAGTAACCATCCTCCCGGGCTTGTCCTCTATGAACCTGCCAAACAAAACACTGGGAGTGGGGGGGTTAGATCGTTTGAGCGATCTAAGTGAGTGAAAAGTTTTATAAATAGGTATTAAAATGCTTTTGAAAACACATTATTCTAAAATCTAACTTATCACAAATTTATCTTTTCTGAAATCTCTTTTATTAATTGAAAAAAAAACTTCTTTCTGAAAAACTTGTATGAAATCTTCTTTTCTGGAAATCTCTTATAAACTACTTTTTCTGAAAACTTTATTTCGAGAAAACTTTTCTATGGAACTATCTCTGAAATCTGTATCTGAAAACATTTTCTGAAAACTAATCTCTGTCTCTGAAAACCTGACGTATGGGGACGTTACGTATCGCCGTCCCCCCATACGTCTAACTAGAGCCAGAAGTGCAAATCCATCAGTAGGGTGTTACGTATCGCCGTCCCCCAGTCCTCTATATAAGAACATGTGCTCTCCGTCAATTCCATATCTGAATCAAGTTACATACTGAGGTTGGTTTTCCCCCATGCCTCGAAAACATAAAATTCATGCTTTGAAAATATTTCTTTTATAAACCATTTCTCAAAAACATGCTAAACAAAATATAACTGATAGTGAACTTGGCTAACGCCCTAAAAGTGAAAAGTAAGTCTGATATGAATGATAACATAATGAAAGTAAACTTAAAAGAAAAGTGTCCACTCACTGGTTTAGAATCTGGCTGGCATTATTTGCTTTGTTGAAGGAAACTATGTTTCCTGCAATGATCTATAATTGATAAACTTGATTAGAAAATGGCCTGAGAAATACATTATGAAATCAGGCTAATTTTAACTATTTAAGTACTTTCCATCACTCCAATGCATATCATGCGTACATAATGATGTAATGTATATATACGAACTGATACGAGACCCTTAGGGTGGCCTTTAACATGCTAGGGGGAAGCTGGAATAAATTAAAACTATTTTGGGGAAATTCTGATATCACGTCGTGACGTGCACAATTCCCGAAAGGCATGTATGAAATTTCTAGTTTGCTTCGTGATGCTGACAAACCATAAATGAATTTGCATTAGTTTCCCAGTATGCGTCGTGACACTGACCACTTGGGCATCGTGATGCACGCCTGATTTTCAGGTTTTTAACACTTGCTTCTCGAAGTCTATTTTACCCAAATGTATCCCCAACCTCTCATACTTTATTTATGCATAAACAGTTCTTTACCCTCAATATTCAAGTATGTAAAAACAACATTCCATCACTAATTCCACACATAATCTCATAACTCCCACTTTAGCTCAACACCTAGGATTTTCAATATTTGGGCATTTCTCTCTACAATCCATTTCCACATTCATTTCTTTATTAAATGCAATTCATAATATGCCACCATCATAAATTTATACCATCAAAATTCCATAATCCAAAATTTGGGTCAAAATTCCCTTACCTTAACTTGCTTGATTTTCTTCATCTTCTAAGCTTTCATTGGTTGTCAATCCTCTTCCTAGCTTGATATGTGAGGGTTGATACTTGTCTCCTTTTTTTTCCTTCATCTTCCTTCCTCTGTTTTTCTTCTTCTTTCTCTCTTCTCATTCTTCTACATTTTTCCTTCTTTTCTTCTAATGTTGGGGATGCTAAAATAGTTCTCCTTTTATACTAAGGGCTATTTTAAATTTGTATCATTGAAGAAGAGTTTAGAAATTTTGAGAAAGTTTGAGATTTTTCTAGATGGGTCCGCTAGCACTATTCATCTAGATTTTTTATTGGCATTTTCGACCTGTTTCTGGTTCAAAACTTGACCGGCGTAAACACACGCGTATAACGCAAGCGCACGTATCGTTCAAGTAGTATAAAAAGTATCGATCCCACGAGGACTTAATACCTAAGCTATTAATTTTATGAGGTCAAATGATTACTAGTATCTAACAGGTTGTTTGATTGATTTGAAAAGGTGACGATTCTAAATTTAAAAACAAGTAAATAAAATTGTTCGAAAGTAGGTTTAAGAAAATTCAATATTAAAAACTATCTAGGGTTGTGATTTCTTCCAATATCATTTTAAAGGTGAAGTGGTTATGTTTGTGTAATAAATCAGTTTACTAACTTGGAACACTAAATTATGCGAAAGCCTCTGTCGATGGTCAGACGCAAATACCCAGTTTAACCCAATTGAACCATATGTCTATGTCAACCAAATTATCTGGATTCATTAGGTTTAAGTTCCAATTATGGCTACCCCCGCCCGACAGGTATATGTCTATCCTGTAAGGAAATCTATTAAAGGGTTATCTATCCTCAAGGAAGATCGTGGGCTATTAAGTCTAAGGCTAAACCTAAAATCCCTATGTCTAGTTCATTTTAGATTTACCAGATCAATCTTATTAGTGGCCAATTAACATGACGCATTAGGCTTAAGACTTAATAAGTAAACCTTTAAATTACCCAAACTATAAAATAACCCCTTATAAACCGGTGATATTAAAAGTCATCACAACCCCATATAACTAATTTAGTTACAACACATAACTAGGGCTAGTAAAAACTTGAAAATAAAAGACATAAAGTAAAAATGCTGAAAAGTAATTGCGGTAAAGTAAATTGCAATAAAATAAAATGCTAAGGTAAAAGGATCAACTTTTACTACTACTAATTTAGATATCTCCCATAATATAATATATAAACTTGTGATTATTTTACCAACCAGCCATATAGGCGGTAACCTGATTAAGTCAAATTAAGTGCAACCAGCCATAAAGGCGGAACCAAAATAAACCTGCCATATAGGCATTAAGAAAATTTAATTACCAACCGACCAATCTAGCGGTATCCTTGATTAGTCAGGTTTAAACCAGATTAAAATGAATTACCAACCGAACAATCTGGCGGTATCCTTTTTAAGTCAAATTTTAAATAATGAATATATTATATTTAAGGGAGATTAATCTAAATAGCAATAGTAAAAGAATTACCTTTCACCATAGCAGATGGAAGTTTCCTCCTCATGGTAAATAGTAAAAACTGTAAAAAGTAAAGAAAGTAAAACACTATTATTACAAAAAGTAATTAAAATTAATTACAAAACTAAAATTTAAAAGAAATTAGATAGAAAACTCCCTATTTATATGAGAGAATTCAAAGAGAATGGTACATCTGAAATCAGAAAAACTGAGCTCTATTTATAGGCGTCAGTAAGGGTCGCGCGTCGTGACGTCCAGCTTGCGTCGCGATTCCCGTTTGATCGACGTGGCAGCTTCTAGTTCGTCGGCTTCAGATTCTGGATAAGGTGATAAGGCGACACGTGGCAAGGTGGTTGGAGCTCAATTATTGTGACATGTGGCGGCTTCTGATTGGCTGATTAAGATTCTTATCCGCCACGTGTCAGATATGGATAAGTGAGTCAATGATTGATGCTGACGTGGCGATGACGTGGCGACACATGGCAAAGTGACTGTCGGCACCATAGAATTACGACACGTGGCACGCTGTGATTGGTTGATGATGACATGGCAGCCATATGGCACTTTGACTTGGTCAACAGGTGATGTGGATGATAACGTGGCAATGACGTGGAGTGACACGTGGCGATGGCGACTGTCGGCAATGTAGGATGATGACACGTGGCACGACACACGTTAGCAGATCGGCTGTGATGGTGACAAGTAGCACGGCGCACGTTAGCACAGTCAAATTTTCTCAGATTCTGACTTGTGGACCCGGTGCATGTTAGCACTGTTCGGCGCACGTTAGGCGTCGCGACGCCAAGGGCTTTCGCATCGCGATGAGGACAAATTACAAAAATGACATTTTTTCCAATTTTCACTGTTTTGCTCCAAGTCACCTCCAGAATGTCCTGAAACTTTATTTATCTACAAAATAACACAAAACACATAAAAATATTCACAAAACTCAAGAAACTATATAAAATATTAGGTTAAATGAGTGGGAAATAGTGATAGATTTACCACTCATCACACCCCCAAACCTAACATTTTGCTAGTCCTCGAGCAAAATATAAAATAAAATAACATAAACATCCTTAAAATAAAATTTAACTAAGCCATTTTCGTAGGGATCACGATTGCATTTAGCATATGCAACAAGCCTTTAAACCTCTAGGTGTCCCTATTGGACGAGTTGTAGTCTCGTGAGGGTTTACAACAATGATACCCACAAACATTTTACAAAAGTAAAAAGGTAGTGAAACTAATGCACACAAAATCAAAAAGACAAGCGAAAAGAGAATAAAGAAGTTAATGACTAATCAGGTGAAATTTCTACTCCAAGTTACTAGTTATTTTGTTTCTTTCTAAATTACTGAATAAGTAAATTCTTCGATCATTTTTACCATTCTCCATATACACAGCCAACAAAATATTAAACAACTCATTTTTGCCCACAACAGTCATAAGTGCAGTTGATAAGAGAGTAATATTTTTGTCCTAAAATTTTATCGGAATTCACACCTTTTTGTAGAAATGGAATAATTTTTCTCATTTTTCTGATTTTTTCTTTGATTTTTGATTTATTTTTTATTTATATACAATACCTTCCATCTATGTAGCGAGTGTTGGGTCGGTGGCTCCCAAACCAGTTGTCTTTAGGGCACCAGGTGTTAAGACACCCCTAGGGACTTAATTACTCAGACTTCAGATATATATATTTTTACAGCATCTTTGATACATGTAGCGATCTTTGGGCCAGTGACTCCCAAACCAGTTGGTTTTAGGGCACTAGGTGTTAAAACACCCTTACAGACTTAATAACTCGGATCTCAGATGTTTTTTTTTTTTTTTTTTTACTCCATTGCTTTTTGAGATGCTTCCTCCAATTAAACTAGAGCACTGAATATTACAAACTTTTCAATTACAGTTCATGTCCGTATATTACTATGCATGTTGATAATACCTGTTAACTGAGCATATGAAGATCCATTTTAGTCAGTTTTATGGAGAATTCACAAATTAAATAATTCAAAAGGAAATAAACAAAAATTAACTTGTTCTGAAATAGGTTTGAGATACGTCTCAGGAGTGGAAACTCCTTACTCAGCTATCTCTTACTAATTTCAACATTTTAGTCAAAATAAAAACACAAAAACGTAACATATTTTTGTAATTTTTGAAAAATTTTCAATTTTTTTGTATTTTTCGAAAAAATTTTGGACTAAAAAAATAAAAACAACACACATATTAAAAACAAGGTACTGATCAACTAATTCCCTCCCCCAAACCTAAATGAGACATTTTCCCCAATGTCTTAAACAGTAGAAGAAGAGTTTAGAAGATAATACCTGGTTAGCTGAAATTCTACAGGAAATTAAAGGTTAAGATCCAGATTAATCCGATGCCTCTTACCACGATCGTCCTCGGACAAATTTATCTTTGAAAGGATAGGGTCAACTTGTGGTTCATAGGCTAAGAGTTGGTTTATTAGATCCGGAGCAGTTCTGGCTGTAAAGAGGAGTTCTTTCATAGGTTTTGACACGAACCCATTTCTCCGAGCATCATCAAGAAACACACAAATAAAATCATAAAACCCATCAACGTTAAACAGCCCAAGCGGTTTATGGTGTATGTTCAGGTTCACCCAAGATAACACTATAGAAATGTCCTCCAATGTGCTCAAGCCACATGGCAAAGCAATAAAAGCATCAACACGTTTAATCATTTCTACCAGTCGTTCAGACATACCTGGCACGATCAATTCATCTCCGTTTGATGGTTCAATAAGATTTGCCTCTGCCAAGGGTTTTGGGATGATTCCCAAAACGTGACTGCTTCATTCCTGTACGGCCTTTGAAACGATCCCAATAAGTCCAAGATTGCCTCCGCCATATACTAAGTGCATATTTCTTGCAGCTAAGACTCGACCCAATTCTTGTGCTGCTTCTACGTATTGTGGTTTAGTACCAACACTACTACCGAAAAACACACAGATGTTTTCAACTCGTCTTTTTGAAGTGGCTTCCATGTTTTACTCTAGATGTCTTCAAAAGTGCATTGATGAGTTGAATTTATAATACCTGAAAATGGTGAGTAAAATAATAGCACTAGTCCCTGCCAAATGACAATTATTAGTTTAACAGTAAAATAAATCGTGATAGTCAAAAAGGTCCGGATCCTGTCGGAGAAAATAAAAGAAAACAACAAAACAATTCACAAGTATCAGAAAAGACAAAGAGATATAAAATGTACAAGAAAAGTAGCGGCTTGATTGACGTCTATGCGTCAGGGACAAGCTTCCCATCCAATTTTCTTATAAATTGGCAAACAGGGTCTTTTTGAGTCAGATTCCCGAGACTTAACTGTTGTCTTTCTTCTTGGAATTGTGTATGTAATCTGCGAATTTCGTGATACACAAACCCACAGGGATACGTCTCAAGAGTTTTAGATATGTCATCCAAAGACTCCTTACTCAAGCCATCCCTAATGAAATTAATCTTATCTTCGCGGTTATCAGACACCATTCCTAAAGAATGACAAAGAGTATCACAAAACATACGAGCACATTTATAACAAACACACATTCTTTTGGCTATTCTCTTTTTAGCATATGTGCTCCTTCCTAAACCAGGCAGATGTGAAATAAAAGAGTCAGAAGACTCACCTGCCAATCAGACCCGTGCTTCAATAATCCAACGAATGTCAGTAGGAATACCTTTGATCATCAGTAACCTCATTCGTTCCAAGCGAGCTTTGTAGACTTTTATCAGAGATTTTTTAGGGAGAGAAGGAAATTGCTTGCGAAGATTTGTGAGAGCTTCTTCCATCGTGAAAGGACTTAATCTGCAAAAACTAAACACACAAAATTAAATCACACCAAATCACAATATATACACAAATTGCATGGGTTGCCTCCCTGCGAGCGCTAAGTTTAAAGTCGTCAGCTAGACTTGACTTCTCGATCGTTAGGCTGGATCTGAAAGTGTGACACTTTCTTTTTGTCGCTCAAATGATTCTCCCCAGTAGTGCTTAACACGCCTGTTTTTGACCTTGAAAGTTTTGTTGGAGTCAGGATCATGTATCTCAACGGCTCTATTTGGTAAAACCTTGGTGATCACAAAAGGACCTGACCAACGTGATTTTGGCTTCCATGGGAAGAATTTCACCCTTGATTTGTTTAACAGTACCTTCTACCCTGGTTCCAGTTGTATGCGCACTAACTTTTCATCATGTCTTTTATTTGCCTTTTCTTTGTACAATTTGGCATCCTCAAAAGGCTGATTGTGAAATTCCTCCAATTTGTTGAACTGGTGGAAATTTTTCTCTTCTGTTGCTTGTAGTACAAGAATTGGCTTTTTTAGTGCAAAATATGCTTTATCTTCAGGCTCCACATGCAATTGACTTGTTTTAAGTTTGTCAGTAGAACTTTACATTGCATTGGAGTTCTGAATGGTACTGTGTATCACATAAAGTCTGAAACATTCCTCATTCTTTTCATCATCTGGGAAATTCATGGCCTTGAAAATATTGAATGTTACTTCTTGGTCATGTACCCTCATGGTTAATTCTCTTTTTTGTACATCAATAATGGTTCGACCTGTAGCCAAGAATGGTCTCCCGAGGATGATTGGCACGTCTGCGTCTTCCTCCATATCAAGGACAATAAAATATGTAGGGAAAATGAATTTGTCAACCTTGACCAGCACATCCTCAACTACGTCTCTTGGAAATACGAGTGTTCTATCAGCAAGTTGTAGAGAGTCTGAAGTTGGCATTGTTTCTCCAATATGTAATTTCCTGAAAATAGAAAAAGGCATCAAGTTAACACTCGCACCTAGATCACACAGAGCCTTACTGAAGTCATGTTCTCCTACGGCGCCAAAAACTTGACCGGCGTAAACACACGCGTATAACGCAAGCACACGTATCGTTCAAGTAGTATAAAAAGTATCGATCCCACGAGGACTTAATACCTAAGCTATTAATTTTATGAGGTCAAATGATTACTAGTATCTAACAGGTTGTTTGATTTATTTGAAAAGGTGACGATTCTAAATTTAAAAACAAGTAAATAAAATTGTTCGAAAGTAGGCTTAAGAAAATTCAATATTAAAAACTATCTAGGGTTGTGATTTCTTCCAATATCATTTTAAAGATGAAGTGGTTATTTTATGTTTATGTAATAAATCGGTTTACTAACCTGGAACACTAAATTATACGAAAGCCTCTGTCGATGGTCAGACGCAAATACCCAGTTTAACCCAATTGAACCATATGTCTATGTCAACCAAATTATCTGGATTCATCAAGTTTATGTTCCAATTATGGCTACCCCCGCCCGACAGGTATATGTCTATCCTGTAAGGAAATCTATTAAAGGGTTATCTATCCTCAAGGAAGATCGTGGGCTATTAAGTCTAAGGCTGAAACCTAAAATCCTTATGTCTAGTTCATTTTAGATTTACCAGATCAATCTTATTAGTGGCCAATTAACAAGACGCATTAGGCTTAAGACTTAATAAGTAAACCTTTAAATTACCCAAACTATAAAATAACCCTTTATAAACCGGTGATATTAAAATTCATCACAACCCCAGATAACTAATTTAGTTACAACACATAACTAGGGCTAGTAAAAACTTGAAAATAAAAGACATAAAGTAAAAATGTTGAAAAGTAATTGCGGTAAAGTAAATTGCAATAAAATAAAATGCTAAGGTAAAAGGATCAACTTTTACTACTACTAATTTAGATATCTCCCATAATATAATATATAAACTTGTGATTATTTTACCAACCAGCCATATAGGCGGTAACCTGATTAAGTCAAATTAAGTCCAACCAGCCATAAAGGCGGAACCAAAATAAACCTGCCATATAGGCGTTAAGAAAATTTAATTACCAACCGACCAATCTGGCGGTATCCTTGATTAGTCAGGTTTAAACCAGATTAAAATGAATTACCAACCGACCAATCTGGCGGTATCCTTTTTAAGTCAAATTTTAAATAGTGAATATATTATATTTAAGGGAGATTAATCTAAATAGCAATAGTAAAAGAATTACCTTTCACCCTAGCAGATGGAAGTTACCTCCTCATGGTAAATAGTAAAAACTGTAAAAAGTAAAGAAAGTAAAACACTATTATTACAAAAAGTAATTAAAATTAATTACAAAACTAAAATTTAAAAGAAATTAGATAGAAAACTCCCTATTTATATGAGAGAATTCAGAGAGAATGGTAGATCTGAAATTAGAAAAACTGAGCTCTCTTTATAGGCGTCAGTAAGGGTCGCGCGTCGCGACGTCCAGCTTGCGTCGCGATGCCCATTTGGTCGACGTGGCAGCTTCTAGTTCGTCGGCTTCAGATTTTGGATAAGGTGATAAGGCGACACGTGGCAAGGTTGTTGGAGCTCCCTTATATTGACATGTGGCGGCTTCTGATTGGCTGATTAAGATTCTTATCCGCCACGTGTCAGATATGGATAAGTGAGTCAATGATTGATGCTGACGTGGCGATGACGTGGCGACACATGGCAAAGTGACTGTCGGCACCATAGAATTACGACACGTGGCACGCTGTGATTGGTTGATGATGACGTGGCAGCCACGTGGACAATTATGACCCATAGCGTCACTATTTGTACAGATCATGGTTTTGTTGTACAAATTAACTATGTGACAAAGGAGATTGCACTCTTATCATTTGTGATTAGATCACCAAGATATATAAATGATAGGAGGTCCCTGTGATTTCTTCCTGGATTGAGAATGATATGAGACAGTATCAGTCCACGAAGGATAAATCATTGAATATCCCTAGTCAGAGTATTATCGAGATTGGACATCGATGAATACGTAAAAGACTAATATTACACTTGTGCGCGTTGTGAGGGCACAACGACATAGTTCTCATATATTTGGGTATAGGATACTCATGCAAGTGTAATAGGAGGTTGTGTTTTACCGATGGTACGGGAAACAGCTTCGCTCTGGATAGACCTCCTCGGAATTCCATTGGTAGTATGACTATGTGTCTATGGAAGTCCGAAATCAGGGTAGGTGTATTTGGTCTTAACCTGAGACTTGCACCGCTAATACTTGCGACAATCAATATACTTTGGTTGCGGTCGTCCAGGGATTTAACAGGTTCTGTGTACGCCAATGTTGGGTATATTGAGAATCATAGTGTGTTGGGTGTGATGTCAAGACGGAAGTGTCACTCCAGTCATATGGAGTTGATGATCGCGCATGGATACATAACTGGTTCTCTAGAAAGGTTGCAACCGTCGGGATAATATGACTTGGTCATGATTATCCGATATTAAAGAGACTAGTTGCTCGTAATCCGATATATGCTTCGTACGGGGCAGACACTGTACCAGCCCCAGGCCTTGCATGTGATCATCCGATACTGGATCGAAATACGCAATACTACGTATACTACGCCTGATATAGATCCTTTATTCCTGTAAGGATATTTCTGGAGAATTGGGTAGGCATGGCGCTTTGCTAGAAGCTGTAGGGGTTGGTGCTCAGAGCGCCAATTCCCGGTTGTATTTTTGTTAAATACTTCTGTAAAATGTTATTATCAGTAATAATATATGCAGTTTCTATAATATAATCTAATCTTTTATATGGTAAAGACGTAATGACCTTAGAATGATTAGTCATGGTACAGTTGCAAAAGCGTCGCAACGGACATTAAGTCGTATCATGACGTTGTCATTCTCAGATAGTTCCTGGTCAAGGTTTACACTACTTGGTCAGTATAGTAAACCCGTTGAGACCGGTACATGTCGTATACTGGAATATATGATTCCAATGGTTTCTCAATGAACCATAAGTCTTGGAGACTAGTATAGACGTGTAGGTGTTTATATTGGATAAACACTGAACGACTCACCGAAGATTCTTAATGGATGGTACACCAGCGTCAATAAGAATCTTCTTGGGTTGAGTAGCACTTGTGATTCTTAGACTTGAGATGCCATTGTGGGCACATGAGACATCTTCTACACTTAGATGGCAGTCACGTCACCGATCTATTTAGATCAGGCCTCCGCCTGTTCGTTGGGTGTAGATAGATCCTCAGGGTGTCCTATGTGTATCAAGATAGGATCCGTCAGTTCTGTGTACCAGAGCATAGGTAGTCCATATGATTAGCAATCAGATAAAACCATGGGCCCGTGGTAAGTTTAGAAGCTAGTTCTAAACATTCTTTTTGAGATTGTTAATAGAATAGTCGACTGGATAGTCCCGATAGAGATTTGACGTTTACATCTATATCTCTGGGATTTATTCGGATACCTGTGACGGAGGAATTATACATTTGCCATGACCTCGACCTGTATGGTTCAGCGAGATTATCCGTGATCGTCATAATCTACGGGTGGATAGATTATGGACATGAAATTTGATTTCGTGACGGATATACCTGAACCTAGAGAGTCTCAATAATGAAACAAACTCGTAGAGCACTAGAGCAACATTAATAAATAATATTGATTATTTATAAAGTCGTTTAATGGTTAAACGCAAGTTACATGCTAAAGAGACTAGATAGTCATTTACTTAATTATTGTGTATTTACATTTAATACTTGATTAATTTAAATACACATTAATTAATAGTCAAAATGAGTTATTTGACTTTTATCCTAAATGAATATATGTTTTTTAATATTTAATGTAAATATTATACATATATTTAATATATTTGTATTTGATTAATTAATTGATTATTTAATTGTTAAATGATTAAATTAATTAAAATATAAATATCTTATGTTAGGATATTTAAAGTTAATGATGTTAGTTGCATTTTTTGACCAAAATAAATATCTAATAAAGTTGTTTGTAAGATATTTGTCAAAGTTGACCAAATGCATTTGAAATGAAAATTGAAATGAAAACTTGTATTTTAGTCTTGTAAATTTCGGCCAAGGCTAATGTTTGACAAGTATAAATTGTTTTCATTTGCTTTTCATTTAACTTAACCTAATACACATTTCACAAAAGCAAAACACCATTGAAGGAACTTAAAGAAAGCTTGAGAAAGAAAGAAAATCCAAAGGAAGCTTGATTTTAGTAAGTTTTTTCCAACTTACTATTAGTAAGGAAATTGTTCCTTAGGATCTAGGCTTCAATATATGATATCTTTAGGTTATTTCTTTCTTTGTTCTTTGTGGTTTTTGTTGATGGAAGCTTTGGTGAAATTGTAAAGCATGTATGATGATGGAAGTTTGTAACTAGTATAGTTGTAAACATTCTTTCAAGGTTTTTTGAAACCATGTTGCTATTCTAGAGTTGTTGACCCACTCTTAAATGACCTAGATTTGATCTTGAGTTGTTTCATTGTGTTGAGACTTGATTTAGATGAAAGATTGATGATTGAAACATTTGATTTAATGTAAATGGCCTAATTTGTCCAATTTGAGGAAATTGAAAAATTAGGGTTCTTAACTAATTCCAAATTTGGGGGTTTTCATATATGTTGAGCATTTGGGTGTGTATATGATGCATGCAAAGTTTCATGTTGATTGGATTTCATTTGGATGAGTTTTGAAGCATGAAATGACCAAATGGTGCATTCGGCCAAGATAAGAAAAATTGGGGATTTTGGTTGCTTTGGTGTTTTGATGTTTTGAACATCATAAGTTCATCTTAGAAATGATTTAGAATCATTCAAAATTGATTGGATCAATTTCGGACTAAAACGGACAAAAATACAAAGCAAGGGTATTTCGGTAAATTCACTTAAAATTGTTTTATTGAATTTATTTTCATAATTTGATTATTGGAATATTAAATAAATATGTTTATTTAATTTATCCGAGAAAAAGTTTTGAAATCTGATAATCGGATTTTCACCGCTTCCGCTGCGTTACCGGATTCACCCCCTAAATAACCCCTTCAGAAGCCAACCTTGTCTTGTAAATCAGTAAAACGTAGTACGAGGTACTTACGTGTTCGGATAGTCCGACGACCGAATTTACTGCCAACATATCCGGGGATCTCGTGGGTCGCTTCCCGAAGATTCACCGATGACGTATGACTCACACTTTTATTAATCTGAGATTAATTAGATGAGAGAGAAAATTAATCTGGGATTAATTGCGGAGATATTTTATCTGGGATAAAATATCATTTAAAGAGAGATGACGTTTAATTTGGAATTAATCGGTAAATTAATATATTCGATATATTAAACGAAATTGGATTTTGACGCGGAATTAAAATTAGATTTTAATTCGGGCGAACGAATTAATTTAGAATTAATTCGTTAGCGACGTGAATAGTGATTTCGCTAGGCGTAATCATTTAATTACGACGCAACGAAAAATTCGTTAATTTGGAATTAGCGAACCCGAGCCCGAGATTATTTGCGAGCGCATTCGCATTTCGAATTCGAGTGCGGCACGCAAGTCAAATCAAGCGTCAAATCACTAGTCGCATCTAGCGTCACATCAGGTGTCAAATCATGTCACTTTGAGTGATGTGACCATTGATTGATTGATTGATGTGATTTGATGAGAGTTGATAGAAAGCATTTAATGCTTTTGGAGCCAAAATTTGTAAGTTGACTTTTAGAAAGCTTTTACACAATTTTGATATATGTTTATTATTTGATTTTGGAAATTAAATAAGCTAACATACACAACTTCATTCTCTCTCTCTTAACTCACGAATTGGGAGCCATTTCATCTCTCTCCAAAATTCTTCATCTCTCTCACGCCCCTCTTGGGCATTTTCTGGTTTTATTTTGCTGGGCAGAACCGAATTAGATGGGAAGCAAAGTGCGATTTTGTGGCAAAATAGAGAGTGCTAGCACACTCCGAGAGACATGCGAAGGTGATAGGGAAGTCCACCCATGAGCCGGGAATCGTTCGACGAAGCTTGGAGCTTGACGAAGACATCCATGGACGCCAAAACAGTGAGCTTGGAGCAGTCCACTACTGTGAGGTGCAGTGAGCAGATTTTGAATTTTGTTGCCTCCCGCGTCACTCAACCGATCGATGTGAGTATTCCGCGACTTTCTCGATTTGTATTCCCACTTGTTTCGTGTTTTGTATTCGATCATCGGGCCTTAGTAAACTCCAACAGCAGCCACGTGGAACTTTGACTTTGTCAACAGGTGTTGTGGATGATGACATGGCAATGACGTAGAGTGACACTTGGCGACACATGGCGATAGGGACTGTCGGCAACGTAGGATGATGACACATGGCACGGTGCACGTTAGCAGATCGGCTGTGATGGTGACACGTGGCACGGTGCACGTTAGCAAAGTCAAATTTTCTCAGATTCTGACTTGTGGACCCGGCGCACGTTAGCACTGTTCGGCGCATGTTAGGCGTCGCGACGCCAAGGGCTTTCGCGTCGCGACGCGGACAAATTACAAAAATGCCATTTTTTCCAATTTTCACTGTTTTGCTCCAAATCACCTCCAGAATGTCCTGAAACTTTATTTATCTACAAAATAACACAAAACACATCAAAATATTCACAAAACTCAAGAAACTATACAAAATATTAGGTTAAATGTGTGGGAAATATTGACAGATTTACCACTCATCACACCCCAAACCTAACATTTTGCTAGTCCTCGAGCAAAACATAAAATAAAATAACATTAACATCCTTAAAATAAAATTTAACTAAACCACTTTCGTAGGGATCACGATTGCATTTAGCATATGCAACAAGCCTTTAAACCTCTAGGTATCACTAGTGGACGAGTTGTAGTCTCGTGAGGGTTTACAGCAATGATACCCACAAACATTTTACAAAAGTAAAAAGGTAGTGAAACTAATGCACACAAAAGCAAAAAGACAAGCGAAAAGAGAATAAAGAATGTAGTGACTAATCATGTGAAATTTCTACTCCAAGTTACTAGTTGTTTTGTTTCTTTCTAAATTACTGAATAAGTAAATTCTCCGATCATTTTTACCATTCTCCATATACACAGCCAACAAAATATTAAACAACTCATTTTTGCCCACAACAGTCATAAGTGCAGTTGATAAGAGAGTAATATTTTTGTCCTAAAATTTTATCGGAATTCACACCTTTTTGTAGCAATGGAATAATTTTTCTCATTTTTCTGATTTTTTCTTTGATTATTGATTTTTTTTATTTATATACAATACCTTCCGTCTATGTAGCGAGTGTTGGGTCGGTGGCTCCCAAACCAATTGGCTTTAGGGCACCAGGTGTTAAGACACCCCTTCGGACTTAATTACTCAGACTTCAGATATATATATTTTTGCAGCATCTTTGATCCATGTAGCCAGCTTTGGGCCAGTGACTCCCAAACCAGTTGGTTTTATGGCACTAGGTGTTAAAACACCCTTACAGACTTAATAACTCAGATCTCAGATGTTTTTGTTTGTTTTTTTTTACTCCATTGCTTTTTGAGATGCTTCCTCCAATTAAACTAGAGCACTGAATATTACAAACTTTTCAATTACAGTTCATGTCCGTATATTACTATGCATGTTGATAATACCTGTCAACTGAGCATATGAAGATCCATTTTAGTTAGTTTTATGGAGAATTCACAAATTAAATAATTCACAAATTACAGTTCGCGACGCGGACAAATTACAAAAATGCCATTTTTTCCAATTTTCACTGTTTTGCTCCAAATCACCTCCAGAATGTCCTGAAACTTTATTTATCTACAAAATAACACAAAACACATCAAAATATTCACAAAACGCAAGAAACTATACAAAATATTAGGTTAAATGAGTGGGAAATAGTGATAGATTTACCACTCATCAAAATTTGGAAACATGTTCAACGCGGAAGTTGTAGGTCTCGATTTCAGCATTCCGGTGATATAAATTTCATAAAATTTAGAGTTCGTATAAGAAATTTACGGTCCAAATAACCTGAGCTGTCCAGAGTAGAACATCGTATCATTTAGTATCAGAATTTTTGAAGATTTAACCGACTGTTTTCCAAAGTCATTTCATGAGTTCATATGTTTCCAAACATGATTTATATTATGTGGAACTCATCCCACGATGTAACAGTAGTTGAGACTCCCGGTCATTACAAATTCTCCCTCTTAAATAGGATTCGTCCTCGAATCCTTTCTAATACTAAGCTTGGTACTGCAACTTCTGGGAATTTCCTGGCTTGATATACCTTATTTGGTTTACACAGCTAAAAGCTTAATTCCTTGAAGTTCTCTTTAGAACCCTTAATTTTTATATAGAAATGTAGCACGATATAACTTTATTTCTTAAGGTCTGAACTCTTGTTCTTTTTGAACTAGTATCCGGGGGTTACTTATTTCTATCTGACACTCTATGATTGTCTTTTACTTATTTCTTTCTTTCCTTTAAGGCTTAATACTTCTCTAAGACTTCTTGGATAACTATTAATTCTATATTTGTCTTCACGAAATTATATTCAACCTGTAAAATCCCAAATGATCTAGTTACATTTTTGTTAATATGGGTCTATCCACGGCTGTTCTACATGAATTGCTTATTTTCACCTCTTATTCCTATTGCTAGGTTATTACCAACTCTTAGATATCACTTTGCTTCTGCGATTCCTTGCAGCTATCATATCCGTATTATACTTTGTACCACAGTCAATAACCTTTTGCTATCTTTGGTCTTAAGTATACCTCAGGTTCCTCACTTCATTTATATAGTATAACTCCCTTAATGGTCTTTCTGAGTGTATCCTCAATCTTTTCTTATCCATCGCCTTCTCATACTAAAGGGTGATTTTATCACTTAACGTTAGGGTTCTTCATGTTCCATCATAACTTGAAACAAAAATATATAAAGATACTCCTTATTGCAAAAAGAAACACTCGTCCCAATACATTTCCAGTTTTACTTACTCAGTTTGAGCTAGGCATTTATTCTCTTAGTTTGACTACTTATCTGTCTATTTCCTTATTGCTAACTTTAAATTACTTACGGGCTTCAACCACTAGGTTCTGCTGTCATCATCTTTTATATTCTTTGCTAATATAAATCTGATTATCCTTCATTTTCACCGCCTTGTTCCCTTAACCTTCTTATTCTTAAAGTTTCTTCCTTAAGTTATTCCTATATTCATATCTTTAGTTTCTTTGGGCATCTCTATGTTGTTGCTCAATAAATTCATTCCTAGTCATATTCTTTTCTTATTACAATCTTATTTCGACATTTATAAAATCTGCTATCACGTAGTACTACTAATCTTAACTTTATAAAGTTTACTCTTGTATTTGTGTATCTTTGTCATCATCTATATAATATCTTTTCCATTGTCATTTTACTAGGACAGTCTTATCTCCAACTATTTTACTTGTCTTCTATCTTCTTTTCTGCTTTTTTCTATACTTAGGACTTCTGCAATCTATGTCTCTGTTTCCTCACCGGAAGGATATCATCTCTAGTATGTCTCTAGCCATGTCTAATGACATTCTTATGTATTCTTGTTACTACTCAACTAATACTTTACCTCTTCATCTTTCCAACTGGACAACTTCTCTTTTATGTTTCGGTCTCCTTCCACTATGTATTTACTTGTTCCTAGGAGCGTCTTAAGGAAAACTTCGAGGTCTATCTTTGTCACTGTTGTCTGATGAGGGTTGGGAGGGTGGGGTTTGTCCTAGAGTTTTCTGGTTGGGGTGTTATCACTAGTTACCCGTGCTGTAGTTGTGCGTGCCGCTTATCTGTGAGCTTAAGACTCTCTTATCTGCATATCTGGTGTTAACTCCCAAACTTAGGTTCTTCTGTTAAAAACTATTGAATTATCTCCTTCAACTTTACTCATAATTCCTCTCTGGCTATTGGTCATACTACTTCTTACTGAGAACCTCCATAAGGCTCATGCTCTCTTAAACTCATACTGTACTTTTAATATTATTCTTTCTTTCTGAGTTTTACTCTGTCATTTGGCTTTCCTCCTTATCTTGGTTTCTTGAATCTCTTAAGTCCTTATTTCTTTAGAAACTCCATACCTTAGCTTTTGTTATGACATTGCTACCGATCCTTTGGTTTGGGTACTATACTCTTACTAATTCTATATAAGTTGGGTGTCTAAGCTATGAAAGACTTTGTATAAGTCGGGTATCTCATTTCTGCATTGCTATACATTGTTTACTCAGATTCCTTACTCTTTCGGACTTTTACTTCTTGGAGGCTGTTTGTTCTACTATTCAACTATCTTACTATCTCGTATTTCGCAAATCTTGTCCCACTCCCTTCCTTACTTATTCAAATCCTTGTTGAGCTCTAAATTAAGAGGTATACACATATTTCCCACTTCTGATTAGGTTTCTATATACTTACTATAGTAGGGGTTACTGAAAGGAAATATTATTGTTCGCTCTGACAAAACCTGAATCGACTACTTTATATCTTAGGGTTTCACAACTTTTATCATCCATTTTTGTGGTCTCCTTTACGTTGTTATCTTTACGTTATGCTACTTATACCACCATCAGTGCTGAATTCTCTTGTCACTTTCTATTCCCTTCTTACTGTTTCCATATTATTTCTCTTAGCTCTAAACCATGCTTTTGAGGCTAATAGTGGTTTCTTCTTCTGATTGCTTTCTAGATTTATGCTCTCCACTCTAACTATAAGTCACAGTTTTGCTAGCTAATCTTCCTATCTGCATTGGTACTCTTTGTTAAATTCTGAGTCTCTCATATCTCATAAGTCTATTCTTTTGAACTTACGTGGACTTCTACTGAGGTTGATATGATCTATGGATTTCTTCCTAGTATTGGGATCTTACCAACATTGACTTGTGTCAGATTCTTTCTCTTTTATCCTTAAAATCTCATTGGTTCCTTTCCGGATAAACCACTTCTCGAGATCTGTTGTCTTTGTCTCAAAATACAGTATTATGAGAATTGGGCTTTCTTTCCGGTTACCTTTATCTAAGTTGGTAGAGAATGAGGAAGGAATCCACATATCACTAGATATCAGCCTTTTTGTTCTATTACTCTGTATCATGATAGGGTCTATTATTCATGCAAGATAAATATGGATTGGCTCCATCGGGAAACTTCCTTAAATGGCATAACTGAGGGATGAAAATCTAGATAGGTCAGGACTTTATCTATTGGATTTTTAGGTTTAAACAACTAAGCGTTTCCACTAATGACCTTCATTTATCTGCTTACAGGCCTGAATGTGAAAATATAGAATTCTCTAAATCCTTTTTGGCATCTCATATTCATTGGAACTATCATATATGTTGCTAATTCTTTTCCTTTCTTATACTTTTTATTATTATTTGCTATTTAGAGTATTTGCTATCTATACGGGATATCCATAGTCTATAGGTTTGACTTGAAGAAACTTTCTAAGGAATGAAGGATTCTTATAGAGAAAAGAAAGCTTATATAGATCTATTTGGCATTCTTACTCTTAAGCAGACTTACTATATTCCTTTTACTGCTATAGGTTCTAGTATTCTCTTTATCCTCTATTTATGTATCTTTCCCACTTACTATCTCTGGTTACCTGAACATCTATATATTTTTCCTTACTTTTCTTTATAGCTTTCTCTTTCACTTCTTACTTCCCTGGGTGAGTATCCTTAGAGATTTACTATTTCCTTATGCCTCTTTACTTTTCTGTCTCTGGCTGCTTAAACAACTATGCATCTTTTCTTCATTTCTTATAGCTTTCTATTCCCACTCCATTAAATAACTATTCTTAGTATTTGTATTTTCCAGTTTCTTAGCTTAGCTTAATCTTGTACTAATAATTTCGAATAATCATGGAATGATTCGTAACTAGAGCAAGAATTAGGGTTACTTATTAGGAAGAAATTCAAGTAGCCTTGAGAATGCTTACTAACCTGTCTATATGAGTTGAGGACGTACTCGAGGATCGGATATTGGAGAGGTAGTGCCTCGTATACTGGTATCCCAGATATACTGTGTATATCATACCCCAACACTCTGCTCACTGCAGTCACTGACTCCCTAGACCATATTCTAATATCTGCTTTGTAACATCCCATATCCGGGAGATGTTACTAGCAGGGAATAGGCCGTACTATCCCCTTAAGCCACTGACTTACTAAATATGAACAACACTGATACTCTTTCTCAATTCAAAATATTATGTATAGAACTGTTGCCCAAACTTGGCAATGTGATATGCAAGTTCAACATTAATAGCTATATACTCAATAACACTCGCTTATAACTTTATTGATGTACATTTTAACTTTATACAATGACCAACACAATATTAATGTTTGACACATGACTTCTCCCTGACTATAACTGGGCTCTCTCTCTCTGACTGAAAACAAGTTCTTTCTTTCTGGAAAACTTTTCTGAAATCTGCTTTTCTGGAAATCTCTTATAAACTGTTTTTTTCTGAAAACTTTATTTCTAGAAAACTTTAATTTGGAATTATCTATGAAATCTGTATCTGAAAACTGTTTCTGAAAACTGATCTCTGTCTCTAAAATCCTGACGTATGGGGGCGTTACGTATCGTCATCTCCCCATACGCCTAACTAGAGTCAGGAGTGCAAATCTATGTAATTGAGGCGTTACGTATTGCTGTCCCCCAAAGCATGCCACTATTTGTCCCTAAAACTAGTGGTCTTGGGGCGTTACGTATCACCGTCCCCTAAGCCACTGAACTAGAACTGGGGGTGCAAATCTATGCTACCCTCCAAGCTCTGAATCTAAGATCAAGGGGCATCCGTCATCCTTTGTCTTGAACTAGGATATGGGGGCGTTACGTATTGCCATCCCCCCAGTCTTCTACATGTGCTCTCCGTCAATTCCATATCTGAATCAAGTTACATACTGAGGTGGGTTTTTCCCCCATGCCTCAAAAACATAACACTCATACTTTGAAAATATTTATTTTCTAAACCATTTCTCAAAAACATGGTAACCAAAATACAACTGATAGTGAACTAGGCTAATGCCTTAAAAGCGAAAAGTAAGTCTGATATGAATGATAACATAATGAAAGTCAACTTAAAAGAAAAGTGTCCACTCGCTGGTTTAGAATCTGGCTGGCATTTGTTTCTCTGTTAAAGGAAACTACGGTTCCAGCGATGATCTATAATTGATAAACTTGATTAGAAAATGGACTGAGAAATACATTACGAAATCAGGCGAATTTTATCTATTTAAGTACTTGCCATCACTTTAATGTGTATCATGCGTACATCATGATGTAATGTATATATACGAACTGATACGAGACCCTTAGGGTGGCCTCTAACATGCTAGGGTGAAGCTGGAATGAATTAAAACTATTTAGGGAAATATTGATCTCGCATCGCGACGCGCAAAATTCCTGAAAGACATGAATGAAATTTCTAATTCGTGTCGCGACGCTGACAAACTAGAAATGAATCTGCATTAGTTTCCCAGTACGCGTCGCGGCGCGGACCACCTGGGCATCGCGACGCATGCCTGATTTTCAGGTTTTTAACATTTGCTTCTCAAAGTCTATTTTACCCAAATGTATCCCCATCCTCTCATTTTTTTATGCATAAATAATTCTTTACCCTCAATATTCAAGTATGTAAAAAAAATATTCCATCATTAATTCCACTCATAATCTCATGACTCCCACTTTAACTCAACACCTAGGATTTTCAATATTTGGGCCTTTCTATCTACAATCCATTTCCACATTCATTTATTTACTAAATGCAATTCATAATATGCCACTAACACCATCATAACTTTATACCATCAAAATTCAATAATCCAAAATTTGGGTCAAAATTCCCTTACGTTAACTTGCTTAATTTTCTTCATCTTCTAAGCTTTCATTGGTTTCCAATCCTCTTCCTAGCTTGATATGTGAAGGTTGATACTTGTCTCCTCTTGTTTCCTTCCTCTTCATTCCTCTCTTTTTCTTCTTCTTTCTCTCTTCTCATTCTTCTACATTTTTCCTTCTTTTCTTCTAATATCGGGGATGCTAAAATAGTTCCCTTTTTATACTAAGGGCTATTTGTAATTTGTATCATTGAAGAAGAGTTTATAAATTTAAAGAAATTTTGAGATTTTTCAAGATGGGTCCATGAGCACTATTCAGCTAGATTTTTTATCAGACTTTTCAACCTATTTCTGGCTGGTGTTTGGAAAAATATTCAATGCGGAAGTTGTAGGTCTCGATCTCAGATTTCCGGTGATATAAATTTCATGAAAATCGGAGTTCGTATGAGAATGTTATAGCCCAAATACCTTGTGTTGTCAAGAGTAGAACATCGTACCATCTAGTATCGGAATTTTCGAAGATTTAGCCGACTATTTTCCAAAGTCATTTCATGAGGGTATATATGTCCAAACATGATTTATATTATGTGACACTTGCCTCATGATGTAACAGTAGTTGAGATTCCCGGTCGTTATATGATGTATACAATATAAATATTAAGAGCCGTTCTTTATATTTATATGATATTAATAATATGCAGATCCTAGTTTGTCCAAATGAGCATGGTCATTACATATTGCATACCTCAATAGATATCTTTAATACTGAAATTAATAAACATAAACTATTCTAAATAATATTGAACTGTGGTATATTAGGTTGGGTCATATAGACGTGAAACGCCTAACCCAGTTGGTTAGGAATGGTTTGATTTCGGATCTCACCATTAAACCTTATCCAACCTGTGAGTCTTGTATTTGGGGTAAAATGAACAAAGCCCTATTTTCGGGTGTTGGACACCGAGCCACTGACTTATTGGAACTCGTACATTCTGACGTATGTGGTCCTATGAGTCAGATTGCACAAAGTGGTTTTTCATATTTCATTACCTTTACGGATGATGCGTCATGGTACGGTTATGTTTATCTGATGAAACTTAAATCGGAAACCTTTGAAAAGTTCAAAGAATTCTAAAACGAAGTTGAAAAATAAACTAGACAATCTATTAAATGTCTTCGATCTGATCGAGGCGGTGAATATATGAGTGGAGAGTTCACTGATTATTTAAAGGAGAATGAGATTCTCGCTCAATATACTCCTTATGATACTCCACAACATAATGGAGTGTCAGAGAGGAGAAATTAGACATTATTGGATATGGTCCGATCTATGTTGAGTTTTACAGTTTTTTCCTATTTCTTATGGGGTTATGATCTTTTAACTGCCGCGAATCTTTTAAATACGATTCTTTCTAAAGTTGTTCCTATAACTCCGTATGAGATATGGACCGGTAGGGAACCAAATCTTAATTATATTAAGGTTTGGGGTTGTCATGCATACTTCAGGGTGGCTCAGTAGAATAAGCTTTTGCCTCAAGGATAAAAGTTTAGGTTTATCAGATATCCTTCAAATTCGAAAGGATATTTGTTCTATGATACCAATCATTGAAATGTGTTCGTAGCTCGCTTCAGAAAATTTCTAGAAGTAGAATTTTTGTCTGAAGGAGGTAATCATAGACATGTTGAACTTGATGAAGTACAACCTGTGACCAACAAAACAACGGAGGAACATAGAGTTCAAGAAGATGAAGAACCTTCATTACCCACAAATTGTAGGTCACAAAGGGTATCTAGACCTCCTGAACGCTTATATTTGATATAAGAAAAGAGTCTCGATGTTCTCTTAGTTGAAGAGACTGACCCTTTTACCTATAGAGAATCGATATTGGACATCGACTACGTGAAGTGGCAAGATGCCATGAAATCCGAGTTAGACTCAATGCATGAGAATCAAGTTTGTGACTTGGTTCCACTTCCTGAAGGAATTATTCCTATCGGTTGTAAATGGGTTTACAAAATGAAGCGCGGGCCTAACGGAAATATTGAAACCTTTAAGGCTCGACTGGTAGCTAAAGATTACACACAGCGACCTGGTGTCGACTACGATGAAACCTTTTCGCCAGTTTCGATGCTAAAGTCTATAAGAATTTTATTATCTATTGTCGCTTACCAAGATTACGAGATTTGGCAAATGGATGTCAGAACGGCTTTTCTAAATGGATTTTTTGATGAATAAATCTATATGGAACAGCATGAAGCTTTTTCATCCAGCAAGAACTCGAGCATGGTATGTAAGCTTAAGAAGTCCATTTATGGACTTAAACAGGCTTCATGAAGTTGGAATCTTCGATTCGACGAGATAATCAAATTGTCTGATTTTTCTCATGAATTCTAAAGAATCATGTGTGTATAAGAAGGCCATTAGGAGTATTATAGTATTTTTAATTCTTTATGTTGATGACATCCTCATCATTGGGAATGATAACAGGATTATTCAAGGCTTCAAAGCTTACCTTTGTAAGAATTTCTCCATGAAGAACCTGAGTGAAGCTTTTTATGTCTTAGGCATAAAACTTTATAGAGATAGAGAAAGGAAGCTTATTGGGTTATCCCAATCAATGTACATAGATAAGATCCTAGAACGGTATAATTTTGGTAACTTTAAGACAGAAAACATACTGTTTAGACATGGCTTACATCATTCCAAGAAGATGTGTCCACAAACAGAAGATGAGAAGATTTGAATGTCTAATCAACCTTATGCTTCGTGTTTGGGCAGCATCATGTATGCCATGCTATGTCCTAAACGTGATATCAGCTTTGCAGTTAGTATGACCAGCAGATATCAGTCCAATCCAGGTAATGACGATTGGATGGCACATATCTTCAAGTATCTTAAAGGTACTAATGATAAGTTTATAATATATGGAGGAAATGAACTGAAAGTTAATGAGTATACAAATTCTGATTTCCAATCAGATCCCGTTGATAGAAAGTCTACATTAGGATTCATCTTTACCCTTAACGGAGGTGCAGTTTGTTGGAAGAGTTCCAAAGAGGGGTCAACTGCTGATTCCACCATAGAGGCAGAGTATATTGATGCTTCTGAAGCAACAAAGGAAGCTGTATGGGTTAGATACTTTATCACCGAATTGGGAGTAGTCCGTCCCAAGTATTGAAAATCTGATTCCGTTATACTGTGACAATAATGGAGCCATTGCGCAAGCAAATGAACCAATGGCGCATCAGAAGTCGAAGCATGTGGAACGAAAGTACCATATTATTCGAGAGATTGTGTCGCAAGTGGACATTGTCGTGTACAAGGTACAAAGTGAAGATAATGTAGCATACCCGCTTACCAAGACCATTCCTCCGAAGTTATTTGATAAACATGTGGAGTCGATGGGTATTAGATACAATCGATATTGTCACTAGAGCAAGTGGGAGAATTTGTTAGATTTGGTGCTAGGAGCGCCAATTTTCTTATGTATTTCCCTGTAAATACTTATGTAATATTTTATTATTAATAAAATAAATAGTTTCTATTATATAACATCAATTTTTATATGGTAAAGAGGTAATTGACCTTAGAATGATTAGTTATGATACTGTTGTAAAAACGTCGCAACTGACATTGAGTTGTATCATGACGTTGTCATTCTTAGACAGTTTCTGGTCAAGGTTTGCACTACTTGGTCAGTATAGTAAACCCGTTGAGACTGGTACATGTCGTATATTGGAATTTTGGATTCCAATGGTTCTTAATGAACCATGAGTCTTGAAGATTTGTATAGACATGTAGGTATTTATAGCGGATAAACATTGAACGACTCACCAAAGATTCTTAATAGATGCTACACCAACGTCAATAAGAATCTTCTCAGGTTGAGTAGTATAATGATTCTTTGACTTGAGATACCACTGTTGATATATGAGATATCCTCCATACTTTTAGGGCAGTCACGTCACCGACCTATTAAGGTCAAACCTTAACCTGTCCATTGGGTGTGGACTGATCCTCAGGATATACTATATGTGTCAAGATAGAATCCATCAGCTCTGTGAACACAACATAGTTATTCAATATGGTATTAGAAATATGTTAAATCCATGGGCTCGTGGTACACTGTAGAAGTGATTTCTAAGTGTTATTAAAATATTCTAATAGAAACGCCGACGTGATTATATCTATAGAGATTTGACGTTTATATCTGTATCTCTGGCATAATCCAGATACATGTGACGGGGGGGATTATACATATACAATAACCTCGACCTGTATGGTTCAGTGAATTTATCTGTGTTCGTCATAATTTACGGGGGGGGGTAGATTATGGACACGAAACTGGATTTCGTGATGGATATGCATGAACCTAGAGAGTCTCACTAATGAAATATACTCGTAGAGCAGTAGGAAAACTTTTATGAATAATATTGATAATTTATAAATCGTTTAATGGTTAAACAAAAGATACATGCTTATGGACCTAATGGTCATTTCCTAATTAATGTATATTTTTATTTAATATCTGATTTTATTAAATAAACATTAATTAAATGTCAAATAATGATATTTGACATATATCATTAATATAAATATTTGGATTATTTAAAGTAAATATAATACATATATTTAAAATATTTATATTTAAGTAATTATTTAATTATTAAATAATTAAAGTAATTAAAAATATAAAAATCTTATGTTATGATTAAGTTAGGAAATGGCTTAATATGATTGGTTTGACTTGTTGTAATATATTTAATGTTGTAGTGTTCAATTACAACAAGTAAACTAAAGCTTATTTAATTAATTAAATTGAAACAAAAATAAAATATCTTGATATTTTTATTTCCCTAATTTTCGGCCAAGTAAAGAGGAAGTATATATTGTTTTGTTTCAATTTTCTTTCATTAGGTTAAGCCTCCATAAGCTACCAAAATTACAAAGAGAGAAGTTGAGATTAAAGTGAAGGATAAAGGAAAAACTTGAGCCAAACTTGGAGATTTGTAAGTTTTTTCTAACTTTCTTAAACTAAGAAAACATTTCTAAGATTATTTGCTTCAACATGTGTTGTTTGGAAGTTCTCTCTACTCTTTTAGTTTGTAATAAAATGCTTGGAAGCTTGAATGAAAGATCTTTGCATGTATGTTTATAAAGTAAGCTTATAAATGACTATTAAGCTTTCTTTTGGTCATTTGATGATCTTGTTGCCATTATAGAATTTTTAGGCCACTCATTGATGACCTAGAAATGTTCTTGAGTTATTTCAAAGTGGTGAGACTTGATTGGTGTTGTAGAGACTTGATTAAAGTTTTGGATTTATCTAATTTGGGTTAATTTGGTTAATTTGTAAAATTAGGATTTATAACTTCTCCAAATTTGGGGCTTTTGATAAATGTGTTTAATAATGATGTATATATGATGTACATTTAATTTGGTGTTCATTGGATGTCATCTAAGGTTGTTTTGAACAAATTTGGACCAAATTACAAAACTTGAAAAATCTGGGCACCTCTCGGCAATTTCAAAAAAATTGGGTCTTTTGCTTCAACTTATATTTTGATGTATAAGACAAGTATAAATCATTTTGATAGTGATTTAAAATCACTGAAATTTATATTTGAGAAATTAGGACTAAAATGAGCAATATGTAAACTATTGGGGATCATTCGGTAATTTGGTTAAAATTCTAGATTTTGGGTAAAACTGAATTTTTGAGTATTAAGTAATTAGAATAAATTATTTTATTTTAATTACCCAAGAAAAATCATTGAAATCGAAAAATTTGATTTTTTCGTTCCGCTGCGTTACCCGATAATACCCTCTAAAAACCCCAACAAGAGCAATTTGACCCAAATCTTGAAGTCAAGAATTTTGATGATATGATTCTATATTAATGTTAGTGACCTACTAAGGATTGCATTTAGTGGAAAAATGAGCATGGAAATGATTATAAGAAAGGTCTAAAGTTTTAGAAATCCTAAGGTTGAACTAAGATGGATTATGAGATTAAAGAGTTAAAATGATGATGGTGTGTTGTTTTGGCATGCTTAAATATTGAAGTTAAGCAATTATTTATGTATAATTTTAATGTGAGAATGTTGAGGTACATCTTGGTAAGATGGACATTGAGAAATACGTTTTGGATCCTGAAAAATAGGCTAGCGTCGCGACACCCAAAGTGTAGTGTCACGACGCGAACTGGGAAATTGCCCCTGATTCGATTTTGGATTGTGAGTGTCGCGATGCGAGACAAGGGAAGCCTTCTGCCTCAACCCTACCTGTGTGAACGTCGCGACGCGTGACCATTTTATAGGATTTTTTACCAATTCAGTTTCAACATAGGATATTAGAGACCACCTGAAATGTTTTGTATTACCTTATATACACAAAATTTATCATGCCAACAACATAGAATATCATATAGCGATGATAGTTTCGAAATATATTCTACGATTCATATTCTAATTAAGTTACCATTAAAGGTCATCGCAAAAACCGTAAACGCCTTCGGTAAAGTGAAGTAACGTTAGCGAGACTCTAAATCTGTAAGTGGATACTTTTCTTTCAAAGATGATTTTTATTTATTTGTCTTTGATTAAGACTTACTTTTATGCACAATAGGGCATTAGCCAAATTTATTCTCAGTTGTTTTATAAATGAGAATGATTTGAGAAATCATGGTTTTAAAAGTATGATATGGATTTTATTTTCAGTGGCATGAGGGAAAAACCCACCTCAACATGTAACTTAACCCAGATATAGAATTGACAGATTCAGATATCCTGTGCACACACAGTTCAGGACAAGAGATGACAGATGCCCCTAGACCCTAGATTCAGAGTCTCGATTGTAGCATAGATCTGCACCCCGGCTCTAGTTCAGTGGCTTGGGGGATGACGATATGTAACCCCCCAAGACCACTAGATTTCAGGGACATGTAGAGGCATGCTTTGGGGGACGGTGATACGTAACGCCCTAATGACATGGATTTGCACTTCTGGCTCTAGTTAGGCGTATGGGGGGTGATGATACGTAACGCCCTCATGCTTCAGGTTTTCAGCAGATATTCAAAAATAGTTTTTCGAAATATGATTTTCATAATCAGATTTTCAGTGACAGGTTTACAGAAAAGAAAGTTTTAAGAAAGAGTTTCCAGAAGGAACTATTTTATAAGGATTTCAGAGAGTTACAAACCAGAAGTAATTTTTAGAAAAGTTTTCCAGAAAAAAATCTGTTTGCAGATAATGTAAGTGATTTCAGAAAAGATGATTTGAGATGAATTTTTTTTTAGAATCATGGATTTACAAAGAGCATTTTAGTACCTATTTTTTAAAATAGTCCACTCACTTAGATCGTTCAAACGATCTAATCCCTTCACTCTCAGTGTCTCTATTTTGAAGGTTATCTGGAGGACAAGGTCGGGCGGATGGAAACTGATGGTAGTCACTAGGGTGTTTCGGTTCACCAGGTCAAGTGAGAAATAGAGTTCAGTCAAGTCAAGTAAAGTCTTGTTCCAGATAGTTGTATAACAAAGTTGCGTATAAGTATTCATGTACGTAGTTATTAAGCTATATGATATTGTTTGTTCAGTCGTAAGTATATTATTTTACGTATTATGTCGTGGATTTGGGCAATGGTCCCATATGTGAAATTAAATTAGAGAAGAGTATCAGTATTGTTTGTAGTTAGAAATTCAGAGGCTTAAAGGGATAGTACGACCTATTCTCTGCCAGTGGCATCTTCCGGATTGGAGATTTTACAATGATGGTGTCAGAGCATGGTCTAGGGAGTCAGTGGCTACAGTGGGCATAGTGCTGGGGTCTTGTATACGTAGTATACCCAGTGTACTAATATGCGAGTGTAGGCATTGCATTTTTGCATATTAGCCCGATGATGAGTCTCGTATGGAGACAGTACCTCTTTAGTTATGAAAGCCGCGGGAAACAGACATTGGAAGGGTAAAGTTGGGAATTACTATTTTGTCAGATTTAACTCGCTTGTTTCGCTTCGGGTTCGCTTGTTGGAACTCTGTTTTAAAAAACACCAAACTCATTAAATCACATAAAAAATTATTAAAACATTTAAAAAACATGTCACAAATTAAATTAAATTAAAACACATGACACAAATTAAATCACCTTCCTAAATTAAATTAAATCCCTTTCCTAAAATACATAAATCACTTCCCCAAATTAAAAGATTTCCTTATCACATACTAAATTAAAAGATATCCCATTTAAACACACAAATCTTATTCCT